>VXBT01010833.1:118710-333470 GCA_013400235.1 Oriolus oriolus
CCCGGCTTTACTTAGCTCTTCCCCCTCAGCGATTTCCCCAAAATAGTAAAAGGTCCAGAAATTCAGGTGGCATTGGAAGAGAGGTGATGTGGGGATCCAATTTCAGAAAGAACTGAGAAGGCAGAGGGGTCATCTTTAAATGACATTCCGAGAGGTTGCCTCAAGGAAGAAAAGAGTCAGGGATTTTTCTGGGTGGGCTGGGGTTGCACAAAAGCTCATCAGGTGGTGCATTTAACATCCTTACAGTTCCCCTGTGCTCTGTATGTTCTGTTGCCAACTGGCTCCAGACAGAGGACAGTAAATTCAGGTTTGTCTATTCTGGCAGTTCTTCCTAAGTAGTCATGTGATACAGAAATGGGAAATTTGCTCTTGATCTTAGCTGATACATCCAATCGTAATTCAGGTAAAACCACAGAGTAATCCTTTAAAAGATTTAATGTATCTCTTGCTCGACATATATTAATTGCATTTCTACCACAGTGACTGAAAAGATTTTATTTCCTACTACTATCAACAAAAGGCAACAAGAGCATTTTTTGTCCCTCGTTTTAAGAATTTCAGAAACCTGGAGCTAGTGATTGCAAGCTACTAGAAACAAGTGCAGTGAAAATTGAAACCACACAGTACAGCATGAAAAGCATATTAACCACCTCAGAGGGAAAGTGATGGGAAATTAATAGATCCTCTTGGTACCATGGGAGAAGGTATTAAAAACCACGAGGATGAAAAAGGCCGCTTTAAAAAGCCATGACAATTCTCAGAATCACCAAAGGAATGTCGAGGTTTCAGCTGACTCTTTTTTAATTTTTGGGTTTTTTTCCATGACATATTTATCAAGTGGTGAGAATTTAAAGAAAACCTCTATGTAGAAAAAGCAGGTAGGAATCAGGAGCCACCTCACCTCCTCCGGTCACCTGCATGGTCTGTGAGGGTGCATCAAGCACTTGTTTTTCTAGGGGGGGGAGAATGACAATTTCCTTCCTTTTGACTATGTGGAGACCTAACTGTTTGCTGCAGCTCTTTAAATATCTCTTGAAAGGAGCATGATCTCTGGGAAGGGGTACAGAATGCTTGGGAAGCCCTAGGTTTCATGCATTAGGTGAAATTAATTTGAATCTCCTGTGTACCTCAAAGATCCTGAATTAAAAGCTGGCACATCTATCTCTTCCTGGCTGAAGAATTATAGCAAGATTACCACTGCACTATTCTTTTAATCCAAGGGGCTAGAAACCCTAGCAAGAAACACCTAGCAAGAAATTAAGTGTGCTGCTGCCAGAATGTTTGAGAAAAGCAGTGGACTCGGAGGAGATTCAGGAAATCCTAGGAGCTATGTTCAAACAGATATTTATGAATCCTTCTTACAGTACACAGTATTTTCCACCTAATTTGTATCTCTAACAAAATAATGGAATCGCTATTGATGATAAGACTTGTTACAGGTGAGCACAATTACCAGTGATGAGCAGCAGGAGTTCACAGGGAACACAGGTGTCCTGACAAAATCCAACCTTTTATTTCACTTTTTAGAATCACAACTGAGCAGAGGCAGGGAGTAGAAGAGATGTAATACATTTGAGTGTGGGAGGAAAAATTACTTCACTGAGATTGGTCAAGCTCTTTATAGCCACAAACCACTTGAAACCCTGCCTGCTATACCCTGGGTCTTGGGAGATAAGTTAAACTTCTTTCTAAAGCAACACATTTGGAAAGATAGATGGACCATTTACTAAATTTAGCAACCACTGGGTCAAAAGGTGACGGTTCTTTCAGAATAGCCATCAAGAATAAGGAACCTTATGCAACTCTTCTCAGGCCTCCACAAAAGCATTCCTCTCTGTGGAGGAAGAAAGAGCTGTGTGAAAAGCCTGAAAGCATCACCAGGTCTATTCAAAAGAGACAAGAGAAAAATCCAGAGAATCTCCTAGGGAAAGATAGAAAAGTGACATAAATGGGGAAACTCTCTTGCTTGTAGGAGGAGTATGTGGAGTGGGAAAAGAAACAACTTCCAGGATTACATAAACCAGAACGCCAGACCAGAGGAGTAGTCTCCAGAAAATAACTGCCCTAATTTATTTAAGTTTATTTATTAGCTCCTGGAAATGAAGCTCCTAGGATTTCTCCCCAGGCCCATACGGAGGCAGCTGCAGATGGGAATGGCAGAGGGATCACATCCAGGCTGCTGCCTGATCCCCTTTCCACCCAGCAAATATGCCCGAGGCAGATCTCTGGTCTCTGAGGGGGGTCACTCAGCCAGTCCTACAAAATACCTTTCCAAAGTCCCTTTTCTGCTGCCTCATCATACCCCTGTCCTTTTTTCCCCCTCCAGTCTGGCAAGTTTTGTAAATATTTCATGAGCTGCCTGCATGCATTCCTGCACTAAAATCTTCCTGACAACACAAACCGTTATTACCCTGCACTGTTACACTACATCCTGCACAAGGTCATTCTGTTTTCCTTCCTTACTATCTTCCCAAAGGGAGAGTGCATTAATGGCAAGGAGAAAACAGTTGCCTGCAAACAGCCACAAGAACAAGAAAATGGTATGTTAATTACCAGCACTCATAATGTCAGGCTGAACAGCATTAAAAACTGAAAAGCAAATTTGGATTAAAATAGTAAATATAATGATGGTTTTCAATCTCTATGTCCAGAATCTACAAAATGCTACTTCAGCTATTATGGCTATGGTTGTGGCAAAATAAAATGACAAAGTATTGCACTGAATTACACTGAGAAAAAGGCAAAGAATGTATTCTTAGTGTTAAGCAAGGCCTACTTCACAGGCTAGAACAAAAGGATCATGAACTTTACCTTTTGCTGCCATCATTACAACCCAACAACATTCCCAACAGCTGTTTTTTTAGGGGCTAGAAATAATATAAGACTGCATGAACTGAAAGTGAGAGAAATAATTGCACAAGGTTCCCCAAACTGTGATTATGTCAATTTAGTGGAGCTATCTTCCTTCTTGAAAGAGTATATTTTTCCTGAATTAAAAAGCATATCATGAGCAAATACAGGAGCACCACAACGGTGTTCCTACAAAACAGAACTTTTAATAAACACAAGCAATGCTCTGACAACCTCTCTGTCTTAGCAGGGAGGCTCTGCTTACTCTAAATTGGTTAAAAAGGCTTATATTTATCTCTAAATTAATTTGATGTAAAGTAGGAGTTGAGAAGTCTTTGGTTAAGTGGGCATGAGTGCTCACTTTTGCTAAACTCGCTCTATTTTGATGGGATCTGGCAAATAAGGTAGTCATCCCTTTAAGTAACATGAAGATTCTTTTTTTTTTTTTTTTAAAAAAAAGGAGTTAATAATTTAGAAAGGTTTTAATTCATCTTTTATATTTTCCTCTTATATTGCTACCAGGATCCTTCTTGCAAAGGCTTTGTTCAAAGTAAGACATCACTGACTGTGTGTGACCAGGCGAAAGAGAATGACATGTACTGGAAAATACCTTGCTAAAAAAATACCAGGGCTAAATAAATTGGTTGTCTTCAAGTTCCTTATTTCAAACACGCTTTACATATTTCGTGATTGTGAGATTGTAATGACTTACATATAATTATATTCAGAAAATGACTAAATATATTTCAAATTTAGTTTGAACAGACTAATTTCTTTCTGTAAACTAAAGTACCTTTAACTGAAGACCCAGAAAAATGAGACCATCTGCATGGTCTTCCCTTGGGCATTTGTTTACATGTGTAAAATTAGTTCTAGATTTTGATTTTAATCTGAATTAACTGTGACAAATTTCTATGTTTTTTCATGCAGGTTCATAAATTATTGGAAGACCGAACATCACTTAAATTCAAGGACCCCCACTACACATACAGAGACATACGAGGTCAGGAATTTCTAGGAACTATAAGAGTTATTTGCACTGCTGAATGCAGAGCTGGGGGGCTCAGCAAAGTCTGCTACATGAACAAAATGTACCAGGATCCATCGAAGTAACTTTAGGAAAAAAAAAAAATAAAAAAAAATCCCTGCTTTCCATTAGGAGGCCTCACAGAAAACATTTTATGGAAGAGGTGAGAATTGTGATTCCCATTGCTCAGATGTTAATAGCAGCATGACGATGTGCTGCCATCAGCAGCAGGAACTCAGCCAGGCTATTAATTGCTGTAGCTGGCAGGATTACTTACATTTTGCAGCTGGACTTGGCTTTGTGCCATACACTCCGACTTTGCCATCATGCTGGAAGCATTTAGGCTGTAGGTTTTCCTATTCTGCGTTTCTTTCAGCTGTTCGTGAATTTGCTTTGTTTGTTTCCTGCAGAGAGAAATAAAATTCATGTAAGAAAAAGCTTGCTTGATCTTCTGCTATAGCCATGATACTTTTATAGCCAGAGCTCCCTTTGTTCAAAACTCCACCATATTAGATGAACCAGCTGAGCTAATTCACTAATGTCTGATATTTCAGTGCAGCAGTAGTTTCCTGGCAAGGCTTAACAAAGGGGGAAAAAAACCCTCTTCTGTTTAAAAATATCTTCTATTCGCAGATTACTATAATAGTATGCTCGTTGTGTTAGTGCAGAATTTTGTAAGATCATCTATTGCACATTCAACAATAGCTTGCAAGTCAGTCTGAATAATAACAAGGCATTTTGCTCTGTTTTGGGAAAAAAGATTTTGGCAAATAAAAAAGGCATTAGTCACTGCTGGCTATAAAAATTGATGAAGAATCAAAGATTTCTGCTGGCTGATTAGACTTGACCTATAACTCATCTTGTATAGAGCAGCTTCTGCTTATGTGCTTAAGCCTGGAAAAAGCATCAGTATGGCCTCTGAGGCTGTGTTTTTGACTTATCATACTGTAATCCACCATGTCAGAGCTAGGAATACCACTAGATGAATCCCTTGCATTATTCAGGAGATAACTATACTGTTAACAAAGACTTTCTGTTTCTGCCACACTCCATTGAGTGGGAGTGACAAACAGTTTTTAAGTTCTGTACATGACAGAGGATACGAGACAGCAAACTTTAAATATTACTTTTATGTTCTGCAAAAAGATCTCTCAGCTGGGCAAAACCTGTTGGCAGAATACATTTAAGGCCTTTTATCAGTCCCTTTTTTTTTTTTTTTTTTGTGATAACCTGCATCGGATTATCAGTTTTAAGCAGTCATGAGCAAAAACTTCCCAACACCATTTTAATTCTTTCCTTCCTTCCCTACTTCTTTTCTCTCCCCAGAAGATGCATCTCCAGCAGTGAACCTGCAGTGGCCTTGGAAACCACCCAGCAAGCTCAAGGACTCGCCAGTAGCAGCAGTTCATTATGCCACCAGCAGGTTTTGGACAGCAACCGGTGCTGGGCCAAATTTCAGAAGGAAGTGATTTCAGCCAAGTGTTGATAAGAGATAAAGAAAATACGGCCTTTTTATAGAGAAATTTAAATTTTAGCAAAGAAGCTTCAGCAACATTTTGAAACATTTCTAGTGATTTGATTGCGGAAAGCCTTATGACATCATCAAGCTTGACAGGATCTTACTTGAGCCAGGCTGTGAATTTGACACTGAATGAAGTATAGAAGTAATTTTAATTTCTTATTCACAGTGGAATCCGTGTCTACTGCAGGAAGGTATAAGAAACCAGAGGAAAATGACTTACTTATGTGTTCAGTGGAGAGGCCTGTGAGAGAGGACAAGTTCCCTCAATATGAAAGTAAGTGGTGAGAAGTATCACAGTTCTGGTATTCAGTTTTAATAATATAGTTTGTAATAATTTTTGAGTCCCTTAGTTTTGGTTCAGCAGGACACAATGTAAGCATTGGCTTAATTCAACAAATTTTAAGTACCTGCTAGAAGTATTTGTTAGAGCTTGGTTCCTGAGTACAGGTCATAAGCCATAACAAATCCAGAACTTTACAAGTACCTCGTGGGCTTTCTACTTGCATCCTATTTTGAAGCAAATGAAAAAGAATGAATTTATACTTTAAGCATGTTACAAATATTAGTGGCATCTTTTGAGTATTGCTAGGAACTCATAATTAGTAAAATTTATGAATAGGGGTAGGTGAGGAAATAATTTCTCAAGCACAAAAACATTCAAAATTTTCCCTAGCCAAAACTTGTAGAGTTAATATTGGAATAATTTGAACAGATATATAATCTGAAGGATTATAGTGTCAAATTAAATTATTCAGTTGAGTCTGAAACATCTCTTTTAAAAATGTTTTTAATATCTACTAATTTTTGAATCCAATGAAATTGAACAATTTAATATATAAATGTCTAAATGAGCTCTTTAGCTTCTCATAAAATTCCAAAGGAGATTAATAAAAAAACAACTTTAGAGTTTTTTATGAACAACTATTTTCTGACCAGCTAAATTACATACACTGAGGAAATTAATGTATCTATTCCTATGTCCTGCTGGAAAACCAGCCTCTTGCACGCTGGTCTTCAAAATGGTTACAGAACATTCAGTAACTTTCTGAGTGGAGACTTCATATAAGATACGAACAATGAGAATGAAACATGATCACAGCAGCAGACTATACACACAAAATGATAATTTAATCAGGAAAATAACAAGATTTTTGGATTTATTTAGAAAATAAATAGAGTTTTTTCTATGTATATAAACATGCATAAGTAAACTGGAATATCCAGCTTCACTACTGCAATCTTTAACATTACAATTGAAATTCCTGAAGTTAATTTGCTGAGAAAAACAATCCAATCATTAATTTCCTTTTATGTTCATGCAACCTAACATTAATATTAGGTTTATGCATATTCATTTTGCCAAACTATAGGATGCACAGCTATAAAACTAGGAAATATTAATAATTCAAAGGTACTTGCTGATTAATAAATTTATTTTATAATTTTTGTTTTCAAAACAAATGGGCCTTATGTGTTCTACTTTAGAGTTATTTGGCAATGAAGTGTTCTTACTTCAGCAAGAAATAAAGTCACTAGTCATTTGTAAAAGTCTAAGCTGCAAAGGGCAGCCCATTACTGTACTCTTCTTCTGTTGCTCACACTTCCAGCACTTTCTTGATTAACCCAAAAGGAATAATTGGAAGGGCACAGAGTTTAATTATAGTCCTAAACTTTCTCATATTGAATCTATTTTAAAAAAGGACTTTTAATTCAATGGCACATAGGGAAGTGCCTATTTCTAGCAGCTGGTATTATAGAATCATCAGACTAAGTAAGCGAGGGTCAGGATCTTCACAGAAACTTTTCTCTCAATGGATGCACTATTCAGAGTTTCTGTATCTGTTAGCAATATTCTAAATTTTTGTACAGCAAATGAAACCCTGAGATAACTCCCATGCAGGAGGAATGCTTTTCTAATTCTTACGCATAGTAAGGGTACATATGCCTGATAAAAAAGCTCCCAAAAACCTGCTGACTAAAAGCTAACACATTGTAAGTGTTGAGGCGCTTCAAATTTTTGGGTTTTATACCCTTAAGACACTGGCTAATGTTACCTTTACAATTTTACCTGGCCTCTGTGTGACCCAGTGTAGACACTTTCATTTACTTTTTGGACAGCGCCAGATGGAGCCACAGTCAGGGTGTTGGGATCGATCAGTCTCCTGCCATTACTCGACTCATCCATTGTCTGAGGCCTCCTGACTGAACCAGGGGTGCTCATTTTCTCATAACTCTCCAAACTTCAGTTCCCAGAGTCTGGCACCAGCCCACTTCGACTCTTCTCGGTAACTCTCATGTTGATAATGCAGACAGAGACCCAAACCCAACAGCCCCACCTGCTCCTGAGTTATGACACACTATTGTACTGTAAATTCCTCTTTCAAGTGTTACTTCCACTCATTATTTTCAGCCTTAACTCTCCTCACCACCTCATCAAAGCCAGAGTGTTTTGCAGGCTGTTCCAGCCCAGCTCTCAGCAAGCAGTGCAAGGCCAAGAGGGGCACTGTGAATAACAGAGGGGGTATTTTATTCACAGTATGCTCAGTCACTGACTGCTTGTTCTTCCTACTGACAATCCCATTCTGCCTTTTCTGAAACTCTTTATCAGCAAAACCCTCAAGCTTTCCAGGAAGATTCTCGCTCACTCTTTCTTCTAAGATCTGCAGATCTAAAATGCATACTGACATTTCTAATGCAGTGCCAAAGTGGCTGTCTCTGCTCACAATTTACGCTACAACGAAGGAGTTTGCAGAGGGGAACTGTCCTGCCAGTCTGTCCTTCCCAGCTAGCATCACTGTCACGCTGCATGTCCAAAGAACAATTAAACAAAATCCCTCAAGAGATTAGAATAATCAGGAGTACTTAGAAAAAATGTGAACCAATTCAAATTTTCACTCAAGTAACACACGACCTACCCCTGCAGTTTGAGTGGTAGAAAAAGGGGAAAAAACACCTGGTGACTTTTTTTTTTCTGGTAGAAATGTCAATTAGATTTTTTTTCTAAATAAAACCCAATACTCATTAGATTTCCTAGACATTAAAATAAATTCTAGAAAGGGGGATTCAGATAAACATCTAAACATTTAAATAGTGCAAACCTTCACATTTTTGATGCTCAGCCACCCTGGTTAGCCTCCTGCAGACACTTTTTATATTGATTTGTGTTTTCTCATTAACTCCATTTGGAACAGGAATGAATGATGACCACTGTACAGAACACATTGATAGATACAGCGGCACTGACAAGCATGTCATGTAACTGCTATAAGGTTTTTGCAACTCAAATTATAGAGGTAACAATAAATACTATAAAATAATATTCAGTTGAGAAGATAAAAGAATAGACTAGACAGTATTTCACTTGAAAATAGTTTAGTGGAGATGATTTCACTTGGATAAGTCAAAGTGCTTCTATGTTAGAGATACTCATATGCATCTTCACCAACAGGTTGCTGTACTAGCTACAGGTTACAGATATATCCAGAGAACTTGTTTCTGCATTCCTAACTTTACTTTTGTTCTCAGCATAGAGAAAGAAAAGGGACATTCAGGGATATGAAATGAAATGCAAAAAGGAGTTGGTATGTTTAAACTGTCATTTTCAGAAGAGTAAAGTGATTACAGCACTGATAGTAAAAGACACAAAATTATTACTGTCAAAAAAAGAACTGGAAATGACACAACCTATTCTCTCCTGATATCAGAAAACAGAAAGAAGAACACATATTACTCCTGTTTACTTTCTGGGGGGGTTTAGTGTAGCCATGGGGAACTGCTGTAGCCTGACCAGAGACAAGAACAACTTCAAAAGGAAGGGAGAAGCTGAAGAACGCTCAGGCTGTAAAAAGGACAGCAGCTAAACCCCAAACACAGCAGAGGAAGGCTCTTACTTTGTTTTGCAGTAGAACGCTGCACAAAGCATGCCCACCACGACGATGCCGAAGACGATGCAGGCAATGGACAGCACCTGGCGCTGGTAAACCTCCTCGCTCTCTGTGGACAGCAAAAGGCACAGTTAGGAAAGCACAGGAAACAGCACCTGCAAAAAGGGGATTTCAGCACCTCGTGTTTCACTAATGAAGGATGGATGTGTGAGACTTGGACATCTGGGCTGGCCAGTTCCTCCACAGAATGGATGCTTCTCTGAACCTCTCCTCTAGAGAAGGTTCATACAGTTGCGGCCTCCTCAGGAAGTTTTAGGAAATGGCCCCAGTACACTCTGAGAGATACATAATAATAACAATTTTTAATCTTTTCTCTGCCCTACACTCTACTTTTCGATTAACAAAGATTCTACCATCAATTGCATAAAGAGCCCTACAAACATGGAGTTTTTCTGGTTTAAGGAAAGAACCATCAGAGCTCTTGTAATGTCCCACAAGAGTCAGAGTTCTTCTTTAGCTACCCCTAAAATGTAAGGTTTTTTTGATTTGAGTGGTGATTACAATGCCTTACTCCCATGTCCTGAAGCTTATGCTAAACATGCCGAAGGAAAAAATTAAGTCAATGAACTTGTATGGAACCCAATGACTATTTTGCTACGAAGCACCAGCTATCGCTTTAATAGGTGTCTATTCTTAAAAAAACAAATTTTCTTTATAAATCTCATAATATTCTAATTAACTTTAAAACAGGAACAGAAGGAAAGTAAAAAAAAAAAAAAAAAAACTAAGGCAATAAGAGAAAACATTCATGACAGCAGACAGGAGCTGACAAGCAACTGGAGATTCACACATTCAATTCATCAGCAGGTCCTTAAATGTTCTATTTTATGTTTATCATTTCAACCACTTCTCTAGTTCAAAGTGCCAAACAGGCTGCTGTTTTCAAAGACCGGTCTCTCCAAACGTGCAACATACAAACCAGTATTTCCATCCACATATTTCAGGTAGTGAGCCGCCACGTAGGATTATCAAAGCACAGCACAAGCGCTGTACACTGACAAACCTACATTTCCTCCCTCGGCTGGAGCTCTTCAGTGCCAACACCCCCACCAGTGTGAACACCAGGCACACGTGTCAAGTAGGTGGCAGTAGCTCCAAGTTTGTAACTCTCAGGTTCATAACAAAGATTGCATGAAAACACCAAGGTAAATCTAGACAAATCACTGAAGACTATGTACAGTATCCTAATCCGTACTAATTATTAATTTTTCAAGAATGAATACCACAGTGCTGTTACTAAACATTTGGAATCTTAAATGTGAGCATTTGTCCCTTGTAAGTCCCAGTACTTTTTTTCAAAGCTATTAAAAATAAAATTGCAAGTATCAAATCTTGTTTTTTTAAATACTTGTCTACTTGCTCTCTCAAACAACACCACAGTGATACAGAGGCCATTCCTAAGATACAAAATGTCCTCAGCTTCTGCTGACATTTTCCCATCATTTAAATTTGAAATTCTAAAAGTTGTACTCTAAAATACTATCTTAAAAATAAAAAGAAGCAAATAGGCTTTTCACCTGTCTAAAATGTAACTGGAAAAGTTGTAATTCAAGGGGAAATCCTGCTCACATTGCACTAAAACTGATTCCAGTACAGCTTTAGGCCTATTCCTCGCTGGGAGGTACAAAATCTGGATCTAGAAAGTAAATCCTCACTGGCAGTGAACTGAATGTTTAGGGTTTAATGTCTTTTGTTTTGTTTATTTGTTTGCTATTAAAAGCGATTGTGCCAACACAATTACCCACCTTCCATTTCCATGGTAAGACACAAATCTAACAAATTTTGAATTCTTCCATTGATGTAAATCACACTGAAAATAATTCAAAAATTCTTCATTTCAGCAATTGTTAACCTGTTCTGCCTGCATACTGATTTCAGCACCTACTGCCTAAGCCACAACTAAACCATACACTGTTATGAACTGCAGTTTCACTCAAACATTTCATATAAATAATATTAAAAAATCTGTTCATTAAAATAAACTGATTTAAGTAATGTGTGCAAATAGGCTTAATTTTGGTTTTCTTTCAACAGAAGTCTTCATTAAATACTTTTTTTCCCCTGTCTATTTTTTTTGAGAAATTGTGAGTTTGATGCAGCTATGCTCTTTTGTCAGTCCTGAATAGCAATCACTGTCTTGTTAAAGATGCTTTAGAATAAGCCTTACCAAGATAAAAGCAATTCAGAGACCAGACAATATTATCTTGCTGAAACAACTATGTGAAGATTTAAGTCTTTTGTGTAGTCAGATTAATCCCTGTCACCAGCTTTCAACACATGCTGATCAATACTTTCTTTGCTTTTTGTTTACTTTGTACAGTGCATATTTAAAGAAGTACTTATTGATTAACTGCACTCCATTTCTTAGACACCTTTGTTCATTTCTTACACCCTTTAAATATTTATTTATGTATTGGATTCCACCATTTTTTTCTCCAACATCTTTAAATATAATCAGTTCGGCATTTTTCCATTCTCTAATCCTCCACACTGGCTTTATTTAAAAATCACCTTTTTACTAACAGCAATATGTCCTTCTCTGCAAACTTCGAAGGTCTCCGCATGGTTGCCTTGATTTAACCTCACGACTGTGCTAAGCATGGATAGCACAGCTGAGATCCTCTCCACACAAGGAGCACTGAAAAGGGCCTGAAGCAGGAGATGGCTGCAGCCAAGCACTGCAAAGCACTTGGGCTCTCACATAACAGGAAGATGTAGAAATTCAAAGCGTAGAAAAGAGAAGAACTGCAAATTCCTTCTCCTCTGCTCAAGGATTTGCATCAGCTGGTGCACACATGTATTTACATACTGAAACTAACTTCCCAAGGTAAACTCAAGTGTGACTGAAATGATAAGTCTCTCCTTATTCACATCCATTCATATATTCCTAGTGAAGTACATCACCTCTATTACAGTCTGTTGAAATAAATACCCTCAGGAGAGGATTCCTCATTTAATGAGCAGCCAAGAAAATATTTCTGCTAAAAAACCAAAATATAAACTGCCATGGATATTCCTGGATAATCCATTTGAGGATTAAGACTACAGAATGTGAATTTCACCAAGCATTCAAGTTACAAAAAATACACAACCTCTACTGAGAGAAATGCGACCACAGTGCTGAAAAGTAACACAGTAAACTGTTTAGATGCAAACTATTTCTTTAATAAAAATTATGGAAAAAAAGACCTTCTCAGAACATAAAGACAAGACAAACTCACAGGGGACATGGAGCCTGTGGAAAGGCTGGGCTCCCACAGAAAAGTCCCCATTCACTGTGTGCCCTGTTACATGTGGAGCCCATTCTCATTTATGCTACTGATTGTTTCTTATTTTCCATCCTGTTACAAAATTTTGTAAGCTTATCTCACTCATTTGCTGCTATTATGGAACACAAAATGACTACTGGTGACCCATTGCTCACACCACAGTTAAATTTCATGTGCATTATGAAAAAAAAAGAACACATCATAGTCAAGGTACTGGGGGATTGGGTTTTTTAATTCTTTTGCTCTTTAAAATTTACTCTTACAGGCTGTATGCTGTTTGCTTTATGCGCATGGAAAGACCCACTGAAGCACACACATACATCTTTAGAGGATTAAAAAGTGTAGGGTAGACACATTTTTCTCATGACTTATTTCTAAAGGATATGGTAGTTTTTTTATCGTACGTAAACTGAAACTTGCCTCTTCTTTGTGACTTTAATAGAAAAGGAAGAATGCTGGAACAAGGTCCTTGAGTATGATTATAACCTTATTAGTGAAGGGGAAAAAAAATTAGTTAATTAAAACAGATTATGTTAGCCTTTGTCAGCACCTAAATCCACAATATCATTACCAGCCATAATCATTGGATCCTCTAGTTCTATTGTGTGTTTTGAGCTGAAATATCTTTGAAAGGGATTTCATATATGAAGAACAGCATTATGCATGTGGCCTATGCAAAACAATAACAAAACAAAAATAGTAACTTTCCCCCTTGTGCTTATTTCAATGGCTTTTGAATAAAATCTCAATATGGTCACAAGCATCACAGAGAATAATTATTGACTATTCAAACCAAGCCAACTGAGAAATTATGACATTTACGATACAAATGCATTACTTAACCTTTGCTCTATGAAGAAAAAGCCCCCACGAAAATGAATAAACTTGCAGATTAATTTTTATGCTGAGGTTTTTACTCCCAGCCCAAAAAGCACAAACCCTAACAGCATGCAGCATCCCCTTACCTTCCCCACTCCCTTCTCCTAGAAGGACCCACTCTGCATCACTGCAAGTAACAACATGCTATAAAATAAATATATTTTTATTATATTATTTATTTATATTTTATTATTTATTTATAAATATATTATATATTTATTATATTATTATAAAGGGGAAACCCTTTATCTTGTCAGTGGTATATATGAAAACCAATAGGTTTCCATGTGCATAGAGCCAGCTTTTCCTCAATACATTACAAGGCAGCGTGCAGGCAAAGCTCTGGGGTTTTTCTGTCCCCAAGCAAAAACTGAGCCATGCAGAGGCAGCGAATTGGGCACTGTGACCTTTGCTGTGAGCACACTGCCAAGCTTTTGGCATTTCCCTTCATTCCCTGCCCAGGCCCTTCCTGCCACGCCTCAGTTCCACATGGTATTGGAATATCCTTCAGAGCCAGAACCTCACTTCTGAAGTGAACCTCAACAGTATCATTTGGCACTTCAACCCTCTTTGGTGTCCAGCACCCCCAAAGTCCCACAGACAACAGTGGAGGACTACATGGAAACCTCATACACAATATCAAGATTTCCAATAAAATACGGATTCCCATAAGTTCAAAGAGAGTAGTTAAAGCATGTTGCTCAATATACTTGGATTTATGTGAGAAGTACTGAACTATATACAGCATTCCAAATTTAATTCACTAAGAGAATAAAAAAAGGCTGCATGTTCCACAAAATCTGTGATTGCCTCAGCATCAGACGTTCCACTCTCCCAAGAGTTTTCTCTGTTCTTTCACTTGCAAAAACCTACTGTACAGATTCTCTGCCATATGCTGTGGTTTGTGCTAAGGCAGAGCAAAACAGCTGAAATGCTACAAGGCACAGTTCACAAATTTCTTCTTTGACCTTGGCTAAGTCAAGACCTGTGTTCTTTCTGTAACCACAAGGACATTGCCACTTCCATTGCAGAGATTCACATGACAAAATGTAATACAAACATATTAACCTCTAAAGGGATGAAGTCTTTGCAAATACATGAAATAGATAAACCCACCCCAGACAATTCTGTTCCAACATCTTTAAGAGCATATGGATTACTTAACATAAAATATCATGTTTTATTCTAAGTCTCAGCTACTTTTATAAGACACTGAGTTTTCTTCCTTAAGACTTTCGACTGTCTGGGTAGAATTTCCCTTTTAAAAGGGGTTCAAGACACTTAGGTCCCCAAATCAGAAGTGGTATCTGCTATCATTTACAGAAAAGACAGAGTCAAGGTTAATTGCACAGATTCCCATCTCGAACTGGAAACAGAACAAGCTGACTTCTGCTGGCAAAAGTTCATAAAACATTTCATAGTTTTGACAGTGATTCTCTCTTGGGAAGAACTGTTTGATAATTCTGATTGTAACAAAGATGAACGAAATAATTTTCTTCCACTGGTGGAACATCCACAGCACAAGGATCTTAATGAAAGCAAAGTGAAACAGATGCAGCCCATTATACATTACAACTGCACGATATTTACATCGTATGACTATTGGCATTTAACACTAGTGAGACCATTTTCTGCACACACAAAAGACAGAAAAAGAAGGGATGAGTGTTCAACATGTCTGACTGACCTATTTCCAGTACTCGACTCTACAACATTGATGCTGCATTGGCACTGGTTTTGCATGAGATTAAAAATGAAGAAATGAATTAAGTGTAACGTTATAGACTCATCATGAAAAGAGATGCACAGGTATGTGCTGTAACTCTGAGGCTGAGCTCTCAATTTTAGGCTGGTGAGCGAAAGGTGAAATCTCAATCAAAAAGTAATGAAAAAAAATCCTCAAATAAAAATGAGCCAAACACCGAAGAGTTATCGGGGGAAAAGAAATAAAAGAGGTTAACCTTACACAGGGATGTCTTGTGTTTTCTATGGTTACAGCAGGAGTGAAGGTGCCAATATTCTTAGTAAGTGCTACTTGTTATAAAGTGAAAATTTGATAAGCACTTTTAAACAGCAGGATCTTAATTCTGAAGGTAAATTAATTTTAAGCTGGGTATCCTAAGAAACTATATTTTCTGTTCATCTCTAGGGAACTTGGGATTTGTGCCAGCTACAACCAGAACTCAAATATAACAAACTCTCAAAGCTATTTCTGACTGCATTCACTGCAACATATTCATTAAATATTAGGGTTGAAACAGCCCCGTAGGAAGCTAAGGGATGAGAGGTAATTTTTTCCTTTAAGAAAAAATTTTGTTACAAGTTCTTTTGTATTGACAATTTACAAGTAAGACAAACCAATCCTATTACAAACTTTATCAATTTTCATTTTATTTCTAGGAGGGATAAGGTCAGTCACCACCCAAATTCACTGCCTAAATCTCATCAGTTCTCTGTGTGCATGTGCTAGTTTTCCTTGCTGAATGATTCAGTTTTAGACTTTATTATAGCAATTCCAAGTTTCTCCAAGACCTTCAAAATACATCCAGTTGCAAAAATACATCCAGTAAGCCAACCTGTACTATGTTATTATTATATACTAATAAGAATTGAAATTACACATGGACCTTTCTTTTTATCTTATTAATTTTTGATACAACTTGAATATACATGTTTTAACTTGAGTTTTCTAAGTATAAGAGAAAGATGAATATGAAGGCCATTCTTCCACCTTCCCCAAACTTAATTTTCAGTGTGGATATAAGGGAAAAAATTTACCTGGGTAATAGAGGCTGACAGCTAAAAATCTATGGTGACATTTTAGACAATGAGCACACTGAAAAAACTTATGATAAAAAGGGTAAAGCTGTCTAAGACTGTGATCCTCTGGGAGTAATCTTCCTGCCTGATGGCTGCCCGCACTTTTGCTGATGTGTGAAAGGGATAAGCAGCTAAGAAACAGCCCCCTAAGGAGCAAGAGTCCCACAGGAGAGAAACTTGATAGCTGGCGGAGAGAAAAAGAACCCACTACAAGATCTGAAACATTTCATTTCTATTTTACATTAGGCCACTGTGGAGGACATTTCTACTAAAACGCATCAGGGCACTGAAGAAACAGTATCATAGTAATAGGATGTGAAATTATGGGCCAAACAGCTAGACCTAAACAAGATGAACTCGTGCCCTAATCACACGTGAAAGCTTGCAGATTTGAGATATAAAGCTAAATATTTGTGGGGAATCCTCCTGGCCAATAAGGACTGCACATGTTGTATGCTGTGGTACTTCTGCCACTGCAGAGGAAAGAAATGAGCAGCTCTTGGCAGAAAGAGCAGGGAAGCAGCCGGCATTTCCAAAGAAACTCTTTTCTTTCCCCCCAAAACATCACATCGTGTCTAAATAGAGGGGGCTGGCACCCCACAGAGCAGCAATGGTTTTTTGTCATCTCCTGTTGTTCAGTGCAGAAAGGCACTGACCAAAAATGACACTCTTGTCACCAAGGCAAACACACCCAGCTCAGTTATAACTCCATCAGCCATCAGCATTTAGCCCCATAAACAGCATAGCAGTTACTGGTTTCTGAACACAGAAAGATCTGACCTTGCTACCAAAAATGAAAATTAAATAGAGATTGAGGACAGCAAGAGGAATTAGAAACCAGAGAACAGGAACAGCCAAACCTTTACAGCACAGTGAGGAAGGACAATTTGCCTCCTTATTCTTCCACTGGGGAGAAACTTTGGAGCCCAATATCCCCTCTCTGTATGCTTTTGCTTTGTGTGTGTTCACACTGCACAAGAGAAGACCCCCCGTCAATGTGTGAGTGCTTCTCCTGGCACAGCGAATGGCACGAGGGGAGCACAGAGAGCCCACCACGAATGGGCCAGCACCAGCAGCAGTGACTCATGCAGCCACCAGAAAATGAACAGCAATGGAGTAAAACCAAAGAAACCAACTGCAAAAGCACACTGAAAGAAAATTCCAGTGGAACAGCAGGAGGGTTTTTAAACCTTTTCAGTGCTCTGCACGTTTAGGTGGGGCAAAGCCTCTTTATAGCGCCCTTGCCTGCTTGCACCTTAGTACTGAACCAATAGCTAAAAGGAATAGCTACTGGTTTTGGCTGGGACAGAGTCAGTTTTCTTCCTAGTAGCTGGTGCAGTGCTGTATTTTGGATTCAGTATGAGAATTATGTTGGTAACACCCTGGTGTTGCATTGTTGCTAAGTAGTGCACAACGCTACTGAGCTTACAGTTAAACCCCCTTGTGTGTTAGGTACTGACATCTCCAAGCTAGTATCTGAAACTTCATCTACCTGATCTACCATATAGTCTTGCTCTTTATGTCACCTTTGCTTACTGAAAATCACAGCCCCAAGCATCTCCAACTTCTACTACACATCTTAGGGATGCAAA
Source organism: Oriolus oriolus (assembly GCA_013400235.1). Classification (NCBI taxonomy): domain Eukaryota; kingdom Metazoa; phylum Chordata; class Aves; order Passeriformes; family Corvidae; genus Oriolus; species Oriolus oriolus. The sequence continues at coordinate 136,614 of VXBT01010833.1, forward strand.
AAGCTTCAAAGCATAAATCACAAAAACTTAAAGACTGAAACATATTACACCTGTATGGTGATTTTTTTTTTTTTAAACTAATAACATTTTTTCCAGAAGGATTTTGTTTTGGTGAAGTTTTTTACCCCCCAGTGCTTATGCTTCCACACACATTCTTGCAGGGTATCAGTTATTTGCCAGGTTCTAGAGACTTTTCAAACCACAGATTTCCCACAGAAAGTATTATGCATGGAACTGGTAAGGCTGGAAGGAACCACTGGTGGGGTCACTTGGTCCAACCTCCCTGCTGAAGCAGAACCATCATGGCACAGGATTGCCTTCAGCTGGTTCTCTTGCTCACTCTCTGACAGAACATGTGAGCTCCACGCTTCTGTACGAGAGCCTGAAGTGTGTGTGTGTGGGAAATTGTGCAGTATCTTGCTCCACAATGATGACTCACTCCTTTTTCCTATCTTAATTTTTGGCTGCTTTTCGGCACTTCGCATCTTCTCTGATTCTGTTACCTTCCCTTCTTATCCTTATTTTTTATTCTAAATCTTATAACCACACACAGTTCTGCACTTTTAAAATGTCTTTGCCAACATATTTTTCTCCCCCACCATCAGTATGAAAAATCTTCCAAAGTGAAACTTCCATTCTGCCTTTATTCTTCTTGCACTATGACCTTCCATTTCTGCCAAATCCATGCTGAGCTGAGCTTTCCAGCTCTCCTGAGGTCCTTGTTCAGCCATACCTGATGCTGGCAGCTGGAGGAACCAGAGGTAAGGATATTTAGACACAAACTTCCTGCATGAGTTACTGTAGAGTTTATCAAGGCTCCTTAGGATGTATACATATATATAGGGATAAATCCAAAGACCATTAAGTGCAATAGGCCCTTGGATAAGTGACATAATCATTTTATAGGTAACCCCATAAAGGTAGTTTCTGAGAAGTTGATTACATAAAACTATTAAGGCTTTATAAAGCAATAGCATTCTTTAATTCTGCTTTAGTAATTCCTTAGCTGATGAGGGTTGTTATTCCTAAGATCCTAAGCATCACTAACATGTAATATAGTAACATCTTAATTTCCCAGCTGATGTTTTATTTGATCTCAGAGCTTGCATTGCTCCTATCAACAAAGCCCTGTCACTGGAATTTCTCCCTGTATCTTGCTCAATTGCTGGTATTGAACATTCCACTCAAATCTCAAGCTAACATCAGAGCTGCCAAAGTGTATTTGACAGTTATTGTTGATGGCTGCATTGTCAGAAGCTCGCAGCAAGTCAAGCAATATCATAATTAAGTGGCATTTCTTTTGACTGCTGCTGTTTTAACCAGGGTACGTTTATAGATTTTTTTTTTTTTTTTACAAAAATGTGGTGAGACCAGTGACAGAAAAACCACAGAAAATGATCTTTAATAACTTGAAATATATTTTGCTTTTCATACACCTAAACAGTAATGTGATGTTCTGCCTGGGAGGGCTCTGGAGGGTGAGGGCTCAGAGGGTAAGGACAAAGGCTTAGTCAGATGCAGAAAGACGTGACAAGGGACACTGTGTTCCCACTGAAGTACTACAGTTTCTGAACAAGACTCTGCAGGCACAGGACTATGTATTTATGCACTGCCTGCTTTTTGTTCCAAGCCTCACCTTGCCACAAGCCAGCGTTCAGGGATGGATGTGACAAAGGGAGAGAGACTGACGGAGGGAGCCAGGGAAGTGTCCTTCACACAGAGCATTGCGTCAGTCTGTGCTCCTCTTGAAGCCAGCCCCATCAAAGCTCCCAGCTATGTGGAGGATTGAAGGACTGGACATTTGCGTGCACATTTCTTGTTCTGCTGATTTTCCCTGCCTGCTCCATGAGCCAGTGGAACCTGGAGACAGAGATCTGGCTTGGTGTGCTCCGTCCTGCACCTCTACAGGCGCAGAGGCATCCCCCTCACCTTGTCACAAATAATGCCCTTCACTCAGGTCCCCAGCACAGAATGTGCATGTTTGCTCACCATGATGACTACAACACTCAAGTCTACGCTGGATAAATGATCAGAGAGAAAACCAGACTGTGCTGGCAGAGAGAGAAAAGTAAGTATGGTGACTGTAAGCAGCTACACTCTTCCTTCAATCCTCCAGTCTTTTTGGCAGCATGAGGGATCACATCCAGTTGTTCATACTGAGCAATGGCAAGTGCTTAGAGTCTCTTAATGCGAGTAGCAGTGTTAAGGCACAGCAGAGCCCTCAGCACACAGAACGTCTAGCAGTGCACTCCCAGCACTCACCCACGTGGAGGGATCTGCTCCTTGAGCTTGGCAGTGGCTGCAGGTTGGCAGCAGCTGCCAAAGCCGAGCTGCTCAAATGCCAGCTTGTCTGGGTGTGTGACTGCTGGGACTGCTGCGTGCGAGCCTCACCACAGCCCCGTGCTTCAGAAGGACTGAAGGAGGGGATCTCAATCTTTAGCAACTGACATATGGCATGACATCAGTAATACATCCTAATGGTGTTCCTAGTTACAAGGAAGTTCTTACAGTGCTTGAGAATGTAAGAATTACTTATTCTTGTACTCCTCTTCCTGGCCTCCCAACTGATATATAACCCAATATATAGCCCAATCTCTCGGTATTAATATATTTAGGTGGATTTTAAACACATGCAGCTTGCAGCTCAAAGGGATGCAAACACTTGTTTAAAGGCAAGCAGGTACCTGTACAAGCTATGTAAACTTTGCACTGTCCTTCAGGAGACGATAAACTGTGCCCACTCTCTCCTTTATTGAAAATAGATAAACACGTTTTTTATGAATAGAATTTTAAATTTCAAAATCCCTTACCATGGGCTGAGTTTTTTCAAGAGTGAAGCACAGTAATTGTCAGAAAAAAATCCATAAACTTGCCACTTCAGAAGGAGGCATGGTTATCTGAAACCATACAGCATAACATAATTTCTTATGATCTACAGAATAACAAGAAGTTAAACTCAGCAACAGGAAAAGTATTTTCAGAATGACACACATAATGATTTTAAAGATAAAAGTGACTTAAAAAAGAAAATAAATACCAAATTATCTCTGACCCCGAGGAGTTTTTTGAGAAGATGGAGCCAGCAGTGCAGGGCAGGAGGACAAAACAAACGGTAATTGAAACAAAAATTTCCCACTGGGTGTGGGGAAGAACCTCCTTCCATGAGGACAGCTAGTGGTGGGCCAGGCTGCCCAGTGAGCCCAGGCACTGTCCATTTGTGGAATCGCAGAATCACAGAATCTTAAAACATCCTGAGTTGGAAAGGACCCACAAGGATCATCGAGTCCACCTCCTGGCCCTGCACAGAATAGCCCCAAGAATCACACCATGTGTCTGAGAGCACTGTCCAAATGCTTCTTGAGCCCAGCCAGCCTTGGGGCTGTGACCACTGCCCTGGGAGCCTGTTCCAGTGCCTGACCATCCTTTGGGTAAAGAACCTTTTCCTGATATCCAACCTCAGCCTCCCCTGGCACAGCTTCAGGCCATTCCCTCGGCTCCTGTCACTGCCACCACAGAGCAGAGGTCAGTGCCTGCCCCTCCTCTGCCCCTCACAAGGAAGCTGTAACTGCAGTGAGGTCTCCCCTCAGTCTCCTCTCCAGGCTGAACAGACCAAGCAACCTCAGCTGCTCCTCATACAATTTCCCCTCAAGGCCCTTCACCATCCTCATGGCCTCCTTTGGACACTCTCTAACAGTTTTATGTCTCTTTTATACTGTGGTGCCCAAATCTGCACACAGCACACCAGTGCAGAGCAGAGCAGGACAATCACTGGAGGTTTTTGGCACCCAACCAGTTGACTGTGGAGCTCCTGAATCATTTTCTGACTGCATGAAAGGGAGCAGCTTTACACAGTCACTCCATGGCAAGCTGAAGGACAGATTACACTGATGTCAAATGTTTTCAACAGAAGCCTGTCTGGTGGCACCAGTAATAAACATTTCTACACAGACTGGGTGGGTGTCACAAGCCAGAAGCTGTCATACACAATAGTGATTCTGACAGCACACGGCAGCTTCTGGTGTCCTTTGTAACATTTCTGGTCATGATTTTTATCTAAAGACTGCAAATGGAATTATGGTGCCAGAAGCCAGCACTACCTCTGGTTCATCACAACATTCTAGCACAAAGCTCACTTTGCCAAGCAGTAATGGCCAAATGTTTTCTGACTCATGCTTTACACAACAGCCCTTCCCTCAGCCTCACGTCTTTTAAAAATACTCACATTTCTTTCTGTGGCAGTCATGATGGACAGCTCATAGCTAGAGGTCCTGAGCCTTGAACAAACACTGCTGAAACACGACAGCTCTGAGTAGAGCTAATGAAAAGAATAAGAAGACTTGAAGAGGCTGAAGAGAACAACTCAAACAAAAGCAGCTGAATAGCAATAACTTGGCCTACTTGGGCTTGCCTGTGACCCAGTTTTCTTTCCTGCCTGGGCGAGACACGTTTTGAAGAGCTCGGGTAGCGCTGAGAGACCGAGGTCGGGCTGACAGGGAGGCAGGAGACAACAGCTGCTGCATTGCCATGGCATGAAAGCAAAAGGTGAAAGAACACCAAAGAATAGACTGCAGAAGACTGTGCTGCTTCCAGTCCCAAGGCCATGGACAAAGTGTGAGAGTTCATGGAGATGCCTTTATGGTTGCAACTGAAATGTCACACAAAAAGGCTTCCCTGCTGGCCAACCTGATGCCTCTGGCTCTAAGTCATTGTTCTCTCCCCTATATCTGAAGTTACTAATTTTAAAATGAGTTGCCTTCATATTTTCCAGCAGCTTTAGATAGTTATGTCATCAATTCAGGAAAAATCCAGTTTGCAAAATTATCAAAAAGGCATTTAGGTAAGATCTCTGCACATCTTAACTGTCTTTGAATTTTTCCTTTGCTGTCAGGTGTTGCAAAAGCCAAAGAAAACATATTGCAATTCCACGTTGCTCTTCATAAATCCTCTTTTGACAGCTCCTATCTGTTTTGTCTCTCTGAGCAGAACTAGAGAGGAGATTCCTTCAGATGACCCCTTTCTACTCATCATGTTAGGGGTATACATCTTATACCCACTCTAAGAAACAATCAGAAAACAACATGATCCTTCAAGTTGCCAACACATTGCTACCATCAACTTCACTTTTAACAATATTGTCTGAGAACGCAGAGGTGATATGTAAAAGTGGTATCTATGAACTAAGATAAATGAACTTAGTAAAATGTTCCTAAGAAGTTAAGGATTTATAGATTCCTCAGCTGCTAACCATAAATGAGACATCCAATCTCAGACATCTTTTCCTCTAAACCAGTTTTGTTTATATATGTGATATATATCAGAAATATGTATAAATATGTGTTTAGGCTACGTTAATAGCTGGGAACCCTATTCAAGAACCTTCCAGACTGACATTCCTCAACCCCCAATTCTTCTCACTTGCAGGTTTTACTAAATCTTACTGGGTATTTCTGTGTTGTTTAGACTCATTTTTGTATTGGAAACATTTAAGAAGTATTTTTTTGTGGATTAGTCTGGGAAATCCACCTGAGAGGAGTCTTGCACAGAGTAAATCAAGAATTGCTAGAAATAGTGGACTGATTCTGGTCTACTTTGCCATATGCAAGAAAATAAACCAAATAGTCAGAGTAGAAACATAAGTACTGTCATTCAGATGTGAGGTGTCTTTTGTCTCAAAAGGCTCTTATTGAACCAAAAATCCATTTCCAGGCATTATTGACTGGCACAAGGAACATCAAATGTTCCAATAATGCAGAATTAGATCTTAGAAAATACAGACAAGAGAATCAACTCCCACCCACATGTTCCAATTAGACAAAGCCTTCACTGATCATCTCTATTGGGAAACAACAGATTTCAGCTCACTAAGAGTATTTTCACAAATGCAACTGCAATATTTGCCTAAAGCAGATGTTTTCCCAGGCAGAGGCTTGTGAATCCTCTGACTGGACAGTTTGCAAGGATTGAGAAATGCTGACCAGGATGCTCTCTGAATACAGTGTATTTATGCTCACCTTTTTCCTGCTCCGCGTTTTATTGTTATCTGTCTACTGTTACCTGTAATTATGTACTGAGTCATTCCTCCCCTTGACTTTTTTGTTTGTTTTTAACCTTTTGACAAAAACAGCATTATACTCCAGGTATTCTGAAATCAGCCTAAATTTCCATAACTTTGCCATAACTTTATGAGCCAAACTATGTCCTGCAATGATTTCTGACCTGTATTATTTGAATTTACAGAGCGAACCATGACTGACATCTCCATCAGATGCTGTGAATGTCTCCAAATTCATCCAGTCATTGAGGCCATTTATGGGATGTTGAACTTCAGTAAGTGTCTGTGTTAAAGTGTATATTTTTGCTCCAGAGCAGAGGATTCAGAAGCACAAGCCAGTCAGTAGGAAATAATTTAGGGGTAACTCTCGCAGTACATTTGTAGCTTACTATCAGCCTTATAATTTTTTTTAAAAAACACCAGTATGAACACTAAAAAAATTATATCCAAGACCTATTTATGGTAACCAAGGCCAAATCACTGAAAAAAGAACCTAATTATTTTTAGTAAGATAATTATACAAAACTGTTCTCTCTCCTCCAGAAGTTCTGTGAACAGGATAGAGAGGAGCTGTTGGCCAATTCTTCTCACTGAAATCTCTCTCACAGAAAAAAAATGCTTTAAATAGTTGAGAAAGATACAGGGATTTTTCAGAAGAGTCCTTAAGTTTTATTCTTTGGATAAAAGCTAAACAAACTGCAGTGAAGGCTGTCATCATTTCCCCACCGGGCAGAGAAGAACTGCAACCCAGAAGCAGAAAAAGAACTTTGGAGATGCTTCTGAAAGAATCTCTGAAAAATTCATTTCCAAAACTTTACAACTAACATCCAGTATTGCAATGATATGTGAAACACTCTCCAGATGTAAGATCAAAATTTACCCTGGATCAAACCTTGCCCTTTAACGCTTTCTAGCTCGGTTTTGGGCTCACTATCAGGTAACTCTTCCGGAGTGTCTGGGAAAGGAAATAGAACAGTGAAATCATCCTCCAAATCAGCTAAAAATCAGGGTGTTTTGAAAGTCTGCGTAAGTTCTGCTGAATCCTATTGCTACCTCAGCTGTCTTGTTTCAGTTCTTGGGGTCTGTGTGTTGCATTTACATACTCATACTAGGATTTTCTCCAAAGCTTCCACAACGGTTAAAGAAAATTCAGACCTTGTTAATTAATCTTTAATATGAAATGGGTTGAAATTGACAGAACAAGTTTGTGGCTGGCTAGGTACAAGTGATACAAAGCCCTCTCTCCCATGAATAATGGAGCAGAAACATCTGAGATAAAGAAAGTCTCAAAGTTTAAATACCTGTCTGGAGGCATTTGGGTTTGCTGCCCTTTTTTTTTTTTAATTATACTTCCAGAGTCTAAGAATAAACATTTTCAGATACCAATTAAGAGACACATGTAAGTATTCCTCTGTTTATGGGAACTGGCTAGAGAGGGGGATGAAGTGATTAAAGATAGGAAAGGAGGATTTGAAGAAATGAAGAAAACTTGATTTCTCAGAGCTTCCCACATACATGCTGGCCACTTCTTACAAGCTGAAATGCAGCAGACTTCTGCTTGCATGTTTGCAACTTCAGTAAACTCCAGCGTTGCTATCAAAGAAGAGATGCTGAATAATATGCACACAACATGGACAAACATTACCGTGTCTGTGAGACTGACTGGAGCTGCACAATATGGGCTAAACTCCAGGATTTTTGCAGCAGGCATTATTAGGTTTTTATACACACACAGGCATGCCTCTCTGTCTGTCATTCTTTCTCAAGTGCTTCTGTTCCTCTGAGCTGAATCTCCTGTGGCAATATTATTCCATGACTAATAATTAGAGCAAGTTTAGGTGATGAAGCAAGTACCCAGGAAGAAAGCTGATCCCTAGTACAATCAAAACAAGCAGTGCATTTCCTGAGAAAAGTCAGTGGTCCAACAAGCTGGATTTAGCAGAAACAAAATAAAGGATGATGCCAGGCATCTCTCCTAAAAAAACCAAAAAACAACCCAACAACGCAGCTCTTTATTTTTTAAAATAAACTCCCAAACACCGACTAAGCAGCTCATGTACATGTGTGTGTTCCAGGCATGCACTGGTCCAACATGACACCCTCCTGTATCTTCTTCTGCTTCTCTCACATGGCTCTTATTTCTCTCTTAAATTATAAATACCCTCGAAGGCAAAGCATCAATGAAGCCAAGTTTTGTAGGTATCCAGGAGGATATAATCTGACTTTTTAATGCCTTTTAAGTTGCCTTACACCAATATGTCCTATCTGCCTAGCTTACAAATCAAAAGACACCTTGCTTTTATTATTGACTACTGCTCTCCACATGGGAATGCAGGTCTCTGGAATAAAGCAATGATTTATTTTGAAGTATTATATGGACTTATTTCAACCTTTCCAAATGAGATCTTTGCCTAGTGTTAAAATTACCAAATATCTAACCTGATTTCTAATAACCTTATCTACTTTTTATTTGTACAGAAAAAGAGCATGCTTACATCTTATAACAACTAATTATAATTATTTAATTATAAAGACCTTTTACAAGAATCCTACCTATTAGACCACAAAGATGCTGCTCTTAAGGAAACATTAGAAACCCCTCATAGTTTTGAAGCCATGTATATTTATCTTTCATTCACACCTCTGGTTTCTGTGTATTAACCTATTGTCTTTTTAAAAAGGAATTAATAAACAACTGCAATAACTTCTAATACAGGGGTAATTGTGAAGCTTCTAGAAAACATTATCTATTTAGCTTTGCATTTAAGAATTCAGTTAAATATTTTTGCTTGATTTGCAACAAAGCTGGTTCATTTTGATATAAAAGTCATCTCAGGACACAGGGAGCTTTTAAGGCCTATGAAGTCAACATAGCCCAGAAACTTTTTTTGAGGTTAGAATTTGCTTTATTTACTATCACTGATAACTTTAATTTATTATATAGATTTACTCAGTAGCAAAACATTGTCCCCAAACCAGTTTATAGTATGATTCCAGTGAAAAACTCTACTGGCTGAAGAACTCTGTAATCTCCTAAGACCTCTTCAAAGACAAGAAACAATACCATCAGCTCCTCCCTAACAGGCACAAACTACTCTTTTCATACCCTAAAACTAGAGATTCAGCAATGCAATTAAATGCAAATAAGTTTTTTATGGTAAGACAGCATTAAATACAAGGGGTTTTACACATTCAAAAATATTCAGATATGAAATGAGGCAAAAGCCTTTTTATATTAATCAAATAGCCAAATGTCAGCAATAGCTCTGCTATTTAGCAGCTCATAGAAGCTGCAATGAAGAAAGAGGGAAAAAATGTCTAAATAAATCCAATGCCAACAAATTTTTCTTCCTCAGCCAAATTGTACCCTGTTAAACCTTCTCTGCTGAAACATTTCAAGTCTATGAGAAACTATAAATACCATCATTAAATGAATTTATATATATATATGTAAATAATAAATAACTTTAATATATATATGTAAATCATGCCTAAGCACTGCTCTCTCGACCACTGAATACTCTTACATGCCTCAAAAAAAATTCTTCTCCAGAGAAAAACACAACACTGAAAGAAACATTTCAGAACTTTATAGCCATATGACATAAAAAATACTATGAAGAAAATGATTTTTTAGCCTAAATTGCAGCAAGTCTTACCAGGCAATAAAATACAGAGCTGTCTACGTGAAGTGCCAGGGGAGGAGAACTTTAGAGAAATGCTACTCCAGGGACATTTGGCTTTTTGTTGCTATTTCTGTGATGTTAACACATCAATTACAACTTTTTTCCACTAATGAGCAGCAATTATCACTAATGAGCAAGTGAAATTATTTGGGAGATGCAGATAATCAATTTACCAGGTTTACCTGCAATGCATGGTAAACCACTTGGATTGTATGTAACAGAGCTTTTCTCTCTGTTAATTGAAAAAAATGTGAGCTCCCACTGCCAACCTCTATATTAACTGGAGAGAGGGTAGAAACTGAGTTCATATATTTTACTGAAAATTGCTCTTTACATATATTTAGAGATACTTGCTATCTCATATCATAATTATTTTTAACTTAACAGTTACTGCACTCTGGTAAGAGATGCATCTCCTTCCTGTTTCTTTTTTTTTTTTTTTAATGCAAATCCCTTTTCCAAATTGGATATTAATTTGCACGACCTTTTCAATGTTTTTTGAAGAGCAGGTTGATTAACTCAGATTGTCTCAAAATATTTGACTAAAGAAAGAAGCGAATTAACTTCAGTTGTATCAATGGAAGTAAAATTCAGTCTGTCTCAAAGTCTGCCCCTGCAACAGATTTCTGTATCTGCCAAGCCCAGGATGTGGTTCACTCCCCATGTAGGTGAATATTTTAATGGCACACGATTAATTCCTCTGGAGAGCATCCCAAGGATAAATGCCACTAGACCAGTGATGCCATCATCCTGCTGCTACTGCACCTGAACACAGTCAGAAGGAACTCAGCTGATGAGCAGACAAAATTCAGTTCATGATTTAGGGAGTGCTGCTTTATACTGAGGATTTCAGTTAAATAGTACTTACAACATAACCCAGGTCACTTCACTTAAGACATCACTCTGGCAGCATGAGCAGTGGCATCTGATCAGCCCAGTTCTGATATTTTAAACACAAATCACTGACTTTTTTTCTAACAGCTAACTGGGCGTAAGAGAATGCAACAGAGGAAGTGAGGATTTGAGATTATAAATAGAAAACACACACACAATAAGGTAATTCTGTTCTATGAAATGTTTACTCCACTGCTGCTAATGGCAACCTGGCCATAGTGAGTGTCCAGATCACAGTCAGGGTTAGCTGTTCACTGTCAACTCCACTGAATGGCACATTTTAGTACCTCTGCTGTGGGGATATTGCTCAAGCCAAGTGACAAGTGAAAGACACGCACTCTTTGGTTTATGGAACTTTCCAAGAAGCCTGGGCAAGTGGTATCTATATTAATCCTAAGAAGAATGCATTTGATAGAGATCACAATATTTAAAGCTCTGTGGAAGGCATAGTGACAACAGTTAAAAAGTTAGAACTCATATTTATGTAAATTATTGTCCCAAGCTGGGACACTACATTTTCAGTAAAAAATTGTAAAGCAAACAAGCCTACCACTCATCCCAAAAAAACTGAAGATGTAAAATTACAGTCAAAGCTTCAGAACTTATAACTATTAAGAAAAAAACAAACAAGCAAACAACCAACAACTGGTGAAAGTACTTAGCTTTGACAGTCAAAATGAGATTTTTCAAGGAGCCTAATGAATGCTCCAGCTGCATTTTGGTTTAAATTAAGTGGCTAATTTATGTTGTGCTTCTTTGTTAGCTGCTAGTGATGGGCAAGCGCAGCAGCACGGATGCAGAATGGCAGTAATGGACTTTGCATGACATGATTATACACCAGTAAATGAGTCTGGGGACAGCCCAATACTGCTGTCACTTAAAGCTGTATTAAAGGGCCTGACGTGGGCATGTTTAACTAAACACTGAGATGGCAGCTCCCAGAGTGATCACTGGGAGTGTGTGGTTAGGAATGGCAAGATTCAAACCAAAGGAGCTCTATTCAGCAGTAGAAACTCCAAATTCTGCCAACAGGCTTTTCAAAAAATTAACTATTAACTTCCTTCCAAATAATTAAATCTTCTCATATGTTCTTGGTGTTTACTTCTTCCTTCACAACGCAAACTGTTCTCCTTACTGTTTGCAAGGCTTAACAAAGGAGACTGAGTACAAATGTCAAAGTCAGCCAGTATTTTCTCAGACACCTTGTTCCCAGTTACAGCTCGGACTCTTCCACGCTAAATAAAAAGAATAAATGATAGGAAATAAAATATGAGTGTGAAGTGCAGGCACCGTTCTTGTTCCCAGTTGATCAGATTCTTACACAAAAACAACAAACCTAAGAGGAAAATATTGCACTCCTGCTATTACTGGATCAGTCTGGATCTTTTACTTTAGCCTGAGGTCACGACAAATACGTATCTCTATATTTACAGTGTCAAACCCACATTGTCTGAACAACACCTAATGCTCTGCGCAGTAATCTCTCAGGAGCATTGAACACGTATTGTGCTTAATGTCCTGGACTCTCACTCGGGCTCCCACACACTACATAAAGCAAATAAACAGTTATAAGGATCTAAAACATTTGAGGAAAAGCAGCAATACATTATAGTCTTTCCACCTCAAGCTCAGTGGATATTTGCTGGGATGTAGTTCACATAGATAGAGTTTCAAGTTCAGAGAAAGCTGACCGGAAGATAAAAGGTCCTGATAACCTTCAGAGCTCTGCATCGTGGCTGAAAAATGCTCACTTCCCACAAAAGTCTCCAATGGATTAGCAGCTTTGTGGTGTGCAAGCCCTCCCCACGGCCTTTCATTATATTTCATAGTCTCTTAAGCCTTTCCCTAATAAAAAGACAATGCCAAGGGTGAGATTATGAAATACCCCAAAGTTAAGTTGATAACGGTTTAATTAAATGTTGCTCCCTAACAACGTTTCTGGCATGGCTCTGGCAAAAAAAAGGAAAAGTGTATGTTGCAATTGCTTCCTTTGCTTTTCCCATGACACTGCCTTTCAGAGCATGCTGCAGAAGATCTGGTTACACGACAGGGTTGCTAAATTCAGTTTTACACTGAGCACAAAGAATTCATTTTAACTTTGGGTTTTGTACGGAGCAGGCTCTGCATGATCAGATTTTGTCTGCTGCTTTTTAATTAAAATAATAGGGACAGGTCCTCAAAGGGAGTAAGCGAGCATAGCTCTGTTGAAGTGAGTATTTACCAAGCCTTCCCTCAAAGCCAACAGCAAAAACTTCCTATTAAATCCACACTGTGCTTTCTGTGGAGATGCAAGTCTCTGTATAGAGAAAGTTCATGGCACTTATAAGCAAGGTTCATTCACTTAATCAAGACAATAAATGCACATTTCTCTTCCGTATTTATTTTTTTGGACGTTGCTTCATTTCTTCATGCAAATAATGGCTCTAAGTGCCACAGCCTTGCTTTCACCCTGCAAGTCACCTGTGATGGATAAGCAGATAAATGGTTTCCTAATATCTTCTCTATGATAACTTCTTTTACGGTGCTAAATTTTTATGTAATGTATTTTTTCCATATGTAAACCAGTTCTGATTCAACTTCAGCATGGAAATTTTATTTTGATAAGGGCTTGGGGTCAGTGCCTGATCATCTGCTATTGTTGAAACAGGCAACATGTGACATGTACCAAAGCACACAAAACATCAGTTATTTTCTGTGGAAGACATGGAGAGGAGGGATTAATTTTACATTTCCCCTTAAAAGTGGACTGCTCTTATGGCTTTGAATTATATGACACAATAATCTTGTCTGTTAAAACTCCATACATCCTCCTAGTAGAGTTGCATCACAATTATCCCTTAATAACACCCAAAAAATGAGGATACACTTAGATTGTGTTAAATCTGTAGGACATGAGGGTATATAAGAGTTTTACCAGGGAAAATTGGATTAACTAAACTAAATTTTAAAAATGCATAATGTCACAGGAATTAAATAAGGAAAAAAATACGAGTTCATTGTCAAAAATAGAAATGCCAATAAAAATATGGACAAGGAACACTTGATCACCTGAGAAGCAAAATTAATTAAATCCCAATGTGAAACTTTGCCATGGTGCATTTACTAGGCAGTGTACAGAGCCATGAACTCTGAATCAGACATCCCATATCGCGCACAGAACAGCCAGAAACAACCATAGGTCACACCCACATTGGAACACCCTTCACTCCTCTCCTGATCCATAAGGCACATTTTATTGCTGTTTCTCCCCAGACCAACATTCATTTTCTGACTCAGCTGCAGCACTTACTGATTTGTTTCCTCAGCAAAACTCCTGGCTTCGCTTTTACCATGAGAACCATCATTCCGAGACTTGGCTTTTAGGGGGTAACAACAGGAGACAACCCCTTTTCCTCCACAGCAACAGAATCACAATGTTTCATAGGATCCCTGCTGCCTTTTGCAGATGATTAAGCTGACTCCTAACCAACTGAAGGGGTTTCACCTTGTTTTCTTGAAGAGGCACTGGACTTTCCTCTGATTTTAACTTTACTTTTCCTGCCTACATCAGCTTCTGTCTTCAACAATTTGGCAGAAAAAACACAGGTCAACAGGAGGGCTTACAGCATTTTATAACCCTGATCCATGGCGCTCCATGCTGAGCAAACAGCCCTGGGAAGCAATCCAGCAGACATGAGTGTTTTTCAGACACTACTTGTCTCCTCCCTAAAAAGCTGCAATTTAGCAGTAGGTGCAGAAAGGCACAGCAGCAAAGAGAAGGGCTCAGACACTTCATACACAGTATTTTGGACAACAGAACATTATTTCTTCACTGTATTCATAACAAATGCTCTTGAAAACACCAAGTGCAACATTAACAGCTAAACATAAATGGCATTTGATTATTTTATAAAGGTACCCCTGTGGTTTTGGACACAGCTTCAGTTGTTTATTTATCCCTTCATAAGACAAACTAGGCAGAACATACCCTGATGCGTGTGGCAAGTGGGTGAGTGGCTCAGCTCAGCTCCTGAGCACAGCACTCGTGCCTCTACAGGCAGGTGGAAAAATACCAGCACTGCTGCCAAAGCAGTTCCTACACACAGGCTTTGCTTTCTCTAGTAATGGACTCTGTACAACGAGTTCATCTCAGGAGCTGAGGTCTTCTAATTCAGTGACATTAAGTTAATCAACTGCATAACTCCTTACCTGTGTGGTACTTTGGATTTTTAGAGTAGTAATAAACTTATTAACCAAGAATGATTAAATTTACAGTAAGAAACCATTTTCCTCTGTAATACTTCCTGGTAGTAGACAACCTCAAGTGGTTCCTTTCTGATTTCTGTTCCACAATAAAAACCCAAAAAGCAGAGCACTCACAATGTGATGGTCCATATCAACAGCATTCTTAAGGAGAGGAAAATTAATTTCATACATTGCTGTAAATGGTCCTGGACAAAATGGGATGGATCATTACACAACACATGATTAGATCAGTAGGTTAGATTGAAAACAGAAAACCAGGAAAGATTGCAAAAACAAAGGAGGAAACTATATGCTGGATAGCTGGTTTAGGCATTCCAACAGACAAAAGGAATTTGCGAGATTGGTCATTTTCCATTTACAACTCTTGACTTGTATTTTTGTTCATGAAACTTTGGATTTTAGAACTGATTCCTCTGAGATTTTCTGTCAGGAATTAAGATTTATTTTATCTTATACAGTAATGCATTTATACATTTAGCCACTTAACAATTTTTCATAAGTTACAGGGGCATTTGTGGGCATTTATCTTTCAATCCCCCACAGTGTAAGACAAATCTTTGACAGATGCAATGATAAAAGATGTGAATGCCAGATTACATAAAGAAATCACAATTACATTACTTCTTGGGAATTATTATTAGAACTGTAAGTTAGCACCTATTGCGGCACCTGGAATACAAAAATACGGTTTTCATATATTTTTTTAATCACTTATATTCATTTCAGAAACAATTCTGTCAACTTGTAAATGAGAATTATTATGTTATCTGAAATTACTTTTGTTCACTAACTATACAAACAGTTTCAAATCAGTTTGCAACCACGAATTTTATCGCACTGCACTAGAGAAATCTCACGTTAATATCCAGGAGCACATCAGAATCAAATTCCTCAAAAGGACATAGATCTCTTCCCAGTTAGGAAAGGAAAGTTGTGGTCAAAATTCTCTGTTTCTTACCATCACTCCTTCAGTGAATTCACACACTCCTGCAAATCTGTTTCTGTTCTCACCTGTGCTGCAGTACCAGCCCACCTTTCCATGAAACCCGGTGGAGTCACTGCTCTGCAGGGGAACTCTGGCCTCTGACAGATCCCTCTGGGCTGTTCCCAACTAAATGGGTCAGGTATGATCAAAGATGGCAGGGGTTTTTTACCACCAAATATTTCTAACAAACTGCAGGACAAACTTTAAAAACACCGCAAGCAACAAGCCTAACATACAATGTTGTCGTTAAAAGCCCATAAGGTTACCTTTGGTTTCCAAAATGGAAAGATCGTCTGTGATTATTTTTTTTCTTTGTGGCTAACTAAAAAAATCTCACACAGTTGCATTCAGGCTTCTTAGTGAATAAAAGAACTTAATACATGATCACTTGCTGAAGAAAATAAAAAATAAAGTTAATGAAAATTACTATGTCATTTTATATGCAAGTTAAATGACATGGAAAAAAGTGCCAATATTCACTAAAATACAAAGATGAGTAAGAGAAGAAAGTACAACTAGTATCTAAAGAGGCATTTCAATTATTTAAAAGTTATTAAGAGCTTCCTAGAGCTCATGTATTTGGAATATACAACACAACTACAGCAATTTAAATATAGGCAATGCTAGAAAGGAAACAGCATAAGAGCAATCAAAACTCCCTTTTCATCGATTTTCAAAACTAGGTGTGAGTCAATCCTGACTGTTAATCCACTTTTCATGTTTATGCTCCTGATTCAGGCTATCGCAAAAGTAATTCCTGTTAATAAAAACACTCAGGGAACAAAGTGTGTTCAAGTTAAAGCCAGGCCTTGTTTTGATGGCATTCTCTAACGCTTATAACTCGAATGCTCTTTGAAGAGGAGACTGCATTATTGGAGCTGTATCAAACAGTTTCCAATTCCCTCGTGCTAGACCCAAAACGATTGTAAAGAGTTCAATAAATTGATGGTGAATCCTACTTGCTCTGGCACTCCTAGGACTGAATTCTGTTAAATGGTCTGGTATGAGGAGTCACAGCAGGTTACACACCATACTTCTGTAAACTTACTGTCAAGATTGTTAAACTGCTTCACACATCTTTGTGGCCATTAGAAATCTCAACACTTGCAGTTGTTCCTTTACATTTTTGCCTAAATACAGAATTTAACGTGAAACCAGGTACTAGGTGATAAATTCTCGATATCACAAACATACAGTAAATAAGCAAAGGTGTCTAGAATAGAGTAACTTCCTGGAATTTCAGTTGTGATGATCTAATCTAAAACAATGGACTGCAACTCATTAATTTTAGAACTTTTTGTATAAAGCTGATAAAATATTATACTGTAGGCCTAGATAATTACAAAGCTGCTGAGGGAGGATTACTTTAGAGTTGTGTCACATACTTTTTCTAGTAGTAAAATGACATAAATAAATGAGGACTAGTATAGCTTCGACAGGACAAGAAAAACAAGACTATCAAAACTCAGACTAAATTCTTTTTTACCTACCAAGAGCACAACATTGTAAATAAGCAGAGAATTGAGTATCAATAAGCAATTATTTGTCTGAATCACAAAGTATCAAGTAGCAGAAAATACATTATTCCAGAGTATTCCTAGAGAAATAACAAATTGAGCCATTTTATCTAGATATAAGGAAAATCTTTTACCATTAGAACAGTCAAGCATGAGAACAGGTTTCCTGGGGAAGTTGTGTTTTAAAGATTAATCTGGAAAAAGTCCTGAGCATCCTGGTGGCACCTGAGCTGACCCTGCTTTGATCATCATGTTAGAGACCTTCAGATTCCACCCTGAATCATGCAGGGGTTCTGGGAAATCCATTTTACAAATTCTTTTTAAGTAAGTAGGAAACTCACGGGCACACCAACTACTGCTAGAGGACAGAAGTTTCAGACAACAGGGAACATAAATAAAAAAGTACATGTGGGAGCATAATAAGTGGCATAAAGCAAAATAAAACTTTTTAAAAATTAAATTAGCACCTCCTTAAAGGTAAAAAGGCAATAACTATCAAGTAATACTCTCAGATTGGAGAAAAAAAGCATTGTATGCTAGTAAATACTCTATTCTAGACCAAGAACCACTTCAAACATATTGCACAGGGAGGCCAGTGCATAGAGATAGCAAAGAGGGAAGGGATAAATCTAAATTATTTTAACAAGTCTGTAGCTCCTTGCACTGCAGTGCTCTGCACAATTAACTAAAACACAGTTGGGAGATAAACACGAGGTCGGCAAAAAAACCTCTGCATAAACGGAAGGCTCTCATTTATTACTGAATTACAAAAGAGGCTGTAGGCTCTCACATAAAAGAAATAAGGAGTTCTGAATAATAGATGCAGGTGTTCATATATGGCCTTAGGAATGGTTCAGAAAATTTAACATTACTTTTTTTAAGGAAATAAAAATAACATCGGCACCAGAAGTAATGGGGATACCAAAGTAACCAGGGAGTGAGAGATGGCTGCAGAGCTGTGACAAACAAAGAGGAAAGGAAAACACCCAGTGGAAGTAAAGAGCTAAAAAGCTATTCTCAAGAACAGTGACACAAATAATGACAGGGAAAGACAGACTCCTTTAAAGAGCAGAAGACCTTGCAAGCAGGTTCTGTAGCTGTGCTACCAACATGAGCGTCCATGTTTTTTAGAACACAGAGCAAAAAACAGAAGGATGAGATGAAGGTATCAAAATGACTGAGCAAGCAATAAGGATGACATAAGTGTATGAAATGAACTGATTGACGGTACACACCTTGGCACCATAAAATAAGGAGTATAGAATGGGAGAAAAAGTAATGTTACATGATGGGATATGTTTATGGGAAGATAATTCCCAGACAAGCACTATTTCATGCTATTTTCATGAATTTTTATTAGCATACTTTATTAAGAGAAGAAACTGTACAAATTTAAATTGAAAAAAGACTTAGGGAGATGGAGCATACTTAGGGGATTGGGGAGGCAGAGAATGGGCTTCTTAAAAAGTGAACTGTTTTCCCACCACTTTCGTCACAGTTCCGAAGGGGACCAGACTATGTCCCACTTTTGCTAAACTAGAGCACCACCAGAACCAGGAGCACAGGCTGGACATACAGCAAGGTGTCTGGAGCACGTTTCAATCCTGAATTCACAAGGCATTTGCCACAATAAGAGTTACAGCAGCAAACTCACAGGTGATTCTGAATTTTCTTTGCACAAGGACTGTTAGACTTTCACTGAACATGGCTGAGCAGACTGAACAGGATAATTACCAAACTGATTCATGGCCTACCAACGCTAAACCAAATCCACAAAGGTGTTGAGAAAATGAAACCATCAAAACAGGTGAAACATGGATACTACCAAGTCTTAAAAGGTATAGAAAAAATCATAAATCACTTGAAAAAGAAAGCCAGTGTCATTACATTACTCACCCTTTGAGCAGAACAGCTCCTGACATAAAAGCTGAATAAAGCAGCATCAGTGCCAAGGCATATATTTGAATTGTCTTTCAGCTGTCCTCTATCTCATCAATTGCATCACAGTCAAGTTAGAACCTTTGATCCAATACTGACAAGTAAGATACTGGCCATCCAGTGTAGTTTTCACAAACCACTACTTGTATCCAGCAAAAAATAAGTAATAAAATTTCCATATTTTCCCTGAGGTTTTAATGAGTATTTTTCATACTTTATTGGAACAAAAACTTGACTTGAACTTCTGCTTAAAATAAGTAACTTTTGGGAAAAAACACATTAATACCTATTTAACTTCAAAGAAACAGCATAATTTAGGACAATTACACCTACTTTTTCTCTCCAGTTCACCTTTAAGTAACTTTATGGAATAAATCAATTTAAAATGACTTCATTTGTTCTATAGGATTTTTATAGGATTCACTCACCTTCTCCCAGTTATGGTCAGCCATCTTATTTCAAGACAAGATTCACTACTAATTGGAAGAATGAGATGCTCTGGTACCACCTTACCTTGAAAAGAGACTCCATGAGGCAAGAGAAATTTTAAAAACACACTAGATAGATTCACAAGAAAAAATTGACTGAAATAAAATGTTCACTTGTTTCAGTAATTTTCTCTTCATCATTCATTAAACAAACACTTAACTAAGGCCAATTTCTTGGTTTTTTAGCACATTACCTAAAGTACAGAAGCATGGAAAGCCTTCATGTTACAAAATTCAGCAGAAGTCACAGTGCTACTCTCACTGAGGCAGGTTATTAATTTGAGTTTAATAAAGTCTTATATTTTTATGATACACTTCCTAACAATGCACTACGTGCAACTGTTTACAGCTCAACAATGTTAAAGGTCTACCCTGTCAGTCCGCAGTAATGTACAAAATCTCCAGCCCAGCTGGCTTTATATTCAGTGCATGGACTCTACTTCAGTGCCTCAAAGAAAAACGTGGCACAGAACACATCCAAACTTTTCTCATCAGCAGCAAATCGTCCTTATCTTGAAAGCAAATTTAAATTATTTGAATGAGAGTAATGAGCACAGTGTAGAATAAATACAGAAAATGAACTATCTGGTATTTTTCATTAATATCCCATGCATGTATGTATTATAATGATAAATACATATTTTTGTTTTTCTAAAGCTGATTAACTGTATTTAACACCGCTGTATTCATTTTCTGAGCATTCATATTTTATGAGCTGGGAAAGTTAGTGTATATTGCGATTTACATTTTTCAAATGCTGCATCACTTCTGGGTACAGGAGAGGACATTATGATAATAAACGAGTAAAACTTCAATGTGTGCATGCTGCACTCTCCATTAAAGCTAAACAGAGCAGTTTGTGATACAACAGATTTGTAGTCACTGCTGTAAACAGCACCACACTTAAACAGAGTAAGTTCATTGATCAGTAGGTTTATGAAACTAACACAAAAGGAAGGTCCACGGGGGTACATAAAAAAAAAACAAACAGGAAGGTACATAAGGGAAAAGGTAAGGAAAAGAAGAATGGAAGTTCAAGAGAGGAAAGAAAGATACTCCCAGCTTCTCACAATTGCACCAAATTACTTATTCATACTCAGCTTTGTAACTACTGTTGAGAGATTTAGCTAGTTTTTAGATGATTTGGAGCCAATCAGGGAAAGGACAGGCTCACTTCATACGTCAGTCTAGTCACACACTGGATCCTGATTTCAGGTTCTGCACATTATATTAGAAGTAACAGACATGATACCAAAATATCCACTGACTTGATGTGTCTTAGTCAGAAATCACGAGCAAGACAAAAGTAACTTCTATTAAGTCCAACACTACAATTCTCAAAATTTACAGTCAACTAATGCTCTGAAAACACCCAAAGTCTTTGTAGGCATCAACGTTAAATACTCTTGGCTTGCCCTGAGATACTCAAGTCTTTAACAGCACTGAAGAACTTTATCCCATGGCACAGAGGGAGGCCGGGCTTAGGCAGGCAGCCACTGGCACTGCCCTATGGAAGTGCATCAGCTGGCTCAACTCTGTGTTCCTTGCATTACTTAAAACCTTGTACTTCTAGTGACTAAGGTCATTATTTCAATGAGGAAACAACTTACACTTCTACTCATTAACAGCAAGGTGTGGGAAGCTACTAATAGAAGTATTAACACCCTTAATGGCAAATAAACTGATTTTTCTCTCACTTTCAGCTCCTCTATAAACTGCTTGGTCTAATTAATTTTGTCTGGGTCTTCTCTGTTACTTTGTGTTTCACTATCAAATAGTGAGGACCCTAAATTGTTTCAGTTAATTCTGCTGAGAACTTAAATACCGTCCCATTTTATGTTCCTCCTTTACCAGGTTATTTTTGTATTTCCTTTTTTATTTTCTATTTGAATGTGAAATGCAAAATTACCAAGAGATGTAAAAGAATAACCATAGAGTAATACTATATTATAATAGAATTTACTTGCTAAAGTAGGCATGGAGTAGTACATAATTAACTTAGCACAAAAATAAAAAAATAATATTAATTCATATGAGAATTACAGGACAACTGATGCAAGAGATATAAATACAGTGAGTAAACTACATGAACATGATCCAAAAGGATCTGGATCCATACTAAATGAAAATACCTCATGGTGATTTATTTAACCATTCAAAGAAGAAAAGCCAGCAGTGGTAAACCAGAAAGTTCATTTGCCATCTGAACGTAACAGTTTGCAAGCAACTCTGAGGTTACTTCCACTGTTGTTAAGGACTGAGCATACAAGAACAACACCTGCACATGCATACACAGCATTTGTTTTTCCCTCTTTCTTTAGTGCTGCTCACACTTCTTTCTCAGATAATTGTTGGCTGTCGAGTCTGAAGCAACACCAACAGACACCCTGGGCCACTGGACAGAGTGTTTTTCAGCAGAATCATGCTTGAAGTGAGGATAAACCAATGCTGATAGGAACAGGAAATGGGATCATGAGACAATTTTCAATTACAATGAAAATATCTTTATTAGAAGCTGTCATCCAGAGTAGCAATATCTCTGCACTCCATGTGCCAATATCCTACAGCTCCTGCAAAAGAAGAGAAAAGGCAGAGCATGAAACAATAACTTAGAGCTCTACGCAGCGCATTGCCAATTTTCCCACACTGCTTACCCTTCTCCTCCGCTTCCAGCAATTACTGGCAGGACACCTTCTCTACTCATTCTAGGCAGGACACAGAAGGACAGAGAAAGATTTAGTTCACTGTCAAAACCACTGATTTTTCTCTACAACTGTAGTATCCATTACAAGCGCACCATTGCCATGGAACATTTACTGAGATACTTACACTCTGCTTTCCAAATCCTTGCCTCATTTACTGAATGAGACTTGACAGCCACGTAGCACCTCCAAGCAGGGAAAGGGCAAAGTAGCTCTGATTCGCTGTGGCTGCATAAACATGGCACAGGTCGGGTGTCTGGAGCCTCTCCTCCTGCGTCAAGAAAACTTCAATACACAGTGAACAACCTTCTACTAATCATAAATCCCCCCACCCCTAACAACAGATCCCAAGTTCTCATGGACATGTCCAGATGGTACTCACTGCTTTGAAGCCTCCTCTCAACTGGAAACATCAAGTGTCACTGGCAGATCTTGTGGCAGCTGTGTGTTGCAGCACCTTTGACATATGGAGCTCACCTTTGCCCGGCTAGGCTTGTTTCAGTAGTGTACAAGTTACACTCTACATATTTTTGCATCTGGTTAAACTGCAACTGAGCCCAAACAAAGGCCAAATCTCAACACTGCAAGTCACCTAATTGCATTAGCATACCCTTGTGGTGTCAGTTTTAACAATTCCTCAGGCTCAGCACAGCATTTACCTAAATACCACATTCAAAATGCAGGTTATGAGACTGACTGGGTATAAGGTCACATTTAAATACACAGCTGTCTGCTCAGTGTTGAAGCCATCCAATTACCTGTATTTCATGATAGAAAGTGTTTAACTCTGAGGCACACCAGCTGTGCAGGAACCTAGGGCACATGCCTAATCCCACACCAGAACATACACGATATGTGTACATGGAGACACGACACAGCAAAGCCCCTCTGTGAGCAGATGAGATGCTGTGCCCCCAGCAGAAATCCAACCTGGAAGCATAGGCCCCTTCTCCCTGAGGTGCCAACATTTTTGAAGCTGGCCTGGTGAAGAGGAGGCTTGTACCTGGCACTAGGAGGTACACGGACACTTACCTGGCAGTTATACACAACAGCCATTTTTGAGGCTTCACAAATTCTTTTCTAACCCACAGATAACACTTGGACCTTATTAGTGCCCCCCAATCAGCACATTGGGAGTGACAGAACAACAGTCAGAGGTATCATTATGGATGATGCATAATCCCTTTTATAGACTGATACAGACCCCACTTAATGCAACTTTATCCTCCTCCCAACCCAGACCCCAGCAAAATTGAGAAACCCAGATCAACTCTGGCTTTCTAAACTTGTCAGTACACCTTGTTATCGGTTTTTGTTTTTTAAATTTCTGTAAGTTTCGTCACAGAAGATCAGGAGGTTCAGTCAGAAACCAAACACTGAGGAAGGTCACCAGAGTAAGTTACATATATTAAAATTATTCTATCCATTCAGTTCACAGAATTACTATTTTGACAAAGCATTACAGGCAGTTAATGACACACATAAGTTAACCACACAGTAAATCTTAGTCTTGCCTTTTAAAAAGAATGCAAGTTAATCCAACCCAGTTCATTGCCAATACAGAAAATGCAGATAAACTGGAAAAATGACATATCAAGAAAAGTAAAGATGGTAGCACATTACCTAAAGTACAGAAGCATGGAAAGCCTTCATGTTACAAAATTCAGCAGAAGTCACAGTGCTACTCTCACTGAGGCAGGTTATTAATTTGAGTTTAATAAAGTCTTATATTTTTATGATACACTTCCTAACAGTAGATAGGTTACAAAACATTTAGGTAAAAACCTTTCCCTCACAACTAAACTAGAACCATATGCCCTAAACTGAGCCAAGATGTGAGGCACCTTATGCACCTTACTTTCATTTAGAAGGTATGTTTTCCCAAACAGGTACAACCAATGGCAGAGCTTCTTGCAGCCTCTGAGGAACCTCAGCTCCGTCCATTACTCTGGCAGCACTCAGGCATCAGCTGTTTCTGTAAAACTCTCTCTTCTGGGGCTCATATCTCTTCTCTCTAGAGATGATGAATGACTCTTCTTCCCGGCTAAGTGAATCCCATGGA
The DNA here is from genome assembly GCA_013400235.1 of Oriolus oriolus. NCBI lineage: Eukaryota > Metazoa > Chordata > Aves > Passeriformes > Corvidae > Oriolus > Oriolus oriolus. Next base: position 161,183 of record VXBT01010833.1, read on the forward strand.
AAGTGCCGAGGATCTAAATCCATTTCATGCCTCAGGATGCTATTGTTATTTTGCAGCATACTTAAAAAGGACAGGTATTTCATAAGGCAAACAGAAAGATGAGGTCCCAAGAGCAAAGCCTTTAGTAAATTTGGAAAAGGTCCCAAGAGCAAAGTCTTTACTGAATTTGAAAAGATAAAAAACAGAAGGATGAAGAACAAAGGGATTCAAGGAGTGATGACGACGGTCGTAAACATTCCAAGTATCAATGCCTGCCAGAACAGCCCTTCTTAGTTCTTCAGGAATTTACCAACAGAGTACAGATGAAATCTTCTAAATGTTAATGATTAATAACAATATAATTATTAGACAAATACGCTTCCATAGCTCTGGGGGATGATTGTGATTACAATCTCTAATAAGACTATGTGCAAACAAGAGCATAAAAACAGTCAGTGTGCTGTATTATCAGAACATCTACCTGGTTTATTCTATCAAAAAGGAATACAGGGAAAACTGAACTTTATGTCTTTATTTTTTAAACATATATCCTTTCGAACACGTACATTTTTGCTCATGTAATTGAACATGTAGCCTCTCTTACAGCAAGGACTGGAGCACTACAGGGTTTTATAACAAATAAGAGCTTCTAAATGGTAACTAAGGCAAGGACCCTCCATGCACACACTGTTTATTTATTATCGTTTTCTGGTTGCTGCTACAAGACATTGAGTTTCAGAGGAAAGAGCCCAGGTTCCCAGCATTTGAGCTGTGCAAGGACTAATGAACTTTGCCTTTTTATTTCTACCAAACAGGAAAAATACTAAGTTGTTGCACTATGGCTTATCCTGCCCATCAGCAAAAACAGCTTTTGTAGTTTGCAAAAATCAAGATGCATCAGTCACAGTGCACGACACAAGGTCACAGAGTCAATCTGGTTAACTGGATCAGGTATTCCCAGAGTCTTAGGCATGCAACCATCTCAGCAAAATGAGGAGGCAGTGAGAAAAGGCACAGTGAAAACATAGCATGCACCATCTTCTCCAGTGTTAACAGCTGCTCAGAGTACAGAAAATTGAATATATTTCACATGGTAGTCATTGCAATGAGACATATAAAGTTTAACAGGATCCCATTCTTGAGTTACTTTATTACTCTGCTCAATTAAACGCTATTTAATGATTCAGCACTTACAAGGTATTATATACTATTCATGCTCCATTGATTTCAGTGAAGCTCCTTCTGATTTTTCCAGAAAAGATGAGTAATTCTAAGGAAAAATATTAATTTTCTGTTTAAGGCCTAACTATAAACAAATTAAAAGTAGTGACTAAATACAGCAACAGCTACATTATTTTTCTGTAATTCACGCATGGGGAGATTGAGATTATCACATCAAAATTGTTTACACCATTGATACTGGTTTAACTGGTAAGCGGCCCAAGGCTGAAGACTACTTCATGTTATGTCTGTATTTCCATCAAATCTGCAGCAACCTGGCTGTTATGCTTTATTGGAGCATTTTATTTTCAGAGGTATCCACCATAAATTACTGTTACAGAATAAAAGAGCATCATTCTGGATCATCAGAGTAGGTGGTGCAGGCGAGCTGCTGAAGCAGTCACGTTTGTGCATGTGTTGTAGCAGGTTATTCCAATACTCACCTTTGTGTTTCATGTCTTAGCACAGCTTAACTCTACTCATCCTCAGTGTAAGAAATGAGTTTAAAAGGCAACTCCTTGTCTTGGGCACTGCCTTGCAGCTCAGAGCATCCAAAGACAACTGTCAGGTAATGATTTTGCTCTGCAGCTGGGAGAACATGCACCAGGCCAGTCTCCACAACAGCTTTCAGCTGCTGCCTGTTGCTCCAAAGTGTCCATGTTTGCTGTCACAGATATTTGTCCTCATCAACAAATTTTCCATCAGAAAAGGAAACCATTCAGCCCTAAAGTGCAATTAACGATTTGGGTTAAAAAATGATAAGAAGCTGTAGATACTTGTATCCCCATGCTCTCTAATGCCAATGATACATCACTTCGGTTTTTTGTAGTATAAAAGCTGCTTCTTTCAGTCTTTTTTTTCCTTTATCAATCTCTCTTGCTTGCATAAGCATTACCAACAGCCACCCCGCTTTCCTTTCACATGAAATTGTTAATACATCTTGTAGATCTCCAGTTTGTAGGAACATTGTGGCAACTTTTCCTTATTTTTGTGTCAGAAATGTGAATAAAATTGCGTGCACTCTCATGGGTGAGGCGCGGGGCACCAAAGCAGAGCGGGTGCACTGCGCTCCCGGTGAGCAGCACGGTGCTCGCCTCACACTGCTCTGCTCCCGTACGAGGAGAGGACACAGCCAAGTCTGCACCCTCTCGCAAGGAAGAAATAGTTTATTTTAGATCCTCCCCAGAGAGCTGAGGAATCTAAACGCAGAAAGCCTGAAAAAACTTACCGCAGCTGAGAATCTGAAGCACAGACAGACTGAAAGACCTTGCCCAAAGCCTGCCCAGGAGATTGCATCAGAGATGGATATTGAATCAAGTGACAATCACACACAAGANTTTTTGGTTTGATGTACTAGAAAGTATCAACCATTTCCTTATCACCAGAAGTTTCATAAAGCTGGACCACTGATGACAATACTTCAATCCACATTTTTAAGGACATACTGCCCCTTGACCACATACCAATACATTTCATCTAATTCAGGAGATGCTGCACATGAATACATCAGAACCATACATTAATTGCTACATTTGCAATGTTTTAAAACAGAGGTGCCACATCAACACACCTGCCTTTATCTCTGCTATCCATACAAAGAAACAGACAGTGCAAATCAGTATCAGCAGCAATATTAAAGTATCAGGTGTTCACGAGTTTTGTAATTCACAATATCAAATATTGTATGGAACACAAACCTGACAACACCCAGAGAGGGAAGGGGATGTGAGATCGTAAGTGAGGTTAACACAAAATTCAGTGTGGTACATACACTGAATACATAATTCTTGTTCCCAAAGTATTGTTTGTGAGAGAAGGATCCAGTAGGAAGCAGATTTCAACAGGTAATGGAAAAGCAACAGACACAGCCTCTACTGGGCACTGGGATGGGCTGCCACAGGAGTTTGTAGGGGAAAACAGTATCAACTGGCTCACAAGAGGATACACAAATTCATGGACCACAGATCCCTAAGAGGACAGTAAAAAGGACTGAGTGTGTTTATACACTTCACTGATCCTTGAGAGCCTAGCATTAAAAAAAAAAGGAAATGACTACACTTATCTACCTTCCTTGGCAAATGTACACTAAAGGAGATGTGTAGTTAGTGCACATTTTTTGTGTCCCCTGGGACACCTCTGTAGACAGATGTTCCGACTGACATGAGGTTTCAGCTTTGTCTACTGTGGAAGGAATTCAACTTGCCCTGGCAACCCAAGTTACATGGTTTACATGATTGTCAAACAAAATTTCTGTAAGACGATGATGAAAATGGAATTTTAAGGCAACTGAGCCCACAAATGCAATGAAAACATTAGGAAGAGTGTTCCCTGGATTATGTACAAACAAAGCCACGCCGCCTATACAATGCTGTTTTTTCTAGTGAGAAAACACTTTTTGCACTACTTGCCATCATTTTCTACAGTACACAAGTGAATTTATTGGAGAGGCTTTACAGGAGTGCCCCTAATTTGATGAGCACACTGCCACTTGAATGCTCTGTGCACAGGGTGGGGATTTCTACTCTGCTACATGTACAGCAGTGATTCCATGCATGCTTATATTTCCTAAGTAAATCTTCATGGAGACTAGAGGAAGATTTAAGAAGCAAAATCATTTCACTTTTGCATATGATTCTGGAACTTGCTTTTTTCTAGCCCACAGAAAACAACTTCAAGCCTCATTTTAGGCTGCTGTCACAATATTTTCAGATTTGAGACACAAGATTTCATTAATTTTTATGTCATCAGGATCTGTTCCAATATTAAATAAAAAAATTCAAAAGCTACTCATATGAGAGGACTACTCTGAGCCAAGACTTCAGGGATTGGCTTTAGTTCATGGCTTAAAGAGAATGTCCTAAAAAAAAAAAAAAAGAGTAAACTGAAAGTCTTAAAATAAAATTAAAATAATTCAGCTTTGCCTCCTGGGTAACACTTCCCCGCTTCTTATGGAAAGGTTCACTCAAAGAATGGAAAGGTTCACTCAAAGAATCCCATATACCTATGGTCCCTATCCTCTTTTATGTGCATGTCTGTCCTTCAACTCGTATGCCTCAAGACTGCTGCTCACAAGTTAAGCAGGAGAAGCAGGATATATGCAGAGCCTTTCAAGGAACCATTTCCCAGCTGTGCTTGTCCACTAAGTCTGTGAAGACACATGCATCGATCCCACTGGCACTTTTCAAGCCTCATACAAAGTGAAGTGAAACACAAAACTTCTGGACCTCACAAGCCAGTTCTCTAGAAAGAACTGTGATCTAGGCGTGGCACAAGTCCAAAAGCAGTAGGAGAAAATCCCTGAAGCTGCTGGCTACCCTCTTGTTACTGCAGCCTGCCATGCAGTTAATATTCATCACCACACTGGTTTCTTGACAATTTATACTTAACTGGTCAACAAAATCCCTGCATTGCCACTTAAGATCAGTAGGTTATCAGGTTCTTACTTTTCAAATCTAAAAATAATCAAGTAAAACTTAACATAGGGAAAGAACACATTAAAAGTAACTGTTTTATGACTTCAATAGGAATTTGCATGCTTTTTATTATAGTGTTTTCAGTCATATTTAATGGTTTATGCAAGCTGTTCTTACACGAAGGACCACTAACTCTGTTAAGGATGGATCTCAGCTTCCTCAAGTCTGAAGATCACCAGCTGAGAGGTGAAGTGGTGATCTGTTAAGCCTGTCATTTCATGAGGCTATGAACACATCACAGGGCTGCAGCTGAGCCAACAGAATGTCATCATTTCCTTTCCAAAATTGTAAGAAGCAGTTATTCACTCCTTTTTTAGCTTTTTCCTAACCAATTTAAATTTTTTCACAGAATGATGGATCTTTGACTCTTTTCTTAAAAGTATTTCTCTGACTTGAGAGAATTATCTTTAATAAGATGCTTCTTATTAAACCTAGTTAAATTTAATATTGGTAAATTAAATTTTGGTAATTGACACCAAATTCTTAAAAAATCCCAAAATATTCTAATTTAAAATTTACTTTCCTTTACATGAAAAAGTCAGTAACTCTACCCTAAAATCACATATAAAATACTATTCCTCAAGATGATATGGTCACATAACCTTTATGTTATGTTTCATTAAATACTAATTAAATACTAAAACATCATTATGTAGTTTTTAAGCTCCATAGCAGTGGACAAGAGAAAAACTAAACCTTCATATAATTTCAAATGTAATCTGTATGCATAATAGGAACCCAATCCAAAACCCAGTGCTGGAGGTCACGGGAGTCTTCCCATTAACTTCCATGTTCTTTGGACTAAGGAATCAAGATAAATATGAATCAATTGAAAGGAAGAGAAATTAAAACTTACCCATGAATTCAATTCCTAAATGGTCTGCTATACTCATGAAAGCATGTAAAAGAAAAAAGAGAAAAGAGACAGAAATGTTAGAAACAGAGTGAAATATAAATACAACCTCGTTATGGCAGTACTGCAGAACAGCGTGGGGTCAGGGCCCACTGTGTGGGTACTGGTGCAAAACAAAGGCACAACCCTGCCCCTCAAAGGCAATCCTAAGGTGGGAATTCAGGGCACTCAGCTGTCACATGAAGGGATGTGTATTTGGGGAAGGACATGAATGCCTTTATATCTGACTTTATGTTCAACCCAGCTACCTAAAGGGATTTCATTTTCCCATCCTTCTGAAACTCCCCTCTCAACATGCTAACTGCTGTCCTTAGTTAGACAACGTTCTCCCTTTCATTTTCTCTGACAGGGATCAAAACCTAAAGGCATGAATGGAAGGCTTTCACTGAGTTTGGCAGCTCTCAGCACAGCACAGCAGCCACACTTGCACCCAACGTGACTCCTATCTGCTCTCTGCTGCACAACAGCAAATCTGACTGCAGGAAAGAGCAGCCATGTGCCCAAGCTGGCCATCAGACAGATAGGATGCAATAATTTCAAGACACTGCGAACTCAAGCAAAAATTTTAAGGCTTTTAGAAAATTGACTGAATTGCCACGTGGACTTCTAAACATTTCAGGGCTCTTTTTCCACATGATGAATTAAGAGTCCTCCAAGAACTACACAGCAAAGCTAAAAGATTTTCCAACACGACCCAACAGTTAGTTTAAACACTTCATTTTATTGCTAACTCTGGTACCTGTCACGGGATCGTGGAATATTTGGGGTTCTGCTGAAAATGCTGGGAACTGTTCATCTTTTGAACCTTTTCAATCCACCCAGGAGATGGCATTGAGCATCAGCCTGCTCAGTTCACTTAGCATACAAACCTACAGAACAGTTGCTAAACTCCATATTTATTTTCATGCAGAAGGCACAAGATGCACTTCAAAAGCAAAGAACACAGGATGATGGTATATGGTATAAATACCTTATTACCATGGTTTTAGGGAAGGCACATTATGCAAGTTTAGTGACACCCAAATGAATTTTTCCTTTTGAAAATACAAAACTCAAAATCATACACATATGGATTCCACATAACCAGCTTCCAATCTGTATTCTTGCATTCATGTTCAAATATCATGTACAAACATCCCTAGTACATTTGGCAGAGGAACATAAATTTTTATAAGAATATAATTTTTATAAGAGCATGAGATCAGATATATCAAAAGTGCATCCAACATACTATATTTACAGAGATTTGTAGCTTGTTTTTTTCCCTGTACCTGTGAAATCTGAAAATGTTGTCTATGTGCAATTCACACCTTTGCATTCTTCTGTAAATTAGATCAAAATGCAGTTGAAAATTCCTTACTTTAAAAAATGATAGCAGAGATCAAAGCACCATAAACTGGTCTCCAAGGAAATAAGGATATTGACATATGGAGGAAGATCATGCAATATCATCTTTTTAAGTCTTTGTAGAGTAGCTGAAAAAACAATCCTTCTTTCCTAACTTGGCTTCTCACACGTTTTTCATTTGCAGCCTGCAATTCTCCCTTTGAGTTCACCAACATGGTTAAAAACCACTTCCTCAAAAAGTGCGTACAAAATACACCTTTCCTTTAAAAAGACGAAAAAAGCATTTCAGTTCCTATTTGAGTGGCTTATACTTAAGTGAGAATCAGGGGCATACGGAGCCTTCCTGGGAAACATGTTCAACTGGAGAGGGTGGAAACATGTCAGGTTATTTATTTTCAATATCTCATGTGCCTGGAAAACAGCATAATACATATTGCTAGCAAAGCTGATTTCCACGGATCGCGATGAAACGATGTCCAGTGGGATAAACCTTTACAATAAAATACCCAAGCTGCCAATCATTAAGTGTAGCTCAACAAGCTCTGTGAGCAGCTATGTGGGAATAGAGAAGAGGGAAATGGTAACTCTGGCAGATGGAGCACACGCTGGCACTGGCTGTGACCATCACTGGGCTGCCCCTCGGTGACCAGGCCTCAGCCCAGCGAATGCTCTCACTGGCACTGCTGTGGTGCAAATCAGCGACTCTGCAAGCTGCAGCTTTGGAGGTGGCTTTGTCCCCTCTTAACAACAGCAAGACACGCTCCCGGCAGGTGCACGTGAGAGACACACACGGCAGCAGGGAACAACCAGCAGGGGTAGTGCGGGCTGTGAGCTGTGGTGGTGACCTGAGACTGAACCAAACACTAAAACGTGAAGTATTGACCCCGGTGAGGCACGGCGTGACAAAGGACTGTTCTATCGCTCTACAGCCGCGGTGTACAAATGATGAATTGCCTGCAGAGCACTTCCCTGGACACAGCAAGTGCAATGCCAAGTAATTCACCATCAAGAAATGGACTCAGTTAAAAAGAAATGCATATGAGAGCTATAAATGTGCTGAAGCGTGGGCGCTGCTCCACAAGATGGGGTCATTAACCAAATAATGCGACAGTATTTTATTTTTGTTATTGTAGTTTCTTCTTTCCTTGTGGTATTATGTTCTTAGAAACTAATATGTTTTTCAGATAGGAAGATTATTCACTTTTATTTTTTATTTTATCAGTATTTCTGTACTTTCATGTTGATGTGGGAAAAATACTGTGCCTTATGGTCCTTGCACTATGGTAATGTGTTGCTAGTATTAAAGCCCTTTTAATTTATACTGTCTAAACACATACACACCTGTGAATACTTGATAACGAGGACAAGAGAAGACAAATTTGCAGTCACTAAAGGATTAATTTATTAGTGCTCCACAAAAGAACATACTGCCTCGTGTCTGGATTGTGGCTTGCTGCAGCTCTTTTCTTAGTCGTATTAGCACTATGAACAGAAATACAAACTCACCACCTTGCCCTGTAAATCTAACTGAAAAATCTTGGACATGAAAGTACCCATTGTAAACCTCTACAGACATTTTAATCTTTTCTAAGGACAAGTTGACTTTGGCATGAAGAAGACAGGTTTAGGAAATCAGAGCAACAGCAAAGTATTTTCCTCTGCAAATGAAATTTATTGCTTGCAATAAACTCATAAGAGTTGTTAAATTGTCCTTGGTAGACGACTGTCTTGAACACAAAATGCAACATGGTAATATGCTGCAAGCTACCTTGGGACAGCTCAAGTACTCTGAACAGATTACCTGCCTGGAAAGAACAGGACTAAGTTTAATTCTTAAGTATGAGACCAATAAAACTTGGTCTGAAATAAAGAAAAATCCTTGCATTCATAAAGCAGCCAGATTGGGACACTACCTAAAGATACAAACTGCTGCTCTCTTATCCACTGTGGTTTATGATTGGCAGCACGTGGTTATCAGCCTATTTGTATATCTAATGAAGTGAAAACCACAATCAATTACAGATATTATATATATATACATATATATAAGAAAATACAGATTTTTTTGAAGTATATTATTTTTTCATCCTTCACTTTGCATGTGAGCCCATAGAGTAATGGAACAATGGATTTCTTTATTCAGTAGGAAGGGTTCATTGTTTCCATCTTCTCACTGACAAACTGATCAAAGCTCTCAGAGGTTGGTTGTTTTGTTGGGTTTTTGAAATACCAAAAAGAAAAAGCCACAGCATGTATTAATGTGTTTCAAAAATCTCAGTTAATAAAGAGCACAAAATTTGATTTTGTTGTTTGTTTTAGAGAAATTCTAGTCATTTATTTCTGTAATTAACTTACACAAAAGCACCCTTCAAAATGTTTGGTGGGGTTGGAAAACTGATTGAGACTGTTCAGGGGAATCAGAGACATAAAATCAAAATACTTCAACACTGATTTTTTAAAATATCTTCACTGGAACACATGATAGAAAATTCCCTCTCTGAGACACTTAAAAATGGATCAAACTAAATCCTGAGAATGATCTTGAATCAGCTAATACCTGGACCTTCCTTTTACCCTCTCTGATAAGGAGGACTACTAAAATTTCTCCAGATTAAAAATTTCCCTGGCAACAGGTAGGCTCTTCACTACACATTAACTGGTGTAATAGTAAGTACACACGATATTTTGGTAATTTGCCCCATCTATGTCTAGACACAATGACAAAAATCATACATACACACATCCCTTATAAGATACTTGGTCTGGTTTTGATGAAATTATAAATTACAGTTAAAGAAATGATAACAACTTAGAAAGAAAGAAGGCCATAAATCTATAAAAAAAGTTCACAATCTGCTATATTCTCAGTGTAAACAATGAGAGAACATTTACATTCCAAATTTGCATAGATACAGTTAATTTTACTCTAAACCAAATTCAAGTCCTCAATGTGCAAAAGTAAATACTGAAGAAAAAATATAAAGGTTAATTGCTTTATCCACTCATTTATAAAGGGAAAAAAAATACAAAGGAGGAAAAATACCCTAGGCTTGCTGTGAGTATTTGTATGGCTCTGCAGAGATTACAACATAGCCTCAGGACAGGATCCCCTCACCCACTATCAATTCCACAACAAAGGAAAACTTGAAAAACATCCATCAAAACCTCTTGTTATATAAATTATACACAGTGCTGAATAATGGAATAAACTGTTGATTTTGCTTCCCTTTGAATGATTAAAGCCTGTGGCTGTAATTTTCATTGCAAAAGTGAAAGACTGAAGGTTGTTTCTAACTTCTGCAAATAAATAATGGCAATACTCCCATGTTCAGGTTCAAGACAACTTGGAAATTTGAACTATTTACCTCACCTGCAGCATGCAGACTCAGAGGATTAAGCTTGCCTGCCTTCCATCATTTTTAAGACTTTAAATTATCTCTGCAGCTAATAAACAAAGTTACTTCTCTTTGAGGCACTATGTTGGATATTAATGAAAATAACTTAGTCTCACCAAGCAACACGAGCAATGTCTACTGATATTCACAATATTGTAAATCAGTACTGATTAATTTCTACTACTCTAGCTATAAATTCAGCAGAAGAAATAAACATGTCTAATTTCTAATCAGTGAGTAGCCTATTGATATTGCACTATTAAGCTTATTAAACACCTGAAGAAAGCATTTAAGAGTCTTATCAGATTCACGCCAAAATGTTTATCATCAGGTGTCAGACAAATGCAGCAGTTTTACTTTTCTCTGAAAAACCCATTGTTTTCAGCAATGAGATGAGAGAGCAGGTAGATGTTAGATGCTGCTGCTTTATGGAGACATTTTTTTACTGATTTTCTTAGCATACATAAATCAACACAACTGTTCAACACATAAAAGGGCTTTAATTCCTCCCGGAGTACCAGCAACATGATGTCCACACAGAACACTTCGTCTCCACTCAGAACTGGGAGATGCTTTCTTATTTTATTTGCTAAAAATGTAATGCTGTTTGTATGAAAATCAGAAACTCCATCAAATGTAAATGAAGCTGCCTGATAGACCTCATAGCTGATGGTGACAAGGTTATTTATGAGGTTTGCTCTAAGTATATGTTGAAAATTATAAACCTGTGTGATCACTGTGAGATCAACCTCCCCCGGCACGACGAGACTGCAGTAAACATTGCACATTACAGTCTGGTTACTTGATTACTGACATTAGCATAAGCTACTATAACCAATGAGTCTGATAAATATTCCCAGAAAAATCGAGATTTCTCTAATATTATGCAGTTTTGACAGATCAGTAAACCTGTGTTAGCACTGTAATTGCAAAAACTGTCATTTTTCTTTTAAGTTCCTGTTCCTTACTGAAGCCTCTCATCTCCTGTAAAATTTTTTTCCTAGCCTCTGCCTTTCCTGGCTCCACATACCACACTCACTTTATGTTTTCATCTAAAAGACCAACCCCACAGACCAGGTTTTCTGGTTGTGCTAAGGACCACACAAAGACAAAACACTGATGCAGCTATGTGACCTGCTTCTACAATTTTGAATTCTTTTCCTGGGCTTCCACAGCAGACATGACAATGACTGCTTTTGTCCCACAGTCTCAGCTGCATGGGAGGTGACTGCAGTGCTGTCACAACTGAGGAACCACTGGGAGAACTGGGCCATGGAGGAATATATTCTTCTATCCATCTGTGTCATTTCATTAACGCAGTGCTTCCTGCAGAGCCCAGAGTTGTCCTGCATGAAATCCTGGTCCAGCCTCTCAAGCCTGCTCCAGGTTTGCACAGTGGCATCATGCTGCCTCTGCAGATGGACCTGCCTTTATCTGCAGGAATGCTGGCAAACGGGTTTAAATGCATTTATCTGCGCTGAGCTTAAATGTTTTCAGTCATTACACACTTCCACTGAATTTCATGATTAGTGATGCAGAGTCCTTTGGAAATGCCAACCTCTACATTGGCAAAACTGGTCCTTTCCCAGCTATGTTGCAACAAGGTCTCATAAAGCTAAACAGGAGAGGAAAGTGGAACCATATTTATTGCCAAAACCCAAAAGCATATTCATTACTTCCAAAACACATGGTCTGGAAAGTTTTTGGAACCATGTGTATAGATTAGATTATTTATCTTGTCATGGGTGTAAAAGATTTCACTTGACTGCAGTATTCTGCGAGAGAAACAATCCTGTTCTGGTTAAATAAGTGACACAAAATGTCTGTTAAGATGGGATAAGCCTATAAGTTTCTTAGAAATTACTGTAGGGATTTTTGCACTATTATTTCCAAATGGGTGTTTGGTAATATGGGTCTGTAAAATATAACCAGCTTCACAGAAACATTAAACGAATTGTTAATAGCTCCCTCATCTTATGAACATATGACATTTAATAAACATTTTTCATGCTAAATGTTACTTTATTCCTTCCACAGATCATTAAGCTGTCCTTCACTTGCTGCTACAAGAAAATGTTTCAGATGCAATCCTGTTTACTGCTCTCTAAAGGCATAGAAAATTTTCTAGGTTTTTGTCAATTTCTTAAAACTAATTACTTTCTTCAACTTCAGGACAAGGAATGTACATCATTTGAGAAAAAGAAAATACAGCTTTATTCCCTAATGTTTTAAGTAATTTAGTTCTACTGCAGTCAAAAACCAAACAGGCAGAAGCAGAGTACAGGTACTGACACCAAGATTTTGCCATATTAACTGAAGGTTTTAAAGGCTGTGAACTATACATCTCCAATGACAAGAAAGCTGACATATTTATTTATATCCATACTTAGTTTAGTAGATAGCTGGACTGAGTTTTGCAGGAAAGAACTTGAGAGACTCAGAGATGAAGGACTCAGACCTTTTAGAAAGATGCTGGTTTTTATCTCTGTTGATTTGGGAATCTACATTTCTTTAGGAATTCACATGTCTTTAGGAGTCCAATTGTGACAATAACAACTGTATTTGCTGTACACTTTCTTATGTTGCTTCGTTTTAAATAACTTAGGATGTAGAAAGAGAATTACTTGAACTTACTGCAGTTACTCTGTGCATGCTTTTTGCACATGGCATAAATGGCTGCATTACTGAGCTTCATTTCCAGCAGTTCTGTATTACAGGCTCAGAAGAAAATACAAGAGCACAAATTTTTCATCATAATTTTATCCATTTTTGTGGAATTTGCTGTCTTACGGGCAAGTACTTCTGTATGTCAGGAGTCTCTCAACCCATTCTCCTGAACCATCACAAGTTGAACACCAAGACCTCTAAAGCACTTCCAAATTTTACTGAGTCCTTTCTCTAGGAAACCAGGCATGGAAGTGCCTTTATGCCTCAGATCCAGCTGCAGAGAAGCAATCCACAAGTGTGGGGGGCGTAAAAGGGTTTTATTTAAAAGAGGTTGTTCTCAGCTACACAGATCTGTCCTGTTTAGTGAGGAAGAAGAGCAGCATCCCTCCTTTTTGTAATTCCTTTCAATTTCACCGGATACATACTTGAAAGCTTTAAAGACTATTGCAGTGACCTTCATCAGAAAACACAGCCTTTGTCCAACATCTCTTATGATTCAAGGGAGTAAATACCGAATGACAGTTCACAAAAATACTCCCATTACTGGGCAATTCCCCATGCCTGCAAGATGTATAGCAGGGAGCTGACCTGGGCACATCTCTCCTTTTCTCAATTCTAACTCCCTCTAATAATTTTATAACTCAACTATAGTGTTGTGGTTTCTGTTAAAAAGCTGCTGCGCATTTGCTTGCTGTCACAGTGTGCAAACCATGCACACACACAACACAGCTTGCTCTGCATTCATGCACTATGTGGTGTTAACACAGGGACAAAAGTTCAGGTATGTGTAAGTGCTAGAGAAACTACTTTTTTGGTTTCTTTTCGTTAACTGGAAAATTTCTATCAAGGCATTTTGTGATTCCATGGAAACATTTTATTTAAAGCGGGTGAGTAAACACAGACATCTGAGGTGAATATTTTACCATATAGTGTTTTCAGACTCATAAAAAGGCTCCTTGAAGGACAGGACACTTCAGTACTCAAATTTGAGTGCTCTCAAATTTGAGTCACCTACCAGATGCCTTTGCCAAACTCTGTCCTTTGAGGTTGGTGCACTGTATGAGCAGTCCTATGGAAATATACTGGTAATTGCCAGCTTGTTTATGACATCAAACCTCAATCAGAAGATTGGAGCAGAAGGGCTCTGTTTTCCTCTAAGCTAAAATGCTTTCTTGACACCTGAGGATGATTTGTTCAAGCTAATCAATACTAAGCCAGGTCTGATGGGGAAGCACTGTGACTCAGACAAAGCTCCGCGGCGCACAGAGCACCGTGTCGGAAATGCCAGACTTTTGAAGTGAGATATGGAGATGAGTTATTTGCTGAGATGTGAAAACCACAGAGCTCAGGTATCATGGCACCAAGGAAATGCCTCACTTACCTGGAGCTGTAACAGTTCAAATGGTGCCACTTCTATTTGGCCATGGGTGTTAGCACACATGGTGTCCTGACAGCATCAGACCAACTTGTGTTTATGATCACACAGACAGCATAACAAATAATTCCCCATACCTTTGCAGTCATGCAAATGCAATCATGGCTTTTTTCCATGCCTATCCTGCCTTGCTTATGGAAATACATTCTGCTTAGAAGTCATTAGCTAATAATGTAAACAACCAAGTAGCAGCAAAAATGAATGGCAAGAAATTATTTGCCTCAGAGTCTGAGCATCTTTTGGAATTTTAGATGCAAGCCATGAATTTATGACTTCAGATATGGAGGAAACAATGGGAAAATTACTTAACTGCTTATCTGTTTGAACACTGTTGAGGGTTCAAATCCTTTACTACTATGAATACATCAGAACACTAACTACTATAAATACCCATAACAAAGGTGGTCTAAAATTGTTAATGTTGCGGATGAGCAATATGACTCATCCATGAGATTTAAAGCAGACAGGGCTGTGATAAAAAGAATCATTAGCAGCTATTACCAGCAATAAAAAAATAGCATATTAGAACAAAAGCGTATGATGTGCACACAACCCAGAATCACCTACAGCAAGAGCAGCAAAATTAAAGCTGCTGTTTGCCCTCATTTGTATATGGTGATACACTGCAAATAATTGTTAGGAATATAATGTGAGAATGGTGCCAAAGGGCCCCATATATAGAAATATTAAACTCGTGGAGTGTAATCGCTCTCTCAGAGCCATTCAAACGAATTGCCTGTGCACAGATGTAAACCAAAAGCACCAGGATGGTCCCTCGTGCTGATGCCTGCAGCGCTGGCAGCGACACCTGGCCCTCAGGCCAGCTCACCATTACTGCAGCACCCCACACGCAGAACAGCATGGGACAAGAAAGGAGCAAAAAAAGGAGAAAAAATTCATTGTACCACCTTCATAAACACAAACCATTATTTAAATCTAGGCAAAGTGGCTTAGACACACAACTTCATTAACGCACAACTTGTAGAGACTTCAGAGAAGACTGAAAGAGCCACTATGGCCTGTGCCCCGCGAGACACCTCAGTGGCACCTGTGCCTCAGATGAGCAAAGTGCACTTGTTTTTTTCTTCTTGTTTCATCTCCATTCCACAAACTTTAAGGTGCCTCCAAGAATTTAATAGTTCCCAATAAATCTCAGAGAACATTCTCCCATCAAAGATCTTTTTCCTTCCAGGTTTGAGACACTTTATCTTATTCTGAATTAGATCTTAACAGTATTGAGGAATACAATGTTCCCCTCATAAGACCTTACTACTATGGCATAAATTATTTTGACAAATAAAAACAGGGCAAAAGGAAGGTCTGTATTCTTTTCCACTACAATAAACTTAGATGTGTCAGCAAGCAAATTAGTTTTGTAGGATAGCCTAGAAAATGGAAATAAAATAATGTTATAACCTGCTTAGATTTGTTGATTTTTATTTTTTTTTTAATAGTTTGTTTCAAATCAGTAGGACTGCTCAGAGCAAAGCTGTGAGCTGAAGTCACAACTTTTTACTCCTCTTTGGGCTATTTAACTTTTATAAACCATCGATGTGGAAAGAAGAGCTCTCCTTTTTCATGCTTGGCTCCACCTGTGCACCTTCCTTCACACCTTGAGCAACTCTTAAGCTCTGCAAATCGGTGAGGCAGCAGAGCAGGCACCGTGTGCTCTGTGAGAACTGACCCAGTGCAGCCACGACTCCACAGCAGGGCAACCACGGGCACACACACACCTCAGAGAGCAGAGAAATCCCCAGGCAGGGCTAAAATACATCAACTGTCTGTCCCTGTACCGTCCAAAGCTTTTATATCCCTAAAAAGTAAATACAAACCAATATAGAAAATATTTGGGTTTTTTTCTTTTCTTTATCATTGGTAGAGCCAGGGGTATGGAAATCACCTTTAGATGAGAGGTAAATGAATTTTGAACCAAGGTCTGTACATGAGGAAAACGAATGAACACTTCTACAGCTTTGGATAATGTGCTACTCACATAAAATAGGGTTCCCCCCCACAAAATGTCTTACTCTGAGAAATTACACATGTCATGAAGTAAGAATTATTGCATCTCACATGTAAATTCCAATAAAATCTCTGGAAAACACTACAAGCTATTTCTAGCAGAAACACAGGAAACTGTATTGAAAGGTAATATCTTTTTAGCAAGTCATAAAACCAAAGGTGTATGGGACCCAAAAAAAGGAAATGCTTTCAAATTACAAGAGTAATACATAATATATCAGCATTTCAGAAGGAGAGTAAAAAATCCTGCTACCTGTGCAGATTTTTATTTTATTTTTGTTAGATGAAACTGCATTGTGAATTCATTCATTTAGGAGTTCAGTTACCTTGACAATAAGGTGGGTTAAATGGACTTGCATCTTATCTGCCAACATAGCCTGCTAAACTGAGGGAGAAACTGGCAAGTGACCTCACAATTAACAAGACCATGATTGCTGTGCTGGAATCCTCCATGAAAAATTCCATTCTTTGCAGTGGCATTATTATAGAGGAAATAGTCCTAAATGTGTGAAACACACTGTAATATGCTCAAAAAGCTCAGTACAGTGAAGGGAAAAGAGACAAAGATACACTTCTGCTGTGATTTATACTTGAGGGGCAGAATTTCAGGTAGTGAATAAGATCAGCAGGAAAATTAACCTAAGAGATGGTGAAAAGGTGCCAAAGTTTAGCAGCACAATTTTCCAGTCTCTGCTCCAAACCCCACTGAAGCAGAATTGCTGCTGACCTGAGATGAAAACTATGATTTCACAGCAAGCCTTGGGAAGCTGAGTCTGCTAAACGGAGTATCATCAAATTTTTTTTTTTAATATTTTATTTTGCCTGGATATGGTTTCAAAATTGGGAAGTCCAGCTGTCGCCTCTTTTTCCTCTAGCTACAACATCTATTTTACAGTTCCATTGGTGGCAGAATTGCGAAGGGGATTTAAAATATCAGTAAGAAAGACAAGTCCCCTCAGGATGGCATGAAGATGTCAGGCAGCCGAAGGTTGGTGTTGAGTAAGTAGATTCCACCTGCATCGCTCTAACCAAATTAACTAGTCAGATTGCTAAGGTACTTTTCTTTAAAACACAGCTGAGTCAGTGAACAGCAGCAGAAAGCTCTCTAGAATATGCTTCTGATCTAAATCCTCCCTTTTCCAGAACATTTAAAGAAGAGGAAATATTGCTTTTCCAAGGAGCTGCAAGGCTCTGGCAAAGTATTATCTGTATTTTGTGGGACCCTGGCTGCAGATCTTCCCAGTCAGCTGTTGCTTTCATCACATTCACCAGAAGCAGTCCTTTTCCCTAAAATGCTGTACAGAATAACAATCTCATCCTGCTGCTTCCTCAGTCCATTAATTCAAATATGGTCTGAAATCTGTGTGAAACAAGGGACTGTATTGCTGCTTAAGCTGGCAACAGCAGCAGAAACAGGTATTTACATTTCAGAGCAGCTTTACAAAGGATCAGTAAATACCCTGGCATCAATGCCAAAGTACTTCCTACTTTGCTATAAAACCATTATCTCTACCAAGTATGCAGATAAAAATAAAGATTTTTTTTTACAGACACATTCGTGAAGAATTCAGGAGTTTTTGATATCAGAGAACATTGTCAGCAGCAGCAACACTGTTCCCTCAAAGGAAAACAGTTGCCCATTGCAAACTGTTGTTCCCTCTTTTATTCTGCAGCTGTGCACTGCATATAAGTAACTTTCAAGAATATTTTAAGCTGAAAAACCAGCTGTCTCTATTTTTCATTTGCCAAATGTCCTTCCCATTGAGGATTAGAGATTTTCTTTCCTTAAATAAAACAGAAAAGAGAGCCTAACACCTGATTAAAAACATACTTAGGCACGTAAATACCTTTGTAAAATACCTCAATACCTTTACATTTGTAAAACAAAGTCGAAGTCACTTTCAAACTGGAAACCAGTCATCTTAGTGCCCTTGAAAATTTCATTTCTTTGGGGTAACATCTAGACTGTGGGGACAAGTGATTCCTGCACCGAGCCTCACATGCACACGTTCAGCCAGACTGCAGCAGGAGCACCTGCACGTAGCTATTGGCGCATGGAAGAACAGCCCTGCATGAATTATTACTGTCTAGAACACCTCGTGCTCTTGCAGCTGGTTCTTCCCTGACACTGCTGTTCCCACTCCTGCCAGGTAGTTCAGGTCAGCTTTCAGACACCTATATTTGCTCTGAAGCATCCATTTTGCTGAGATGCCTACTCCTACTTCTGCCAAACAGCCGCGTTAGCAGACAGCTCGCAGGGCAGCAGCAGCTGGAGTCTCTGCTCACATGGGGGAAATTTCTTTGGAGATCCAGCAACTGCAGAAAGCAAAAGGCAGCTCATCTGAGCCATCTGCACCATCATATTGTGCTGGCCAGCTGGGGTCTTACACCCGTCTTAAGCTCCAAGATGCAGAACCTGATTTTTCTAATGCGTAAGAATTTTCCTTTGGTTTTCAGTCTAAATTCATACTGCACCGACTTAAACCCATTCATTCTTGCACAAACATTATCTTTCAGCTTCAATCACCCTTACATTTCCTTTATATTTATCCACTTGGCGTATTTATAGACCCAATGACATCTCTGACATATTTCCCAGGTCATCATTCTATACAGCTGCAATTTCCTGACAGGCCTTGGAACATCTATCAATTATTGTACTGGATCAGCAATATTTCACTCAAACAATGGCATTCAAATACTTGTTAAAAAAACTGATCACTGCTTCAACCACCACTTCCTACATTTCTATAAAATATAGGATATTAAAAGAGCAAAAAAATATATCATGCACCTATTGGTGCTGTCAGAATCACCAGAAACAAACAAAAAAACTCCATCCATTAAGGAACATCAAGGAGGTAAAAAGCTGTGACTAGAGCCTTGGAGTCAGAGTCCTCACAGGAGAGGAGAACACAAGATCTGCCCTCAAAAGTGCAAGTTCACCCCAACAGGTACATCGAGGCTGGCTGGTACAGCTGCTCATCCCACTGCCAGGGCAGCTGTGAGAAAACTGCCACAAGGAAACCAGAGATTTTCCTTAAATCCCTTTTGCCCACGAAGGAGATTTCTGCCCCACTAACTAGATTTTATCTAGAATTATAAACCAGAGAGAATGTAATAGAGAAAATGTGTTCTTGTTGTATTTGTGTGACAACTTACAGATAAATCAAAACCGTTCAAGATCTAACTCTTTTCTATAACCACGTTTTGCACTGAGGAACAACTTTCAGAATAAGAATATTTTGGTTTTAGAAAGGAATATAGAATTCAAGACAGAGAAGATTGCATTTGGAAAAGCAACTTTTAAAAAACCACGTTGTGGTAATTACAGGTTATGTACACACAGTCATACAAGAAATGCAGTCCTATGCTGTGCTTTTCTCGCTCTTTTGTGTAGGTGCTTAACACTGCTGCACAGACATTATAACATAAATACTTTTTTATTTCTTTTTTTTATTATTTTTGCTAACGCTGTTTAAATTGCTTGGAAAACTTACAAGAGAAATTTTGACGTGTCGTTGACTTCTCTTTCCTGTTCAGTCTGCAATTGCAGCAAGTTTAAATATATGCAGAATAATTACACTGGAGTTGGTAAATACTTGCCTAAAAACTGTCACAGTACCTGAAGAAATGCTTGCTGGAGAATTAATACAAGTTAAGGCCTGCAACATGAACCTTCTTTCTGGAAGATAATCGCGGTCAGCAGTAGAGTCATACACAAGTCTCTACTAAGTGTCTGAGGACAGACAGATATGACAAATGCCATAAAAAAAGGGCACACAGCTCTAGTCTGCCTGACTTGAAGTCAGTGTCACTGTGATGGAGTCTGATTTGGGCTCTGCAATTGCACATTTTCATTTTCTTACAGTCCATTAGGCTGCTTTTAACAAAATTAAACACACTGCAGGGCAAAATAACCAAGTAAACCAAAACAAAACACTTACACTGTTTATAAACATTTTCTTAAGGAATTGCCATTTTGAGGATAAATGTTTCTCTCTTGAGCAAACTAGACATCATTCTTCCCAGTTTTCCCCTTTGGACATCCCCAGAACTGGGATGGGGGAGAGCAGGGTATTGCTATGAAGTGCATTCACCAAAAATACATCACATGTAACTGGACACTACTAAGTAAAATGCTTGTAGACTGCAAGGGAAAACTAATCATAACAATAACAATAGAAATCAAACTCCACCATGATGAGCAAGATGAATTAGATTAATTAGCACACATCTCAGCTAAGTTAATGTTACAGGATGCTACAGCTTTGTATCCCATTCACTGCTTTTCCTAGGTTGTGGTAATTTCTGCTTTCTCTGCCCATGGCCATTAAATTCAGCCTGCTCTCTCTTAGTGTTTCTTCTCCTCCCCCTTCTCCTGTTTATTTTTGTGTGAATTCCCTGCCACCAGAATGTGGCCTCCCATTTTTTTTACACATGCTAGTAAGAGAAAGGCAGCAGCAGCATTTGAGGCATCTGCAGAAGTTTCAGTGTCAGGGTGCTCTGCTCTGCCATGGACTCCCTCCTGTTTCAAGGGGGAACAGCAAACACGTTAAACATGAGAATGGACACCACACCTTGTGCCTGGCCTTGCCAGCCACTGTCCCACCCTTACTTGGAATGCTCAGAAGGCAAAACTAGAGGACACTCAGCAATGGGCAGCAGAAGGTGCTGGAACCAGCAGATAAAGTGCATCCCGTTTGTGTGTGCTGGTCCTTCACTCGAAAGGAGGGTTTAGAGTAGCTGGAAAAGATGCTCTTTGGGATGGAAAGGGAAAATCCTCGCAGTTGTTCTGGTCTGTAGTTTACTGTTAAAGGGTGTATTTTTGTGCATTTTCATCTTAGAAAAAGAGGCTGGCTGCTTTTTTTTTTTTCCCCACGTTATGCCATGAAGAAATATAATTTGCCTTTTAATAGAAATGTCAAGGACCCATTCCCTCCAATTTACTATATAAATTTTTAAAACCCATACAAAAAATGTTGTAAGTTTAATTGGAAAAGACAGCATGACAGCATAATTTTATACAACTGGTTACAATTATTACAATAGCAGCTTCCACAGAGCTCTCAGTGATTTTTCAAGAGCATTTACAAGCATAAAGTATGCATTAGAAAAAAAAAATAGTAATTTGCTACAGCTGTGCAAAGTGTATTAAGGAAATCAATCAGCGGTGACACAGATATTTAGAAATGAGAGAGATTTTGCCCATCTGAGAGCACAACTGTAAGATTTGGTGATGTTAATAGGTTTTTATAAAATGGCCAGATTAAATAAAGCATTATATTTTAGCTCAGATATATGGCACATTAAAAAAAAGGCAGACAAACCAGTTAGAAAACTATTCTGGTTGTTTTTTCACTTAAGGAGATCGTGAGATCGATATGACACAGTATGAGCCTAGGAGAAAATGATGACAAAGGGCACCTCTCTGGCAGCCTTAGTGCTGGAGTTGTGAACAACTTCCTTCTGTTCAGACAAGATAATTTGCTCCTTCTTTTGTAGCCATAACTGCATCAAAGACATCCAAGTATTGCCAGCTTGTTTTCCTAACTGCTAATTTCACAGAATGTTCAGTTGTGGCTAAGCCCTTGGGTCAAAACTAACGTTACTATTACATGCAACAGACACAAAGCCTTTATTTTATCAGATGATGCAGAATGGAGACTTACATGGAAGACTAGAAAATCAAGCAAACTTATTTTCTAAAGGGCATGTTGAACACTGATACTAAAAGGAGCTTTGAGAGCATAAGGGCAATAAGAGAACAGAACACTTTGCTTAATTGGACAATAATGAAAAAAGCTTATTAGGGAAGTTTAACACACTCCCAGAGAAGTTTATAAAAGGCAGCAACCCAGTTCTTTTCCTGAAGTGATTTTATGATGATAAAGGATCTGCAGATCCATTATGCTCTAGATTTACTCTTTATTTACTTCTGAAGATACTCTCATGGGCAAAAATAACCCTTTTTGACCTTGAACTTTGTGCTTTTGTCATCAGATTTCTCACGCACTCAAACCGGATCAGAATAATGCAATAAGGACAGACTGTGAAGAAACCGGGCTGTGAACAATAC
The DNA here is from genome assembly GCA_013400235.1 of Oriolus oriolus. Lineage (NCBI taxonomy): Eukaryota > Metazoa > Chordata > Aves > Passeriformes > Corvidae > Oriolus > Oriolus oriolus. Next base: position 183,714 of record VXBT01010833.1, read on the forward strand.
ATGTAAATGATGTTGAAAAGGGACTTGTGAGAGTTAATGGGTGGAAGACGGACAAAATTGCTTTTCTTCTTTAGGGAGAGGGGCAGGCATAGCAGTATTTATACAAGCAGGCAAATTAATTGGCTTTTGCTGAGCTCTGTGCTGCTGCGGCTAAACTGCTTCCACAACCTGACCTACATAATTTCGAATTTGCTTGGGTATTTCCTCATTCAGCCACAGGACAGCACAGCACACAGTGAACTGCAGAAATGATCTTGGAAAGTCATACAGCCCCATATGAAATAAATTTCTCATGAGCAAATTAAAACTTCATAAAATATTGTTGCAGCACAAAATTAATCAGTCAAATCAGAAATCGCTAGATTAAAACTCATATAATGCGGTCAGAAAACTGGTATAGTAATTTAAAAGTACTGTCAATGGCAATTAGCAATAAGCATTTAAGTTATGGGACACTCCATATCCAAGTGCTTTGCAGCAACACTTACATTTATACACTGACAGCCCTCGTTTTCTCTACTGTACTCACTTCTCAGTCTCCTAATTTTCCTGGTATACTCAAACTAGAAAAAGCCTGTAAGTTACTCTGCTGTATGAAAGATACAAGTTTATTTTACAGATTGCCTACTCTGAAAATGGCCAGAAAGTAGCCACCACGATAGGTTTGACGGGATAGAAATCTCATGAAAGCAGAATTTCTAGATAGGGGTGGTTGAGCTCTGGGCTCAGTCACATTTGCAGGACTGGCACTCAGAAACACTCTCAATGCACATATGTAATTTAAGGACAGATTCCAGGAAAATTCTGAGTAGTTTTGGGGGTCAAATGTTCCTCCACAACCCTGAGTAGATCTATAAAATCTTCCAGTAACAGTTCCAACCAGATGCTGGGAAGGGAATCAGATACAAACAGCTGCTATCTCACCAAGTAGTTTTCATCTTTCCTTCTATCCATTACCAGCTTTCCAGTCCAGTGTTTGTTCTCAGGTATCCTATCCACTACCGAGATAACCAAACCAAGGCAAAATACACTAAAATTACCACTTGGGATTCAAAAGAGAAAGACCTCCCAAGCCCTAAAACTATATATAAAAATGTACAGCAGCCATTAATTTATTTCTGGGTGTTTCAGACGCATTAAGAAGTTAATTTTCACACAGTCCAAGTAAAATTTAAAAAAATTACTTAAGACATATAGGAGCCTAAATACTATTAAATATCCACAGGTGCCAAAACTCCTCTGATAATTTTGCACTTTGTCTTTACTTTTTCCTTTTGTGTATGAGACTGCATTCTTACAGAGCAGATGCATTGTTTTACATTTAAATAGTGGTGCAGCTGCTACTACCTAAGGCTTGAGAGATTTATGGATAATAACAGAAGTGCAAAATAAAAGAGTACATTCAGATGCATATCAAACAGAAGCTGCATCAGTCAATCAAACCTCTGGACAACAGATTCAAGTCTAGAGACAAATGTGAAACAAAATAAAATTCCTCAGTCAGACCAACTTCTTCAGAAAAATACATTATGTATTTCCCAGTACTGACATGGATAAAGTAGTACTTTCCTCCTTGACCAAAGCATGCCACAGAATTTGTTTTCTAAGCCAACATGTGTTAAAGCAGAAGAGAATAGCCATTCTTCTGAATTGCTATCAATAAAAGAGTAGCAACCATATCAGTCAGCTTGTGCAACAACAAAAACCAAGTATGTATCAATGTCAGGATCTCAGCACATCCCACTCTGCACACAAAACATCCTCAGTTCATATATGCAGTCACTCTTGCAGGATGCATGCATTGCTGCTTCCCCGTCACTTCACTTATTCTGACATCTAATTTTTACAGTGTAAATACCACACTCTGCCCAAATGAAAACACCTCTGTGTACATCTTTTTTGTTGTGAACAAGAGACCAAAATAAAGGACCACAGCAGTCCCACTCAAACCTGACAACTTCATGCAATTGCTTTTCAGTCTTTATCAATCAAAACCACTGAAACAAAAATAATGGCATAGAGGAGAGCTCTGAATTGAATTCTTGATTGTAAACTGTACCAAAAGCCAGCCTTGTCTGAACACAGTTCTCATTAACAACTCTGGCAGAAAATGGCATTTTGAGTTTAACATGCACCAGGGAGGAGCAGATATAAATCAGGGCACCCTGTGGTCAACACCTAGGGATTAACATTCCAGTGCATTGATCAAAGCAGCTGTGTCTATTCTTACTTTTCTTTCACTTTTAGCTTTTTATGGCCATCAATTTAAGACACTCAGCAGTCCCAGAGCATCTCAAATTCCCTCTTCAGCAATGCACCTGACCCCGGAGCCAGATCCTGCCCGTGAGCCCAAGGCAGCAATAGCAGGACCTGAATGCCAAGTTTGTTCACATCCATCACACTGAGAATGACTTTCCACCTGATCCTCCTCGCCTCCTACCCGTGCTGCTCCATTGTCTTACCCAACTAAACCCACTCAAAACTCATCTGAAATGTAGTGTTTTTCTCGTATTCCCCGACTTGGTTTTGTGGTTTTTTGAGCCAACCACGTACTGCTGAAATATTTATCTACTCCTACCACATATAAGCTGCTGGTAAGGGATTTTGTGTAAAGAATAAAATCGGATGTGGTTAGGCAGTAATATTAATTTGTTCTTTGATCACGTATTTTTCCAAACTCCCTCCTCCTGAAGAATCTCTTACCTAATGCCGAGTACACAGCTACATTTACCACTTTTTAAACTTTACTATCGCTCTTGGCAATAATACTTCCTTTGCTGCTGCTCTTTCTTCTGCTCAGACAGGCCATCTGCCATCCTGCTCTCCAACCTATTTGTCAGCTTCAATCTCTGTAGGCACTGAAGGATATAATAGGCATGAATTACTTTCCTATTGTTCTTCCTGTATTTTGGGTTGAGGACAGTACTGTATTGTAATGAGATACTGACTGTAGAGAAAAAGCAAAAGCCCTCAGCAGCTAGGACAGAAGGTACACACCATAAATTTTCAACGTGCACTTCCTACCCCTTACAACAAACTTGTTCAAATTCTCCTCTGGCAATCAACTTTAAATGGTTTCCAGCACCTGTAGATGTTAGGCAAAGGATTCCAAATTACGCACGTTAGTAAGTTAGTTAGTTTAGTTTCTCCCTAAAACTGATCCATTTTCATTAAGCAAAACATACAAATTTGTTCAGTGAAAAATGTGTAGATGATACTCAGATTAGTCAAACTAGAGAATCCTTGGAGTGATTTTAATGGAGTAATTCTAAGGATTGAAGTTCTGACAGGCAACTTGTCAGCAAATGGAAGGCTGTTGAAAGTAATGCACGTTGTAAAGATGAGCTGTGACTATTAAAAATTTTGGTTTATGTCAGCCCCTACATACAACATGTTAGAAGGAAGATTTATACATTCAAGAGCAAAATGGGAAGAACCCAGAGCCTGGCTGCTCCAAACCACTTGATTTAGGGTCTTGACTGGAAGGCAGGGAAGATCAAGCCTCTTTTAATACCTTCTTATTTTTGAACCCTCTAAACATGATTAATTTTTATTTTAAGATTTGAGTAAGTCTCATTCTGACTTTAAGCTTAAGGAATTCTCATTTTCAGGACAAGCTCAGCTGGGAAGCTAAAACATACAGGAGACTTCCCAGGTCTTATTCTGGGCAAGCAAAGGCTCGTTTAGAATCCATTTTAGCAAGTCTCTTCCCTTGAGCAAAAACTGATTACACAGCGCACAGAAAAAACTTTAAAACAATGAAAAAAACTCCTACAAAAGCACTCTTTTTTTTTTTAAAATCTCATCCAGCTTTTCCATCTTGATGGTTCTGTGCAGCAGGGGAGTGTAGAAAGATCTGGAAATTTGAGCAACATAATAACAGGTTAACTATTGGCACTCTGCTGAGTTTTAGAAAGAGCCTTTGATTCTGTAAGTACTGAGAGCACTCAGACCTAAGAGGCAGATTGCTGATGTTGCATCATTCCATTCACTTGAGATATACCTAAGCATCCTAAATTAAAACCTAAGCAAGGTCTATTTCAACCTAACCCAAGTTAGTCTAAATTTTTATTATATGTAAAAATTTTATTGTCATATTCCTTTTCTTTTTTAGTTTTCTCTTATGATTAAAGAAAAAAAAAGAAATAGAAAAATAATTTCATTTTCATATGTGCCGAATTCCAGCAGTCAGCTTCGTGATGCTTCCAAGTCACTGAGTTCAGCTGAGCATCTCAGGATTCGTGATGTTTCGCCAACACAGCAGGGTTGGTGTCCCTGCCCTCAGTGCGGATCCGCCCCAGCAGAGACTGAAAAATATCCCTCTACTAATGAGCAGACAGACACTGAGCAGCCATGACTTTGAGTCTTCCTCAGGTTGTCTTATTGGAGCTTCCTAAATAGTTAGAAGACTTAATCTTCTCTACATATCACCTTATAACATCTAAATTGTGCTTTTGCTTAATTTGCCATATTCTAATTAGCCTCTGATGGAGCAGGAAAATACATCTCGCCCATTTACTATATAGGAAAGTTAAGGTTATCTATATTCATACATCTGCAGGGTGGTACGAAAATTCAGGTAGAGGCTTTGCTGCTTTCACAACAACTTCTGGTAAGAGCTTTCTGACTAATGCAGGATTGAGGAAAGCAAAAGTCCTGGAGGGAGAAATAGGTTACCCTGAATGTACCTTCAAAGGCACAGAAAGCTCATAAAACAAGAACCAACTGAAATGGGTCATGAGCTCCCCAAGCAGATGCATCTCTATATTTAGCAATCACTATTATAGTTGTTGCCACCTTAAGGAAGTGTCCTTATCACCACCCCAACTGGGCCCAACTTGTTGTCTCCTACTTACAAGCTCCTGTAGTAACATTGCCCCTTAGAATCACAGAAGCACAAAATCGTTCAGTTTGGAAAAGACCTTTAGGATAGAGTCCAACCACTAACCCAACACTGTCAAGCCCACTGCTACACCGTGTCCCCAAGTGCCACATCCAGATGTCTTTTTAATAACTCCAGGGATGGTGACTTCACCACTTCCCTGGACAGCCTGCTCCGGTGCCTGACAGCCCTTCTGGTGGAGAAACATTTCCTAATATCCAACCTAAACCTCCCCTGCTGGAACTGAGGCCATTTCCTCTTATCCTGTCACTTGTTACTTGGAAGAAGAGACCAACCTCCACCTGTCTACAGCCTCCTTTCAGGGAGTTGTAGAGAGTGATAAGGTCTCTCCTGAGCTCCCTTTTCTCCAGGCTTCAGTCACCATGTTTCCAATGCCTATAAAATGAGTAATAAATTACTGAGAATGGCATTGGTAGGTAGCATTTTTACTTGGAGTTCTCCAGACATCTACACATATGGCTTAACCCAGTTTCTTCTGAAATAAGTAATCTTTTCTCCAGAAGTGAACAGATCGTATTTTAAGGCTTTAAAAGCATTTAAATCTTTGAATATTTAGGGAATGCAAAACAAATCCTGACCACAAGGGTTGCTTAAAACGTGGAGACAGATACAGACAGCAAATTAATGCGGCATTAATAGGAGAGCGAACTTTCAAAGACCGCTAGATCAGACTGGAACACAAAGTCTTTACAAAAACAAAAATACCTGTTGCTTTTCTATATTTTAACACATATATATATTTATAATTACAACTGCTTATCTCCACAGACTAACGAGCTCCTTCAAAAAGACACTCTTCCCCCATCAGTGCACTGCATTGTCTGCTGGCTGCAGATGGAGCCATTCAGGGGCAGCTCCTCCAGCAGCAGAAGCCAGGCTGCTACATTAGAGCTGCTCAGCTTCTAGAAAGTCTTTTCAGAGGGACTCACTAAATCCAGAGTTAAAATGCTGTAGGTCATCTCATTATCAAGAAAACGGCAAATTTGTGATGTAAACCACAAATTAAAGCAAATAATTCAGCTGGATGCTTCAAATCCGCTCGATATCTTTTATTTAAGTATTTATCTTGAGAAACCATATCCATCAGTATATTTTTTTCAAGATCAAGGTCTAAGTCAGTATCTTACATTTTGTAAACTTTTATAACATAGATGAGCATTAAGGCAAAATTCTGTGTTATGCTCTCTCTAGGGTAGGGCTATACTGTAAAAATACACATTTTACTATAGCAGAGATTTCAAGTCTACAAACTCACCGCTAGAGCTAGCTGGGGAATAGCAGAAAAGGCTTAGTCTTTCTCTTCCAGGAAAAAAATCTACAACCACAACCCGAAAAAAGACACTGACTGACCCCACTCCCTTTCCCGTGCTGTGATCTAGGCATTCACCTGTAAGACAGCAAAATCAGGTCAAGGACTTGAACCTGTGTTTCACTTGTCATGGACAAATATTCTGTTCTCTGCTAATTTTGGGCCTCTTTTCCTGTACCACATAAGAAGTATTTCCTTCTGAACCCGAATAAGCTTTCCCAATAGAAACACTGTTGAGACACATAAAAACAGTCTGTATTGAAAATGCAACCTTTGTTTTCAAGAAAAATTCAGTTTTACTAAAAGCAAACAAAACAAGAATCCAAGTTAAATTTAGATGCTGCTTTTCACAAACAGCCCACACAGTGGATATTTTTTTCTGGTAAGCATTAGGTATTAACCTCTCTCTGTATCTTCAGAGATAATTGGAGACAACTCCTTTGGAAATAAAATGAAATGTGGACATCTGTTCATTGTAAACATTTAAAGAACATTGTGGATACTAAATTAAACGGCAAATTATATTTTTTATTCCATTATGGAACAAAAGCAAAAATTTTAGAGAAGGAAGAAAGGGAAGCCTAAATAAGACAGACCAGACAGCCTGTGAAAAGTAATTTGTGATTAAGGCATTTATCTGGAAGATTGGAAACAGAGGACCCAAATCTTGGTGTCAGAGAGGGAGTAAAGGCCACATACAGAAACAATGTGGGAAAGAATCACACCTAAAGCACGTGGCAAATATTGACTGGTAGCAAAGACTTGCAGAGAGAGAAGACTCACTAACAGAAATATAATTCAGATGCTGAAGGAAAAAGCCCCTCACAAATGGGGAAGGCAATAAAGTAGATATGCTGGGATAGAAGGTAAAATATTAAAAAAACCCAAACAAACTGGTATCTTAGCAGCATGTGTAGTACACTCAAATCTACTCCTCTTGCTAATTCAGCTGAGATGTTAAAGTGGTTGGGGAAGACAAACAAGGTCAAAGAGCAGAATAACTTGCAGAAGGGCAATGGGTAATGACAGGCAGGTCTTGGCTGTTACATTCACTTACTCCGTGTTTCAGTGCTGTTTTCTTCATATGACCATCCTGGACTGTCAAACCTGTTATTCAGGCTGTGCACAGAAATCACAAGAGAAACTTTCTGTTTCCCAGGGCCCTTATTAACTGGTGACTGTTGATGGCAGCAAACAATTGGACTTTTTGTCTACAGCAAACAGGTACTTGCAGTGAGAGCAAAGAGCCAGGAGCCCTGGGAGCAGGGTGCCCTCTGAAAAGGCTGGAAGTTAATCTGGTCCTCCCAACATAAACAGTCTCATCAAGAACTGCCCGTTCGAGTCTGCTCTTTGGTTTGCTTCTGGGACAACACTGAGCTGGTTTGTCTTTTAGAAATTCCTGCCATGATCAAATTTATCACTGAAGAAAATGAATACATATGCCCATGGCCGGCAATTTTGACTCCCTAATGGTCAATACAAAACCCACTAGAAAATAGTAGGCATACGCTGCAGTAAAGTTACATGAGGGCAATGCAACCTTGAAGGATTCATTAACAAATGTTTACCAGTCCCAGGGGGACCAAGCTTCTATCATTTTATCTTTCTGATGCAGGAAATAATAGTTACATAAATTACTGGGTTTGTACAGTAAAATTTTGACCAGAAGTGGCTGTTCCCTGTTGCTAAATACAAGTGTTTTATGTTAGGCCTAAGAAATGAGCCTGGAAATGCCTTCAGGAGTCTCAGTACTATTTTTATTCCTAGCAAAAGATTATAACTTTGATATGGTAATCAAACTCATAGTAATACTGACCCTTAATGTTTTCAGTGAGACTGCCATTCTCATAAGCAGGTATGTACATACACACACTGCCCTCACAGAATCCGGTCTTGACAACAACACAGAGCACTCACTACTTTAATTTTGAACGATACTTATTCCAGGTTTTCCTTCATGAGCAGAGATTGTTCAAATTAGCTGAACCAACACCGGTAGAAGCTCCAAGTGAAGTGAAAAGTCTAACAACAATAATTGCCTTAATAAGCATCCTTGTAGTGGAGTAAGGACTTAATGCAAAGAGTGAAGATCAGCTAAGAGCACAGAGGCTCTTCCGAGGGTATTCATTTTGGGAAGATGATCAGCACACTCAGCAGACATCCTCTTGGAAGAAACTTTAGCTCTCATGGATGAGCCTTAGTGGTTTCACTCTCTAGACAGTGAGTGTGTATTGGACTGACCCTGAGCTTTGTGCTTGTGCAGTGCAGAATTTGTCTTCACTACTTACAGTCAAAAAACTGTACTCTGGACAGGACAGATTGCAATTATCAGGAACCCCACAACTCCAGGATATACCTGCCCCCACACTACTGCATTTTTTACTAGAGTCATTTTAATGCAGAACCACTCACAGGAGATGGCAACACATTCAGTTCAGACTTAGATTTAACACAGACACATTCAAAGGCGTAGGATTAACCGCCAATAAGAGAAACCCATCTCTTTTCTCCATGTGTCCTTACTAGCTCCTGCAACAGGCAATGACATCTTAAAGAAACCTATACCATGCTATCTCAACCAACCATGAAGAATTTAACCTCAGCAGTGTAATATAAAGTGAAAAACTATTGCTAAAGTAAGATCCTCTTGGACAACTGAGTAACTAATTTACAAAGACAAGAACTCAACAAAATGAATGCTTTTCAGCTAAATTGCACTCATGTTTTGTGCAATTTCCCTATATGTCATCTCATGATGGCCCATCTTTCCTTATACTTTTCTCTCTGAGCATGAAGAACTACGGTCACTGCACTGCTGAATTTTCCTCTTAGGAGGTCTGAAAATGTGATCTGACAAGTCAGTGATTGACTGCACCTTGTCCATCCAGGCAAAATGAGGGAAGTCCTTCTGAAAGACTGTGGGAGATTGACACCAACAGTAACACGCTGTCAGAAGAAGAGTACACAAGTCAGAAAAGTTAGTTACTTAGGGTAACAGGCAAAATTAGAGGCTTCCAGGGTTTCACAGAACATAGACTTCAACTATATTTATACTTGCAGCTTCCCAGACACGAAATGGCCAACAGCAGATTTAGGAAATGCTAATGTGTTTGTAAGAGGGATAGGAGGAGTTGCTGTTTTAGAGGCTCATCACTTCAGAAGGTGTTTGTTTCGGAGAGCGCTGCACCGCCTCTCACGGAGGCCCCGGGATGCTCCCGGCTGGTGGCAGAGCAGGACAGCGACTCCCAGCCCTGGCCCTTACGCAACACTGAAACCTCCCTTCGCAGCCATCTGCTGGGGCTCTGGTGTAACGAGCCACAGCCGAGTGATTCTACCATCATGTGGTAAACCTCCCGAAAATACAAGCACAAAAATCACTACACAAACACCTAGAAATTCTCTAACTAGACACAAGTCCCAGATGTCACAGATGAATGGTAGTTTGGAAAGGCGGCCTTCAAACTCCTCTGCATGAGGTGGCTTTCATTTCCTTCTTGATTTCTAGCGGCTATGGGTTCCAGAAAGACAAGCTGATGAAAACTTCTTGTTGGCTGGGATTTGCATTGCTAGAGATCCCATTTTCTTTCTTCCGTGGGATTTGTACTGACTCCAAATAAAATGAATTGTTCAATTTCATTATTATCCTTCCAAGGCAATTTGTAAAGAAGAAGAAGGAAACAAGTGGTTTTGAGGTTTATTTAGAGGTTTTTTTCCCTGCTATCAAAGATATTGCATTTTCCTGATTCCAGCTTCTTTGTAAGAATGTCTACAGAGATGCAGCCTTCACAAGCTGAATTCCAGGAGACCACCTATGGCCTAAAAGCCATGGCAAAACCAGACATAACTGAATACTTCAAATGAAAAGTTTTGAAAATAAAACAAACTAGAGTAACCAGATGCCAAAAAATTCTTGTCTTCCAGGAGAAGAGATGAACAGAGAAGAGTTAGGACTAATGTTCCTTTAAAAATAATAAAAGGATTTTGGTCAAATTCAGATTGATTTTTTCTATTTTTTCCAAATAAACCTGTATGACTTTTTATTTCAATGTTATTTTAGCCAATTCCTAAATAAAGATCGATATGAATTTAGTAAAGGCCGACATGTAATTTAAAACTGAAATGTTAAATGGAAATAAATTGTAACCCCACTACAAATATTTCCAGAAAGAAAGCCAGAAGGTGTGGGGAGTAGTTGTGCAAACCCATTGCTATTTTTTTGTCTTCTAAAAGGACTGGTAATTCAAAGAAAGTAGAGAAAAACCACCTCTGTTATTGCATACAAAAGTAATGAAAGCAATTCAACTTAATGCCATTTGGAAGCACCTCTCACACCAGTAGGCTTTTTTCTTTCGCTGCTGTTTTGACTTGAGAAGAGCAACACAAACTTAGAAGACTAGAAGAATTCACAATACTCTCCCCCTCCATGAGAAAAACGAGGATTCCCAATACCCTCGTGATTTCTAAAATCTGTTTCGCAGTACTGACAGAGAAAAAAAGAAACTAAAAAAAAATTACTCAAAAATATCTATACTTCACATTCTGTACAGGTCACTTTTAGCTTACCCATAGAATCAAATATTATTAGGTGTTTCCCATGAATTTAAATTTTGCTTTTAGGATTGCAAGAAATAACATTATCAAAACTGGTAGTGATTTTCTTTGCCCACAGCATTAGTGGCAAATTTGTGACTTCAATTAACCTCTCTTTGACGTTAATGTTTCAGTACATTCTGATAACAAACATGTTCACACTTCCAGTTATCATTGGTGAACACTTTTACTACAGCTTTGGCAACGCCGCACTTCTGGTTTGGAGCACTTCATTCCAGTTCTGCAGAATAAAGCCTAAGTTCTTATTTTAAAGACAAGATAACAAAACCAACAACAAAACAAATCAAGAAGTTTCATACTGCTCACAGAAAGCCATATTTTACAGCTTCCATACAACTCAAATTTGAAAACACATCATCTTTTATTGATCATATCCCGAGGTCTCTACACACTTGATCAAAGAGGAAGGAAAACATGTCCCTCATTGCCCCAGAGATATATTTTCTTTCCTATTTTACCTTGCTGATGTTTCATATTCCTCAGCCCGTCTCTCATTTAAGGCATCTTTTCCCACCTATAGTTAACTTCTGGAGAGACTCCGTTGCTTTTCTCCTTTATTACTATTTCAGTTAAGGCAATTCCTTCCTTTCAATCCATAAATGCATCAGGCCTAACATAGGTTAATTTCTGATGCATTTGAACTGGAGGAACTCTGGTTATACATCTTTATAAAGAGACTGCAGCTGAGAGAAATGTCAGATCCACTTGATGGAGGCTAACAGATCTTCTACTGACTCGTCATTTTCAGCGACTTCCCTTGACCATAGTCATCACATCTTTAGCTCTTAAAACCTAATTTTACAAGCCAATAAAATATCACCTTTTGATTATTTCATTTTTGTAAAAGCCGAATATCCTAGAGCAACATTAATATTTTTTAGTCTGTGAACACACAGGTGGTGTGGCACTCTGCCATTAGTTTGACAAGACAGTGTAAAATGACTGCCACTATAAAAGAAGGTTGGTCTACAACCTCTCCCTTCGTATGCTTTTTCTGAATTAAAAAGTCTTGAACAGATGAAATAATTAATGCAGAAAGGCTTAAAACCTTCTTCTTTTTAAGACAAAGTTAAGCCACAAAATTCAGACTTAGATGTAGATTTCAAGAGTTCTTTCTGGGATTAAATAAGTCCCACGTTAAATCTGTTTAAGAAGGATTTGTCCCCCACAAAACTCAGATACCCACCTCTGGGTAGTCTCTCAGTCCTAACTGCCCCTATTTACATGCAACCTTTGAAGTCTTTCCAACAGCAAAATCTTATTCTCTCCTATGCCTTCTAGAACTCAAAAAAGGAGAAAAAAAATACAAATTCAGAAAGAACACTGAGAAATTCAGAAAGGTTAAGTAGAGTTGACAAAAAAAATATTCAGGCCCTAGAAAATCAATCATTCAGTAAGGGGCACAAGTTTCATTTTATGTATTCAAATTATTTGAAAATATATTTTAGAGATATTTTGCAATGGTGAGGCTCTTTATCCTCTATTTAATAAGAGCCCCTTTGCAAAACACCTTTGTGGAATCCAGTGCAGGAGCACAGACTTCAAAGCCAGCTCTGCTTAAAGCAGGAGGCTGAACTTCCTGAGTTCTCCAGACTTCTCTTTCAACTTAAATTATGCTATGATCTTACATATACAAAACTGGATGGGGGGGAATAAAAAATAAAATAAAATGCTTATGATTGATACTGGTTTTTGGGGGAGCTTTTTTTTTTTTTGAGGATGTTAGTGGTGGTCTTGGGGCTTTGAATACATTTTTGCAAAAACATTTTTTTCATTTGTAACCTATCTATAGTTATTTTACTTATCTACAGTCCTAGTCTTCCAGAAGAGGGAGTTTGATCCTTTGCTACAGAACGAGGCAATCTAAGAATGAGCAACTGCAGGTTCCAGGTATGACACTTGCAGGTTTCTCTTTGAGGGGATTCAAAGAGAAACATGTGTGCCATGCTGTCACAGGTTAAAGTGTTACAAGGCCACAAGCTACAGCTCATTCAGTAGGAAGAAGACTTTTGACATTTGAAAAAGCCAGTTTAACAAACCTGAAGCATAACAACAGGGAAATCAAGAGGAAAAAAAAAATCAGAGTTGAAATGAAGCATTTTAACGAAGCACAAAATTGACACATTTTGGCATAAGTTTTGTCTGGAAGCTGAAAAGTCTTGAAATCCTCAGAGCAGGGATGATAAACAAACCCCGTTTCTGGTGGCTGGTTCACACTGATTACAAGTGGCTTACGAGTGAAGCATGATCACATTACAGAAGAAATTATGGGATGGGGTTGACTGCAACAGCAAGAGCATGGCCTGGTGACCTATAAGCTTTCCATGCCATTTGTATTCTAGAAAATAATGTATTTATTCTGAAAAAGGACTGGAAAACATTCCCAGTATTTGATAGGGGATCCCTCTTTACTCAAGCTTCTGAGTCAAATGGGACAACTTGAATGTAAATATGATAAACACAAAATTAATACTGAACATTATAAAATGGAAATACACATTTTGCATAGAAAAGAAGCTTTCAATGCTAAGAACAATATACTTGAAAGTGAAATTGAGCAATTTGGTAAAATGAGGTAATGTGATAAATTCATTTTCAATGCCTTGTTCACCACTTTGGAATATGCCCACAGAACAGTCAAAGCTTTAAAGGTTTTACTTTGCCTCAGTGTAAAATCAGATTGAAAGAAATATCTGCAGCCTACATACAACTTACCTTTCAAGACTCATTGGGCCAGGCAGGTCTACTCCAGAACACTATAAAGGATAGCACAAGAGTACATTTCTGCCATCTATGTTGTATGTAAGTTCCCAACCCTATAGATACGCATAGGGCTACACAAAAATTTCTTGTGCATGAAGTTTTATTAAGGTTGTACTTATAATGTGGAAAATGTACATGTTCTACCACTGCTGTTAGCTGTATTTATAGAGGAGTTAGCCCAGACAAGGACAGCTGAAGTAACATTCCAGATATACTCCTGTCCTTTCCTTCCTGCACGCGACTGCCCTTTCTGTTCTTTTTGTCCCATTATTATTTCATCCGTGTAACGGGGGTGATGACTGAGAGAGAGTGTTCAGGGACTTTTCCTGCACAGTATTAGCATGGTTGGCAGATTTCTTCCTCTTGATAGAGACTGTGAGCCTGGGTTGCTTTGCCATGCAGCCTTTTCCCTTCTTGGTGACATTAATAATTTTGTTAGGTTCCCATGTGCCTGAGGCTCCCATGGTTTAGGCAAGTTTCTCTCATATTCCAAGATCACCAAACTTCTCAAACTACTTGTGTTAGGATTGTTTCGGATTCTTTTTTAACAACTTTTTCTTTTAGCCAGAAAACCTTTTTAAGAGTAGAGATATTACGGGAAGTGGAAGCTGTTAACACCTGTGGGTGCTTAAAGGTCCAGTGAAAGAGCCTGTGCCTGGAGTGTTTTGACATTGTTCTGTGTGTGTTGTAGATTTGTTTTTCTTAGGGCTTTAATCCTAACTTTGAGCTGAAGGAAGGTAGCAGGTGGCAGATCTGACTGCAAGAAGCCATGGATGCCAATTCAGGAGCTCTGAAACACCATCGGGTAGTTTCAAGAGGTTTCCCGAAAACAGAATCTTAAATACCTTAACCAGTTTGTTCAGTTAAACTACATGTACACAATCTAGCATGCATTAATCCATATTAAGTATTACATAATTTGTATTCATATCTGTGATGTAAATTTGAGACCTGCCTAACATACATCTAGAATGAGGTAAGAAGCTGGTGTTAAAAATATTGCAGAGCCATAACACACTATTTTTCACTATGCAAATAATATGCATATAATAGCTACACCGAACAAGCTTGGTTTGTTTTAGCAGGCTATTTAAAAAAAATAAACAAAAGAAAACAAGAACCAAAAAAATCAAGATGCTTTGGCACATGTAAATAAGTAACAATTTAAAACAAAATCGTTGCTATTTCCCAAGTGACGGTGGTGCAGATTCACTTCCCAATCATGACAAGTGTATATTCTGAAAATGCAACCTGTGGTATCACAGGCAAGGTAAGGTAAAAACATTGCTTCAGTATTTCATGCATGCAAACCTCAAAACAGGTAAATGTTAGCAAATATGTCATCAGCAGTGCATTCACTACCAGGAACACCCTCAGCAATCCCATAAAACTCAAATGAGCTGGACTTGTTCATGAAGCTTGACTGACAACAGCCAGTGCGGGCTACGTGCAGCCCAGACAAAACAGCCTTCATCTTATTTTTCAGCTTTTGGAAATAAAGCCTTTCATTTAAAAAATTGCTTCTTTCTGAAGCCACCTCCAAATTCACCCTTCAGCCATTCTCTTTCTAATCCAAACACATTCAACCACAAACCTAAGTTTCTGCAGTGTAAACCCAGAGCCTTTGAAGATGATAATACTGTGCTTGACTACTGTGTCAAATACTTTTTACACTCCTCAGGTTAGGCAAATAAACATTTCTGCCACTGAGTGCTACTTATCAGCATGGTATTAATTTTTTTCTTCTCTCCAGAAGGAAGATAACTACGTTACTGATTTAACTCCTGAACAAAATATTGTCCCTGCCCAGCTGCAGCAGAAAGTTCAATTCTCTTCCTTTCAGGCTCGACATGCTTAGAACAAGCACACGTGCACACACATACATGAAGATGTATCATATTACACCAACAAACAGAAATGGACCTGAACGGAAGCTTTTCCTCTTTTGAAAACAGACAAGGATCAAACATAAGATAAATTTCCAAACTTACTATGAAAGTACCTAACTAATGTTAACCTTCTTCACTCACACCAAAAGAGAGGCTCTTCTTGGGTCATGAGTGTGTCCAGTGGATCCATGTCAATGTCAAGCCAAAGCCCCCTCTTCTTACATACTCTAAATCATATAATTTTGAAAGAAAACCTCAATAAAATATATTTTTTAAAAGCTTTTGTTGTCAGAAGGTGTAAAAAGGATGTTTCAGCAGTACTTAGCTCACTGAGCAGGATCAGGTGGCTGAAAAATACAGCCAAAACCCAACCAGGGTAAGAACCTCCTAATAAAGAGAAGCAAGTCTGTGCAACCAACACAAAGAAAGAAACAGCCATACCGTCTGCACTAGATAAACACTCTGGGGCTTTTGGTCTTGTTAGACACAGCTTAATCTGGGAGCCTTTTTGGGGATTTGTGTTGTATCTGCAATCTGTTGGATTTTGCCTCTACTTGAGGGAGTAAAGCCAGAGGCCCCTGTGAAAACCAGGTCAGACAGGCACCACCATATCCTGTTGATAATCAACTGTCCTTTCCCACAATTTTAGAATACAAACTACCTTTTTCTTCGACATCTGCACTGCTTCTACACTGACACATGCACATGAAACTTGGCTGAGGTAATATCTGCCTATTCATTACAAGCTGTGCTTTTTACCATTAAAGGTCAAGCTAAGGAGAAAATAAACCAAACACAAAGCAAACTGTGATGGGAGCTCCACAACACAGAGAACTACAAAGCAACAGGTGCCTTTGGAAACAGGTTTTCACATGGAAAAGCACAAGAAAATAAATAAAAAAGCACAAAGACTAGAAAAACAAGCATGGTTCTTCAAAATACAAAACAAAACAACTCAAATCTAATTTTAAAGAGCACCCAAAACCAGAAGACTTAATATGTTACAGTTTCCAGGTATATGAACAAAACCAAGAGGTTGGATATGACCCTTTGTTGTATGTCACTTCATTTAAAAATTTAAGATAAACATAATTATTTAGTAAATGGATTCACCTTCAAAAAATTCATCTTGGATAATATTTTTGACATAGTTTTATTAGTCAGGAGAATTTAGAAAGGGAAACAGTGGAATAAGAGAAGATATATGCAGATATTATTCTGACATATGCTGGCCAGTGTAATAGAAAGTTACTTTGTCTTCCACATTACTACCTGAAAGTAAACCTTTATCATTTATTAGTGATGCAAATAGACAACAAATCACTTATCAAAGTGAAAAATAATTAAGCTTCATGTAAACTGATATAAAGTGTTTCCAAGGAGATTATAATCTCTTCAGTGCCACACAATGTGCATTAATTTTCTTTTGAAGGAACCACTTTACTCTCTATACCGGGTTTCCTTTTAGATTATGGAACTTTATTTGTCGTTGAGTCAAAAGTGGAGAAACACAAATGTTTTGGCTCTAAGCAGGGACAGTATTATTCCAAATCATAAGGAATCAAGGCCCCTGAGGGACTGCCCTGCTGGAGCAGCACGTGTTTTATAAGAATAGAGACGAGATGATGTGCTTTTACCCTACCAACAAGAGCCTCGCTGTTCTTTACACACAGCTGCAGTGGCCAGTAGCATGGACTGTCTGACTACAGGCAAAGGGTCATCTCACATGGCAAGAGCAGCCTCCAGCATGGATTAAAAATATAAGAAAAACATTTGACGTACTTGGATCTGACAAGATTGAGTCGGTTTTCGGCAAAAATTGGTCACAGCGGACTCCTTGGTAGCCCTCTTTGCACCTGAGAAAAAGGGGATAAATGACAAACATACGCATGCGGTAGTAAAAGGTTAATTTTAAGGTATCAAATCCACCGACATTCTCCCTGCCACCACTGCAAGGGACTCGCATATCTACAATATGCAAGTTATTTCTACTATAATGGGAGCAGGGTTATTACTGAAACACAATGGAAGTAGGTAAAACAATTTGCATTTCAAAAAAATTCCCCTCAAACCTTTTGATTATTTTAGAAACTATAAAAATAAACATCATTTTAGTATAAGCATTCTTTTAAATATCAATTCAGTGAAATAAAAATCAAAGAAAAATCCTCTATAAAATACACATATTTGCAATAAAATAAACTCTTTAGGTAACAAAACACTTTATAAATCTTCCATACTGCACAAACCATGACAACTTATCTTTGGCTGTCTGAAAAAGCAGGGAACAGTTAGCTAGCCATTAATTTTAATACCAGTTTATACAGCGTTTAAAAGATAAAATGATAGACAACATCAGGCATTGTTTGCAAGCGGGAAGTTTTAAACGTCTGTGAGATTAGATTTTAACGCATATAAACCAGAATACCCTCCTGCCTCAACAAACAAGAACTGGCTTTGACTGAGATTGTAATACTATTATTTAACTTGAAGCCTTACTTTGAAGAAATTCCATTTACTGCTTTTGAACTGTTCTCAGAAGTCTCATTTCAACTATGTGTATCAGAATCAGATCTTTAATTATTTATTCGTCAAGCAGTTTTTCAGAGGAAAGTGATGGACACTTTAATTATAAATGATAGCAACAGGGATTCCTTATCTCCCAAAGCTCTTGCACATCACATAAGCAATATGCTCAAATCAGCATCACCACCTTTCATTAGGGTTGACAACTGCAGCTTGAATGATGTGATAATGTCAGGAGAAGAAGTTATCTGCTCCTTCACAATGTTTTCACTCAGGCTTCCTCTAAATGTTGCCTTTTAATATGCTTTTGGTTTAATAAATTAATGGTTCAATGAGAAGTGCATCTCACCAGAACTGATTCAGGGATTAGTAAGAACATTTGTGAGCAAATATGTAAATTACGTTCCCATCAGACCCAAAACCAGTAAAAATCTACAGTAAGAAAAAGATTTAAACTTCCATACATATATTATGTCAAAACCTCCCTTTTGGCCTTTCTTCCTGATGGATATGAGGTACTGCTTTGGAGATCAGCTTCCTCCCAGTACTTGCCTATCTATAAAGTAACTGACTTGGAAAAACTGTTCAGGTTTTGTTTCATTCAGATCCCATGACAGCGGTCTTAAGTTATCAGTCAAGGAAAAAATGTTCTATTAATTAAAATTGTCCACTAGTCAGAAAAACTGAAGTAGTCCACATATACTCAGACACTGCTTCATGCATCTTTTGCCTCTGATTATGAAACATCAGAAGCTGCCTCACATCAAACAGAAACTCTTCTCCACAGTCTTGAGAGGAACTGGCAGACCTCATACCAAAGCTTAAGTACAACCTACACAGGTGGGGATTCTTGCCTTTCTATGAGCATTTTCTAGTAACTTTTGGACACACATTTGCACCTGCCTTGGTTATAAATATCCTATTACAGACTTCAAACCCTCTATCCTGAAGTGTTTGTCATAAAAGTGTGTGAGGAGAGTGTCACAGAGTGCTATCTCCTGGAAGAGCTGTACCAAGTGCTCATCAGTGTGCGTGGACATTTTACCTGGGCCTCTGATGAACATGCCACAAGGGGAACGTGTTTCTTTCAAAATTTAGTACAGAGGTGGATGATATATCAAAGAATAATCTTTTAATGTAGTACCATAACCTTACACCCAGGCAATACCTACTATGGTGGGGCTGCGCCTTGAATCCTGTGTCCAGTTCTGGGGCCCTCAGTACAAGAGGGACACTGAGCGGCTGGAGCAAGTCCAGAGAAGGGCAACGGAGCTGGTGAAGGGAGTGGAGCACAAGAGTCTTATGAAGAGTGGCTGAGGGAACTGGGGTGGTTTAGCCTGGAGAAAAGGAGGCTCAGGAGGGACCTTACTGCTCTCGAAAACTCCCTGAAAGGAGGGTGTAATGAGGTGGGGGTTGGCCTCTTCTCGTAGGTAACAAGTGACAGGATAAGAGGAAATGGCCTCAAATTGCACCAGGAAAGGTTAAGATTGGGTATTAGGAAAAAAATCCTTCACTGAAACGGTGGTGAGGAACTGGAACAGGCTGCCCTGGCACGTGGTGGAGTCACCACCCGGGAGGCATTCAAAAGCCGTGTAGATGTGGTGCTTAGGGACATGGTTTAGACATGGATTTGGGTTAACAGTTGGGCTTAGTGATCCTACAAGGCTTTTCAACCTTGGTGATTCTATGACTTGAAGGCCAAACATAGCTTGGTTTTCTTAACTGCATGAAGTTTTTCAGCAAAGTTAAAAACTAAGTCTTCTAGTTCCCTTAACAAATTCTTTTCTAAATCCATGAAAGCAAACAATAGCAATAACTGCTCTGCCATTATGACACCCGAGTTCAAACTTTTGCGGTTAAGTCATGCAAAACAGAGGCCTTGCAGAATATACATTTGACAGTTATAATGCTACAAAATATGATAAAAGTTGATCATGTTGTGGCATCCCATAATCTTAGCTAAAGCATCTGCCATCTGTCCTAAATAGGCAGATGTGACATGCACACATGCTGCTAATTGGTATCACACCTCTATGGAAGAAAGCAAAAGCAGCCACTGCAGAAAACCCTATTAAAACAGCACTGTTGTGACACATAGAGAAGTTCAGGAAAGTCCAAATGAGGTCACTCAATATCGCCATATGCAGTGTGAATGATCACATACATATTTATGGATGCATTAAAAAAGCCATGAGTTATCAGAGAAACCTTGAGAAGTGCTTAGGTGCAGCTGACGGATTCAGAAATGATCGCTTGACTCTGAGACAAACAAATGTTTATTAGAGATACCGAAAAAGAAAAAATAGATAAAAAAATGAATCTGGATAAGATATTGCTTGTAGCGAAGCTAAAGCTCTGATCTGCATGTGGGACCCCTGCAGCAAAGGCTGGAAAGGACAGCCTAAGATCCATTCCAGCACCAGGAATGGCTCCTCTGCTGAAGCACTGCACTGTATGAGCAGGCTTGGGCTTAAGTGCAGACCATGGCAAAGGGGTCTAAAAATGGTGTTAATTACAGCCTCTTTGCAAAATAAATATGAAAATGAAATTCTCTATTTTGCATTCAGATTTTCACCAAAATGACTGTGTTTGTCTAGGCTCTAGACCAAAAATATCAACAGGATTGTATTGTATGAATGGAATTATTTAAATCCTTCTGATTAAACAGTATGAAAAGAGAATCACAGGTAAAGCTAATCTGCACCTGCTAAAATGCTTGCAAACAGCATATCCCTAAATAAGTGCTAAATTCAGCTCAGGTTATTTTATCATGTGTTCCTCACATCTTGTTTTGGTAATGTACTTTCCCAGACGATTTTTTAAGGTCACCAGTAACAAACTGCATTGTGCATTGCACTTTCTGAAGTCATCCACAATGACCTCTGTGTGAAAACACACACGGAGAAACACATCTCTCATTCCTCGTGAGAAGGCTTTTTTCCCTTTGCACTTAAGCACATTTGCACCTAAGTATCAAAAAGTAAGTAAACTATGAGACTTTACTCATTCTTCCATTCTTTTTGTTAATGTTAAATAGTACTAATACACACAGGTTCTAGTCAAAGAGATCACAGACGCTTTTGGTGGACATTTTCCAGAACTGTTTCTTGTACAACCTTACGGAGCCAAGGGAGATTTTAAATAGATGACTGCGTCACTTGTAGGAGTAACACAGGAGTAACAAGGATTGGATACATTAGAAAAAGTAAAGTGAATGGGGGGGAGGGTGGGGCAAATTGCACAATAAGCAAAGACGATGAATAAAATACATTTAAGTCAGCAGAAAAGGAAGAAAAGAGAACCTACTGAGAAGCCTTATGGTAGGACATAACACCTATGGCCAAGAAGTCATTACCATCACAATTTACATGTTCCCCAAACACTTCCATATGGAGCTCCACACCCCTATTAAGCCCAAATATTTAGTTCTCAAGGGACAGCAAGGTACAGAACAGAGGAGAGAGAAGGGAACCAGCAAACTGCAGAGGCTGTGAAAGATAATGCTATGAATCTCCATCCCTTTCCTCCCTCCCTGTGATATCCATCAATCTGAAATGGAAACAATTCTCCTTCTTCCCCAAGTGTGGTGATCACATTGCCTCTGACCATGTGAAGAAGTATGCAGGAAATAGTTTCTCTGCACAAAGTCCAGAGAAATTTGACAAACAAAATACATGAGTTCATCTCAAATGAAAATTTTGAAAATGTCATTTGGCATCTGAAGGACAGACTACAGCAGAAGAGGACTATTCACCAGGAAAACAAGCATGTCCTAGGCCAAAGGTGATTTGTGACATTAAAAAAAAAAATCTTAATAGTGCAGTGCCCAAAAGATTAACTTATATGAACCTATAATCTGATTCTAGTCTCATAAACATGAGTAATCCAATGTGAAAGATGGAATTAATAGTACCTATGAAAAATGAAATTTAATTTTTGCAGTGAATCCAAATCAACAGACATTTCCTTCCCCTTGTAAAACTGCAAATTGGCAGTCTCAAAGATGATATTAATTAGAATGATCCATCTCAGTGGATCACTTGCAAATTATTTTCTCCTGACACCGTTATATCCCCTGTACTAACATTCAGATGCCAATAAGAGAACATACTGCAGCACTTATTTATTCTCTAAGACAGAAATCCAAGATCATGATAAAGAAATGTTCTAATGGTCTGTAAATTTTGATCAAGTATTTATTTTCATACAGAGAATGCAATACTCTTTTTCCTGGGTCACAGAGTCAGTTATACAATAAATCTACATGACATTATATAGGCCATTGGGCTGTCCCACAGTCCAGCCTGAAATACGCTGTAAACAATGAAAAATAATTCCTTTGCTCTGCAGGTAAGCTAAATATAGATTTCTGTGCCTGCAATGAGAATCACCTTAACTGGAATACACAGAAATTTATATGTATTATTTGGATTGTTATTAGGTAAAGATTTTACTCACAAGGGAAGAAAAATTAATCTTAACAGTGAGGATCAGACAGGATATCTTGTCATTTAACACATGCAGCCAGTCTAAGTAGAAAACAGGCTTCCTTGGTTATACAGATCAGGCCACCAAATCACAAGTGGGAACACAGTGCTCAAAGCCAGAGAGAAAATGAACCCTTCATAAAAATCAATAGTTTGCAGTCTGCTGGTCAGGCACTCACCTGAGCTGTGAGAATCACATTCTGTTTCTGGTGTGAAAATGAAGCATTAGAGACTGGAAGCCAGGTTTTCTACATTGCAGAAATGTCCTGATCATTTCAGTATTATCTATCCTGAGAAGGACAGCTCCTTTCCTAAAGTTCTACCCCTATGATCTATGTTACGCACAAAATACAACCTACTAACTAAAATTAAACTAAATTCAATATAAAGACATACAAATACACTAAATTAAAGTCAAATGAATGCATGGCATTAAAAAGAACAAACTGGGGATCCCATAAGGAACTGGCTAAAGATACACTACTTCTTGAACATACTCATGAATCCCTTCAGATGAGAAGGCCTGAACAATCCAGGACACTCACCCTCCTCCTATTTTCCTTTTTTATTTTCTTTCAAAAAAGTTAATTTTAAATAATCCTCACAACAGAGAGGCTACTTACTGTATAATAAAGGTTTCATACCAGGGTTTGAACATACTTTATTTTGTTAAGACCTGGCAACCTATGATGTGATTGAATTAAGATATGTATCTGCCTTTTCTTTTTCTTTCCTTAGAGAAATAGCACAGTTCTTACAGAATGGACAGAATCAACTTTAAAAAGAAAACCGAAAAACCCACTTGTCTGTCAGTTTTCTTTAAAAAGCTTGTAACTGTTAAAAATAAGTAGAGCAAGTAACCAGAAAGGAAATAATGCTGAAAAAGCAGACAAAGAATAGTTAAAAAAGGGGTTTTTAACATTATTTTCTGTAGAAACAGGTCAGCTGAAACTCTACCATCATAGAGGAATTATAGTCAGACTTTATAAAAATCGTATTTGTGATTGGTACCGTTCACCATATTTTTCAGTATGTAAATCGTCAGTGCAGCTCTCTGAGTCAGGGAAGTACTGTTATTCTCTTGGCGTAAATGGCATAAAGATTAGAGGTCACAGCTACAAAACCCTGAGACATTGCCCAGATTTAGATAATACAACTTCCAGCTAATTTGCTGACTCCAGTGTTTCAGGATCCTTTAGCCTTGGAGAAACTAAATGGGGGCACTTCAGTAAATCCTCTGTAGGAAGCTCTGAACTAAATGAGGCTTTTAGCATTTAGAAAGGAGTTATGTGGATTTGACTTCAATGCCTCATCCATAATTATGCTGGAACAACTGAATTATCATTTCTCTCCTGATATAGGTGGTTTGCCTTCTTTGTCTTTCTTAAAAGATAGGTCATAAAGAGAAATAAGAATTAACAACCTGTGTTAGTAAAGCCATTCAAGCCATCCAGACCTATGACAGCACCTGAACTGATGATAATTTCCCTTCCTTCAACAACAGACTAATTTTCTTTAAAGGCGTTCTCTTACCAAAAAAAAAAAAAAATAGAAGAAAGTTTCATATTCTTAATCAATGCACACAGCCTAAGAAGGATTGTTACATAGTAGTTCCAGACTACTGAATTCACTTAAAACTCAGGTTAGGTTTTGTATCCAAAGATATATAAATATATTGTTGATAGTTACTTTGTATCAAATTTATTTGTGGCACATCCACACGTACATAAACATTTCACACTAATACATGGGCTTTATGCTTTTCAAGGGCTAAGAATTACCTTTGCCATCTGCCTTAATCTCCTCAACAACAAACATTCGTCCGCAAACCACAAAATGTGTTAGAAACTGTCTGTGAGTATCGTCTAATAAACCAAATGTTTAACCAACTAACTGAGCAATCATTTCTTTGCTGTTGTGAATTTAACCAACCAGAAAAACTGAAAAGCTTTGATTAGGTTTTTCCACAAGATACCTCTGTGATCAATGATTTACTATGGATGATAAATGGATATAGTCTTTCATTATGTATGGCATTCATCAGCTACGAGAAAGATTTTGAATAAATGGAAAGTGATTTCATACCATATTCAAAGCCTCACACAGCTAAGGCACAGATGAAAGCCACATTCAATACTTGAGAAAACAAATGAAAAGGAGACCTTTGCTTTATATTATGCCTGCCCAAGATTAACATCTTTATAAATAAAAAACCTTCAAAACTCTTCTTGGAAACATCTGCCAGGGACTGGACTTAGGTAGATAAAAATATCTAAGAAATCAATAAAAAAGGACTAAAAGATGTAAGATTTATATTTGCTATCATGGTGTTTGGTGCCCTTCAAGAGGGCATTTGTTAAAGATGGCAATTATAACAACAAATGAGGTAATTGTAAGGAGAGGTGCAAACTCACTCCTAAGTGGCTTAACAAGTTTGCTGGATGTGTCTCTTCCCACTTTCCTCCCCACAAATATTACAAGCCCAACAGCAAAATCTTTTGCTTCCAGCTACTTAATAAAAGCAACAGCTCTGGACTTTTTTCAAAAACTGTCAAATATATTTTTCACCTTATTACATTGAATATTTTCCAATTCAAAAGTAAGAGCAAAAAATACTCAGAGAAATTATTTTTTTTTTTGTTTCATCCCAAGCTAGAAGTACTATGGATCCTTTGCTTATCATGAAAAAGGCATGCAAGATTTCCAACCTGGCCCCGCAGAATCAAGACCATTTTTCAAATTGCAGCAAAACTTTCTATTTAATTTTCTGGACAAAATTTAAAATACACACAGGAATTCAGACGCTTGTCTAGTAATAATATCTGCATTGAATACTGCTTGTCACTGACTCCCCTCCTAAAAAGCTCAAGGTCACATCAAGCCAGTGCTTATCTACAGTGACAGAGGGACTTTGCCAGGAACTCAAAACCCCTCAGTAATTCAGTGAGCTATTTGCTTTGTACCTGTTTTTGGTACAAAGCAAACATGCCTCTGCTACTGCATTTTATATGATCTGCACACGTCACATTTTAGAGATAAGAACAATTTGACATGCAGGGCAATTGCCTACCAAAGTTCAAATACAGGAACATTTTCCAGAATAACCCTTCCTCAGCATATTAAATATAATTTAGAGCCCAGAGAAAGAATAGTTTTAAAATTGAAACAAGCCATTCTCTGGAGATCTATAAAGGTGCTGACTAAAAAACTAAAAATCTTTAAAGTTGCCCTATTAAACAAAGTTTTAGTCTGGTGTAGAATATATTTTTTTTCTGAAGAGAAAACCCTATGTATTGTAATGACATTATGGCACATGTATCACTATGTACATGTAGCCTTCTGAAGGAGTTTCTTGTTTGAGTTAAAAGAACCCACGCCATAAAAAAGTACTAGGGACTCAAGTGTTTTTTTCCACAAGTTATTAATGCAACTTAATAAAGTATCACCAGCCAAAGGATTTGTAATTTAGTAGGGTTTGGGTGAGCATGTTTCAGACTCCAGGGTGTTTATTAGCTGCAGGAAATACCCCTTGACTACGGACGGTACCTGACCCATCAGTGACATTATTATTTATTTGTGGAAAATGGAAACTTTTTTCCAGTGGAAAACGAGGAATGTGGTTATTTTCTGTATGAGATAAAATTATGCATAGAGAAGAACAGCATCCTCAAAAGGCCCTACTACATTTGAGTGAACATCTCTTCTCAATGCTTTTTTTAAAGCAGGCAGTTGCATGAGAAGGCACCCATGCTCTGCCACCACCTGCCAAGCCCAACAAAAGAGAAAACTTGGAGAATTGGAATATTATGAAATAATGGTAACTCCAGTAAGTAGCACAGATCTGAAATGCTTGCCTGACCAGAACATACTGGTCACACATACAAGACTCTTGCTTGATTCCATTTTCAAAATAATGGCAGCAGAAAGCAACAATCAGGAAAGTCGTTATGTCCCATTTAGGATCATTTTGTGGATTAGAATTAGTCTCTGACAAGACGTCCCTATGAAATTTGAGGAATGCATTTGCTTCTCTTGAATTCCTAATCATAAATCAACTGAACAGAACTCAGCTATGTGTTTCTGATAATTATCTTCTGAATTCAGGTGAAAGAAAGGCAGCACGGCTCACACTGCCTGTAGACAGTGCTACCAAATCCTTCCCATCACATACACACAAAAGGAGCAGAACAGGTCATTCTGATTGTAGTCATTCTTATTTCAAAGGAACTAATTTCTAAAGACTAAAACCTTTAGGAGGAAGAAAGCAGAGGTTGCCTGCTCAGCAGCTCTGCTCTGGGAGCCACCCCACTCTCCTCCAGTGTGACCTTCAGCCTTACTGAACAGCATCATCCCTCCCAGTGCTGCTGGAAGAGCAGCATCGTAAGATCAGCACAGCCTTCCTGGGGCTGGAATTTTGTGGGGTGAAATTATCAAAAGACATGCAATAATGGTGGCAGTGTAAACACTAAAGCCATTCAGGTAATAAAATAAATATACCTTTGTCATTTTCTGCAGAAAGCAGAAATCGTGTATTGTCAAGCTCACTTACTCATTATGTTTTTCTTCAGAAAAAAAATACTGAGAATTTTTATAAAGTGAAGCTGTGTTAATGAAACATGCATTAAACATTGATTACAAGGGAAATTAGGATATTCTAATTTTCTTTTTTAGACTGAGCTTCTAAAATATTAATACACCAGCTAACAACAAAGCAAATCTTGGTATTTCCATCCACTGTCATGCAGGATCTGAGCCCCTTTCTAGAAACAGGATATAAAGGCTCCTTGTGTTGTGGAGCACAGAACAGAAACGTGCTGGCTTTGGCTGGAGTAGAGTTCATTTTCTTCATAGTAGCTGCCACGGAGCTACATTGTGGATTTGTGCTGGACGCAGTGTGGATAATACAGAGACGTTTTCCCTACTGCTGAGCAGTGCTTGCACAGAGCCAAGGCCTTTTCTGCTTCTCGCACTGCCCCACCAGTGAGGAGGCTGGGGGTGCACGAGGAGTTGGGAGAGGACACAGCCAGGACAGCTGACCCCAGCTGACCTAAGGGACAATCCCACACCACACGGGGTCATGCTCAGCAATATAACAAAGCTGGGAGAAGAAGAAGGAAGAGGGTGACATTTGGAGCGAAGATGTTTGTCTTCCCCAGTAACCATTATATGTGATGGAGCCATCTGCTGGGGGTGGCTGAACACCTGCCTGAGGATGGGAAGTGGTGAATTCATTCCTTGTTTTGCTTTCCTCCCGTGCACAGCTTTTGCTTTCCCTATTAAATTGTCTTTTTTTCCCAGCACAAGTTTTCTCCCTCTTACCCTTTCAATTGCCATCCAGTCACTGGGGGACAAGGAGCGAGCAGCTGTGTGGTGCAACAGTCTGGGGTTAAACCACGACAAACAAGAAGGGAAGAAAGCCTTGTGTCAGTGACCTCTGAGGCTGGATGCTGGGTATCAGCCAAACCACACACACGCCAAGGCCAGGACGGGTACACTATCCAAGAGAAGCGCAGCTTCACCATTTCAGCTTCAAGAGTTTTACTATTTTTCCTCCTTTGGTAGGGCCTTGATGCTAGCAGTGCCAGAGAGATTCAGGCCAGACTCTGCAAGTTGGTGGGGATCAAGTCTGCAGAGAACAGGGGTTGCTGGAAGAAACCTGGTCCCTGCTACACCCTGTAGTTTTCCACCTGGGCAGACAAGGACTGGCAGAAAAGTACTCAGCTAACCAGAAGAACTTTCAGGGCTGCCTCTGGAACAGAGCATCCCAACAAGAGACCTGCAAACACCACAGGCGGGGGCTCCTGCAGGTACAATTGCCAGCTGAGTGCCCAAAAAGCACTTTGAAGCTGACAGTTCTGCATTTGACCCAGTCTTCAACCTGTCAAAGAGACAGCGCTAGTGTCTTTATGACTTACAGGTTAGTTATATTTCACTGTCAGAATAACTACTGACTACTCACTTCAGTCTCATCCCTCATCCCTCTCTTGATACCTTGCTCAATCCTCTAAACATCTCAGAAACTAAAGGTTTTGTTGTTTCAGTATAATGTTATAGCAGCTTATTCAAACACTGTTTATATCATGTCACAGAGGCAGACAGCTCAACAGAGATCACTACTCACAAATTTGCTGAGCTTTTTGGTAAAATTTGGCAGCCCAAGGTGTGTTCCATGATGCAGCAGTTATTTTATTAGGATTAACTGAGTTAGCTGATCTGAAGTTAACCTGGACATTTCTTCATTCCCTTTGTTACAGACTATTCTAAACAAAATATTGCCACCCTTCACATTTTCACACCGCTGCTATTTATGGGTATTTCTCTCCTCGTAAGTGCACAGCTTAATAACCACATTTATATAGAAATTGATTGTTCAGAAGTCAGATCAGCCCTGCAGTGAAACAGTTTATCTCACTTTTGTGTATGGAATTGATATATGAAAATATTTACACTATGACTGGAGTAATTACCCTATAAACTCATTATCATTACACATTTACCTATGCCTCTAATGAGGTGGAATTTTTTCCCCAGTTGTAAGTATGTAGCAAGTTCCATTAAACATCAGTACATAGATCAGAAAATAAAAAATGACCAGTCTTGCTTTTTCCAATAATACCAAATAACCTTTTCCTTCTTGGTTGTCTTTATTGCCTCTCACATTTATTAGAAAAGAGACACTCATTAATTTTATTTCTTTTTACCAACCCAGTCTATTTCTAAACAGAAGAGAACAGCTCTGAAAAATATCATCATGTTTTGCTTATTGCTGAAATATGTTGGCTCTTCCTTTTAGAAGTTTTTGCCCCTTTACTCCCCTCCACTATGTAAATGATCTACATGATAAATTTAATTTGGATTCTATCCTGCTAAGATGATTTATACTATACTTTTCATACCTAAAAATACTTACATTTTGAAAAATGGAAAAAACAGTTTGAACTGTTTTCGAACTATGCGATTCCATTTTATAGAGGAAAAAATAACATTCAGTAACATAATAATGCCTTATTGCATCCACTTGAGGAGCTGAAAGCCACAGTTCTCCAGCCCAAATATGTTCCCACCATGTGTTTAGTGGGGAAGAAAACTTCTCAAAATATATGACAAATATTTTAAAGAAATTGGAAAGATAACCAGCATAGAGTGAGTGAGTCTATGCACGTGTAGTTTAAAATACTCTTCATTTACTTCATACAAGTCTGAGTTCAAGATTTATAACGACCAAACATCAACTGCACTTAAACTCGGTATTGCTTTCAATTTATTTTGTGCTAAACAATCTGTAAGCATTCACACGGGACTTACAGTGAAATGGTTTCATTTGATTTGATATAAAGTTTTTTAAAAGGACCCTGATGCAATAGGGGTTAATACAGCCGTGTTACCAACCTGAAGTTAGCACAATGACTAAACATCTGAAGTCTTAAAAATAACATTAAGGAAGATACACACTGCTGTCCTTTTTTCTTATACACTTATTGAACTTCTTAAAAGATTGGGCTATTGATTTAAATCCATGGGTTCTGAATCCATGTTCACATTAACTTGCTTCTAGTAGTCCTCTGGAGTTAAAAAAAAACCCAAAATGAATGAAAGCAGATATCTCTGGGGCAAAAGTCCAGTTAAATCTGAGCTAGAAATCAGCATTTTAAAGTCTCAGGTTAACATAATCCAATGTAACTCATAAAATTAAGTACTTTGGTTTGGTCTTGGCCATTTTGACAGGTCAGCTCCTGGCTTTATCATTTAACTTAGCCTAATTACAAACTAAATGTTAGAAAAACAAAAAAAACCCAAAACAAACCAAAACCCAACCAACCAACCAAGAAACTTAAGCCCATCTTGGCTTCTAATAATAGGAAATTGACATTATTCCACTGGTTTTAGAATATATTTCTTGCATTACAAAGCATATGGCTATTACACAAGAGTAATATAAATAAGTATATGTGCATTAATTTTAGCAGTCAAGACAGGTAAAAATATTTTGTGCATTCCAAACAATGCTTTTCAAGATCCTCATCTTTTGATGGTGATCATAAACCCAAGAAAATTGTTCATCTTCATCATCTACAAAAATATCTTCTTGGCTTCATAAATAATCGTTTTCCCAGATATTAAATATAAAATTATGCCTTATTTAAACAAACTCAACCTGCAAAGATTTACAATTTAATATAAAGGCTTCTGTCTCTATAGAGCTGTATCACAGAAAATTAAATCCATCAATCCTGAAAAATTTTTTTTCCTTTGAAACTTCAAAATCTACTCGAGTCAGGAAAAAAGTTTCAGGTAATTAGAAGGGTTCTGCATATCTGTCACTGCTAATAACCTGAGCCCCAGAGTGCTATGGAAGGGAATCAATGAAGTAAATAAGCAATATAGGTGTGTCAGGAAAGAATTGCTTTCTTCAGCACCTTCCTGGAGCTTGCTTTTGGTAGGCCAAGGCTTTTCTCCCCTCCTTTGCCTCCACTTTCTGCAGTTACCTTTCATCAGTTCTTAGAGATGGGGAAAGAGAACCAACGCCCACACCAACCCCTTCTCACCCAACCCAGAACAAAATCTCCGCAAACGAGATCAATTCTAGAGAAGCAACCTTTACTGAAGCCCAATACATTCCCTAAATCTCAGTATAATTGTTAACAATCATTCAGCATCATGAGACACAGATGAGAGGAGAACAGATTTCCAGATCTGGAAAAAAAAAAAAAAAATCCTCTGCTTTGTAAGTAAAGTGCTCACATGAATCGCGGAAATCAATCACAGAGGCTCTTTTACTTACTAAAGAAAGATCTAGGATCTCTCTCTCTATATATATTGTTTTCTCCCCTCCATGCCCCAGAGCTTGAGGAGGTCTGGTTTCATCACCACTGCTTTCAAAATAACTCACCTCACTTAGAGCTATAATACAACGAATAAATTACATAAATGAAATGCCACGTACGAGCTGATTATATTAGTTCCCTTTTTTCCCTTTTCTATAAAAATATTTGAGGACTTTTGACCTTTTTATCCTATTTTGATTGATACAGTAAATTGCACCCTGAGGAGATAAAAAATAGGAATCATGAGCTAAAGCAGAGAGGGAGGCAAAGCAAAAGATTGCACACAGCTTGGAGAAAGCAATTTACAGCTAAGCAGATGCTTGTAAAAAACAAGCCATTTTTCTCGAGTCTAGCTGATGTGATCTGTACTAATTCACTACTGGAAAGCAACTACCAAACCCATCAGTACAATAAAAGCATTTGTAAAACATTGCACCTATTTTTTTTCAACCACCTCTATCAGAGGCTTACTGAATTCTTCCTCAAGACACTTATTTCAACAATCACCCACAGCCTTTCTGTATGCTCCTGCTATCTCTGTATGCAGAGCTGTGGATTCAGAAGAAGGAGGTGATTCATAAAAGGGAAGCAGCATTAGTTAGATTACAATTAAAGTACAGCAAAACCACTTCTGAAGTTCACTGTGTATAACTGAGCTTATCCAAGCCTTAGGCCTTCCTTGGGAAGAAGGAACATGCACACAGGACAAAGGTTTCTCAGAGCACAGGGAAATGAAAACAAGAATTACTCTCACGACTGCTCTTTCAATGTAGAGCCTTAGTTTTTTCATCTCCACCAGTGTCCAGCCAGTATCCAACCATTACCTTAGTGAAGCAAGGGACTCAAATTTATTGCATAGCCTTTCTACTGCTCCTGTACTCCCAGGAGGAGAGGATGCCCTCTGCTGTGTTTCCATTCACAGGACAGAGTCTGTGTTTACCTGTGGATAGCATGTGATGGCACCTGGGTTTTAGCTGGGCCCATAAACCATCCTGCTCCCCGCTACCTACAGCAGGACTAAAAGGCAGCTGGGATAACCACTGCTCTTTCCTACAGAACTGAAGCTTGCCGAGCAGTCGAACGCTAACGTAAGGCCACTGTCACGTGCTTTAAGCCTGTGATCTGTTTTTCATGCCCATCTCCCTTCCGCACTTGTAAAACTTTTAAACCTCAGGCTGGCTGGCTGACTGAAACCACAGTGACTTCCAGCCACTGCAACTGAGACTACCCAACAGCTCAGCACAGCCTTGCTTATCTTCAGGAGGACAAACAGCAGTGCCCTCAAAAGACTTTTTGCACTCCAATCCCCTTACCAGTTTAGCACTTCTTTCCTCCCCAGCCTGCCACATATGTTTACGTAACCCCTAGATGTCCCAACATTTGCCTCATTCAATTTTAGAAGGACAATATTACCCCTTAAGCATTCTGCTCTACTTCCAGATACAGCCACAAGAGCTGCCGTCTGGTGGTGGGATTTCGGTGAATTAAATCAGTGTTTCAGGATTCCTGGCCATCTGCTGAGACAATAACACTTCCTTGCTCCAGCAGAGAGGAAATGTGCCCAGCTGAGCTGTACTTACCAGTACGATGCCTCTTGAGTGAAACCAGTTCTTCACTCTCAGCTTTCTTGACAAGCAGCCTGGAAAGACCTTCCTGAGAGGAAGCAGCTCAGGCCAAGGCTACTCAGGCTATTCTGAAGCAGAATTCATGCTATGGTCACCTTGACATTTTGGCACACCCAGAGCACTGTATTTAACCTGAAAAGCTTGCAGATCACAGGGGAAAACCTCTTTAGGTGGAATGAAGTCTAAAAATTAAAGCATATTGTGGACTGTGGGCCCACACCTCTCATGGCAACATCAAGTTTTGGGAACCCAATCAAAATGCAAAGATGCAGACAGAGCCACCAGGGCTATGGTCTGATTTTAATGCCTTCTCCTGCAGCCCGTACACTGTGCTGCGAGGCTGAGCACTTACACCACTCCAAACTCTCAATAATTGCATTAGATTTCCCTGTGTGCTGGGGTGGATCACGCTCCCTTCCTACTAGGTGTGAGACAGAGCCCTCTTCATAAGCCAAATAAGTCTGAGAAAGAAAACTACAGCTATAGAGAGAACAAAACACTCACTCTTAGTTTTTCTTCTCTTTTTATGCTAGCACTGTACTAGTTGTTTGGTACTTTATTACTTTTGTTTGCCTGTTTACGCACCTACTCGAGCTCTCAGTAAACACAGGTTTCACAACTATAAATAAAACATACATGAAATATGTTGCTGTCTACAGTTTCAACTCCCTCTGCATCTTCCTAATCTTCTGCATTTTATGCAGCCTATGTTCTGTAAACACAGATCCTGGGGCAGTTCAATACTCTTGTGGATGCTCCAGCAGAAGAGGACTCCTGTCATCACTAACTATTTTAAAACTCTGAACAGATGTTAGACTGCACAACATAACAAATAACTTCAGACGAGTAAGATGAAAAGATTTTTCCAAGACATCCATAAAATTAAACTGTTTTTTTAAAATCTTGTGACTGCTCCAAAGCCAAAAACTGAATTTTTACAGTGATGTGGATATTCTATAGCCTACCTGAATTTTTCATTGCCCTTAAAATATTATTCCTTAGTGACAGAGCCTATAGGAATTACATAAATGTCTTTTTAAAAATACAATATCACTGAAGGTCCCAAAATGATGGTTTCAAAATTTTTTATTTAAACGACGAAAGAAACTCCCTTTTTTGCATCTGAATTATTAGTCCTTATTTTCAGAGCTCTAATATGTGAAGGTCTAACAGTCAATGGAACTGGCACTTGGTCTCAGAGGCTGATCTTGTCACACTCTGAACTTATTTTCTTGCTCCAGAGAAGCACTCAATCGCATCCAGCTTTCAGTGTGAAGTTTCAATAGATGCACTCCCACTTCAAAATGTATGGGATTTTTGGGAATACTGGATGAGTAACATCCCCTATATCACAAAATAGTTCCTTGTTATGAACTGCATCCCAACCCTCTACTGGACAAACTACAGCTTCCCTGAGCAAAAAACAACTCCAAAACCCCCTTGCTGCTAATGTGTCCAGCACCCATTTATCCTGCAAAGAGCACTGTACACATTCATACAGACAGGGAGCTTCCCACTGCCTCAGAGAAGCTGCATAAGACTCCTGTTAATAACACAGCCTCAGTACAACTGAAGTCATACATCTAGGACTTGCACTTAATCTAGGATCTAGCTGGACTATATTCTAGGTCCTTAATCTAAGACTTAAGTGGATTGGAGTTCACAGCTATTTCCTTACATATTTCTGAATTTTCTTTCAGAAGAATAACTTATGATTCTAATATTTATTGTGCAATTTACCTTGCACAGGTAAACCAGAGAATGATCATCATTGCAGTCTAAGATCAGCCACTTTCTAATGCTTAATCAGTAATCTTTTCCTTTTCTTAATGGAAAAAAAAGTCATGTTTACGTGTTTTAAATGAAATACTAGGTGTATTGATTGAAAAAAATTGATTGATTGAAAATGTATCGAGATAACACCACCAAGCCTAAAATATACAAATTTAAACTACGCAAAGGATTTTAAGTCTTATGAACTAACTCACTGAAGCTGGTTTCAGTATGAATACATGGGTGTAGAAACTCAGAAGTGCACACTATTTTTGGGCTGTAAGAGAATTCCACAGAACACCTCTGAAGTTAATAACAAGAAGCCCAGACAATACTGAAAAGATTCCCAGGAATGCTACAACTTCTTCTAGAGCCTTTTATTTACAAAACTTGTTTATGTGGAGAATGCTAACATCGTCACTTTTTGCATTTTTTCATAACAGAGGTTTGCCCTGCTGTATATAATTTAAATTAAAATGCCACGTATCATAAGGTTCACGCCACTGTGGCTTCCAGGATATCAGAGGCCCAAGAATAAGTTTCAACAGATTTTCTTTTTGAAGGCTGATATCCAGAAACAAGCCACAGTCCATCACTCATTAGGCATACACAGAAAGACAGTAAGGATATTAAAATATAAATACCCAGAATGAGGGTGGAAAGCACAACCAAACACTGGACTATCATTTTCAGCTGTGACTGACCGCAAGTTGCACAGTTGGCTGACCTTTGTAAAACGGTAATTAAAAAAATAAAATAAAATCTGAAGGTGCCTGCAGCATGCCCCAGTGATAGCCTTATCATGGGCTGGGAACCATCTGCAACAGTTCCAGGAGATCACGTGCCAGCAACAGCTGGATAGGAACTAGCCACCCAAACACTTCCAGTAATTCAAGCATGCATTCACACATTTTCGTTGCTTTTTAAAATATTTATTCACTTCTTAAATGAAAAAAAATAAAATCATGTCACAGACAGCTGGATTCCTCCCTCCCCCCCAAAATTTACATCATTGAAGGATTTGCTGTTCTTTATTCCTTTTCAAATGCAATATGGATACACAAAAGTGCGAATTTAGCACATAGAGGAAGTTATCTAAGCAGAAAAGAATGGTGGGAGACCTCCCTCTTCCAGATAAATCCGAGACTAACTAATGATAAAGTTTTTTTTCTCATTCTGATTTCAATTAATCCTCTATTCTGCTAGGAGCCACTCTCAGTGCAGCAATTCCCTTGTTCATTAACTTCCAAAAGACCATCATCACCTTAGGGAGAATGAGACTCTCTGCTCTCTGTCTCAGCACTAACCTGGAATCACAGGGAAAAATGCCGCACAGACAGGTTCTCCATTGCTCTAAAATTATCTCTTGTCTATAAAGAAAACATGTTTTGTCATTTACTCCCTTTCTTAGGAATGATAGCCATATTTTAAAATGCTTTCTGAGGAAAAAAAACCAAACTCTATCAACAATAAATCCTTTTATATGCTTCACAGTTTTCTTACTAACTTTTTCAATCAGAAGTCTCCAATTCAGAAGTTCTACCTACATAGTGGGCTGCAGAACATCCTCTCGATTTTTTTCCCCAGACCAATTATGAATTTAATGACGTGCTTGCTCTGTAAGAATTCATAGAGAGTCACAAAATAAGACTAGGCTGATTTATGGATTCCTGAAGTGTGGAGTTATCAGTCTGGATAGCAGAAGACAAAGAAAAGAATCACGTCACTGGCAAACGCTGCCAGCAGAACGTGGCCACCAGATGTGGTCACCAGAGCCAGCACCTTCTTGTCTCCTTTTCAGCACTGATTTTCTTGATTAAGCTACTTGAACACTAGTTTTGCCTGTATCGGTGCTTTCATTCAGCCTTGGGGTTTTGTTTTCTTTTAAGCTGTGTGACAGTGTAACAGCCCCAATTATTTAAATGACACAGGTACCTCAGTGTAGAGAATACAACCATTATATCAGTGCAATTTCCAGATGGATACACAGGCCAAGAAAAGAAATTATGTGCCTAACTTGAATTCCATTCGCTTAAAATATCTGGTAGATATGCCCTAAATTTTGACATTAATAAGAGACACAAAATAAAATGTTGCATTCATACTTGTCTCTGAACACCTTAAGTTATCATTTGCATACTTAAAAAAAAAACAAACCAACAAACTTGTGTGAATGAAAGCACAGTGAAAGTAGGAAGCTTGTCTGGGCAAAATACAATTTCTCTATCTACTGCAGTGCCATATTACTGGAGGGAAATTAAATGAAAACCAAATGCGAATCAAACTGGAAAGAATGGAAGACTGACACCCAGTATTCAGGAGAATCCCCTTTTCCAAGGGTTCCCTAGAATTTCACCACAGACCCAAGGCAGCCGAGCCTCCTGTGCACTGCCTGCCTTGGTATGATGATGATTACATGGCAATTGCACCGAACACCGGCTGCACAGTTAATATTAAATTGGCATTTTGCCTATGGCAAAAGTATCACCTTTTTCACCAGCAGCTCTAACTGGAACTTAAACTAGCTGTCATATAAATTTATGTTTATGCATGTATTCATATATATACACACACACCCTCTACATTTTGAAAGCATATAACTCTTACATATAGTTCACAAAGATTGGAAAAAGGAGAAAAATCCCTTGTGTAAAGGACTACCATGTCTCTGGCTTGCAAGCCATCAACATGGTTGCAAATGATTTAAAGACTTCTGCAATTTTGCAGCAAGTGTGTAGGTTTACATACACAACATCCATAAAAAACCCCCAAAACATTGAACTGAGAAATATTACCCTATCACTGTCTTCAATAAAATATAAAAATACTTCATCCTGTATTCTTTCTTCTTGAAGAAAACACTTTATAAGGAAAAAGTGCTCACAATTTACTCTGCACAACAAAATTGTCAACAACCACCCCTCACTACCTTTTGTTAAATAAACTATAGGTTCAAACAAGAAACCACCACGATGGAACTGTGCTTAATTGATTTCTCCAAGGCTGGTGCTAGAGAGCTAATCACAGTTTACTTATAAGAAAATGAAACTATTACATTTGGTAGAAGCAGTGTTCAGTTGAACATGTTCATAGCCTTTTGAGAAAAGGCAGAGAGAGACAGATTTCCTGGCAAGTAATGGGAGTTTCGTATCAGTCAACCCACCCTGAGGATCACCTCATGGTGCCTGTTTTACTATTTATTTAATTTTCCAAAAGATTATTTTCCATCAGCTCCCACAAACGTTAGAGAAATAAAGGATTTCATGATGTCGAATCCTTGTCACTACACATGGATTGATTTCATTTTGGCATCTCTGCAACATGACACTGCTAAAAAGCAACAATGACTTCAGGACAATTGATAAATCCAAAGAAATGCACGAATGACTTCCTTCTTCACTGACAAAAGCAGATCCACAGAAATTTAGAACACCTAAAACATCCTGTTTCCACCTGAAATAAATATTTGGCAATGATACAAAAGCTATAACTATTTGATTGTTTTGCCATTTCTGCTTTCATCAGTTTCTATTGATTATCGCTTGGACGTGTCAATAAAACACACTGCTGATTTGATGGTGGCTGTTACACCTCTGTGGTTTCATCATGAAACGCTGTTCCATACACAGCACACGCATGGATACAACATGTGCTAATTGAAAAAGACAGCAATGCCTGGGGAGTCACCGACGTGGAACTGGTTAATGCTCTTTCGCCAGTTGAGAACCACAGAACCACGGGAGTGTATTTTTCTAAAACTCCCACCCGCGTTCAGAATTAAGAGGAAAGAATGGGTAAAGTAAAAATGTTATTCTCCATGGGCAGAAAGGGCTGTAATCATGCAAAGAATAGATTTTACAGTCAGAGCAGCAACACCCTGAAGTGAGAATGAATACCCCACTCTATTGTCCATGCACGTGATAAGAAAAGAAAAAGTTCTCAGATGAAATGAGTATTCAGACTTCTCTATATATCAATGTTATTAACAGATTCAGAAGCTGCATTTTCTGGAGAGAAGATCCTGCATCCTGGCAGAATAATCCCTTTCAATATTACAGATCTATTTAATAAAGTTATTGTATATCTGGATTTCTACAAAGCATTTTATGTAATAGCACCTGACATACTTATTAAAACTTTCCTTATGTGGAAGTTACTACTCATAT
Source organism: Oriolus oriolus (assembly GCA_013400235.1). Taxonomy (NCBI): domain Eukaryota; kingdom Metazoa; phylum Chordata; class Aves; order Passeriformes; family Corvidae; genus Oriolus; species Oriolus oriolus. The sequence goes on from VXBT01010833.1 coordinate 222,591, forward strand.
ATTAGCTTGATTAAGAGGTGCCTCACACTTCTGTAAGAAAAATCACTCAGGTCTTCTGCCTGACTGGCTGGCTCTCATTTTTTGAGCTTGTTTTGGGAAAAAAAAGAGGGGATTACTAAGGCACTTTAAAAATAAATTAAAATAGTACTCAAAATTTTGATGATGAAAAATGATCATGGCAGAACTAAAGCAGGTGTCTTAGAAAGAAAGTGGAGCTAGGTTAATAAGAGATTATAAAAAAATTCAATTCTGAGTGAATAATAAGATTTTATTAAATTTCAATTCTGAACAAAATTCAATTCTGATTAATGAACCCTTTTATAGCTCTGAAGGAGAAAATAATAGCATTAAAAACCTGCTCTCTCCATTGGAACTACTACATTGAAATAAGAAAGAAATCACTCTAAAATCATGTAGACAATAACGGTGAAAACTACAAGGGGAATCAATCTCTTCTTTCCAGTAAATTTCTCTAAGTTCTGTACTGCACAAATTCATAAAATTAGTGCAAGCTTTACAAGACATAATAATAATGTTTTATAGAAATGTTGGAAATAATCTATTGCTATATAAAATTAAACAACTCTCACTGCAGTTTAGCTAGCATTGTTTGCAGTTACACAAACATTTTTAAAAGACATTTACTTGATGCATCTTAGTCCAGTTCTAGATTACTCTTCTCACACTTTGTTTCCACCCAGGAAAATCTGCTGCAAGAAACTTCCAACTCATGTTGGAATTAGTCCTTCTGACTGGGCTTATGGAAATGGCTGAAAAATAATCTGATTTGTTCATTATCACACTCTGAGGACATTACAGAAAATAGGCACTAAAGAGTTATAATTGAAGTTTTAGTTGTCAATGCCCTTAGACAAGAATTTTACAGAGACAAAAACTGTCACCAACTACCTCCAAAGCAGCTGATTCCATAAAGAAGTAAATCTAAGCCTGAAAGTCAAATCTAATATGGAGAAATTTCAAGAGTGAGTCAAAGACTCAAAAAGTCTAATCTGTTAATAAGAAAAGCCACTGATGAGAGCTGATCACTACTGATCTGCCATGTCAATTAAAGCTGAAAACATACTTAACCACTGTGAAATAATCCCATATCTTCAAAATAAATTGCTTTCCTGAGTGAATATAAATTCAAAGAGAAGACTAATTTAAAATGATATACTTTAGGATCCCTAGCACACTGATATTTTCTCTGTGTTTTTGGTAAATTCAGTCCTGTTAAAACACAGAATGAAAAGGTTAATGCTCACATGTCAGCTGACAGATTAAATCAGCTTTGCATCAAATGGCAAAAAGAATGGTTCTGTGACATTTTACAGTCCAGAGAAGGAAAAGTTTGAATAATCAGCTTCAGTGAGAGCAGTGTAAGTGGGAAGGCTAGGTTTGGAGGAAAGTGCATGCGAGGAGGCACAAACCTTAGCAGATAACAGGAACTGTTAATGAAAGAAAACTGTGCTTGAATCTCTGTGTTAGGGAAAGAAAATGAAATGGTGGAAAATATGCAAGAAGGAGAAATGAAGGTACAAAGGAATAAAATTTGAACTTTAATGGAAAGAGGAGAAAAAGGAATCCATTGCAACACACAGAGGCAGTAATCAATGAGAAGTCAATCTTCCAGTATTCTGTACTGCAGATAGAATCCTTTCTTTTTAGCTGAGAAATATCAAGGACCAAACTCATTAAAAACAAAAAGAATCATAAAGTCCTACATTAGTTCCACAGCTGTGACCTCTGAACGGAGACAGTAAAACCTAAGCAGAAGCAATCTTTCACGAACTAGCTTGTTTTGCATCCAGAAATAGCTACATTTAGGAATCTATAAAAGCACAAGTTTTCGGAATGTAGATGGATCCCACCTCCACCAGAACACAAACTGCCACAAGCTCAGTGCTTCAGCCTCCAGGGTCTCCCAGAATGGGTGAGCCTGGGAGGGACCACAGTGGCTCATTGCAGGGCACACTGCACAGGAGTCTTCGTGGATTCACCTTCCTTGTTCCATTCACCGCTATGCAAAATGACTGCATTTCCAGAGGGTATGAAATCCAGTTTCAGAACGGAGAGTTTAAGACCACCTGGTGCAGAAAGCTTTTTCCTTCCTACCCATTACAACAGAGCTCAAGATTTTTCTACAAAAATAAGAATAGTCTGGCTCCTGCAGAGCCCTTGCTGTTGCTTGGCTAAATTTGCCGCAGAGGAATTTCTGCGCCCTTTAACAATCCCAACAGATACAGAAAGATGGACATGTGAGAGAACAGAGTTTTGTCAAGGTTTATTTCCCTTTCTTACTGACGCTCAATACAATGAAAAAGTGACATATACTGGATTAAATGTCCTAATTGTATTGCATGGCTATGGACTATTTTGGATTAAACACGTTATAAGGATATACCAAAACAAGATACGTCCCATACAAACGGACCCATCTTATATCTTATTTTTGTCATGAAAGCTCAAGAAAGTAATTACAGAAGATTTGGAAAATGTACTTTATAGTTCTCCAAATCCTTCTTATTTACAGTCTCTCAGACTGAGTATGCAATATCTTATGGAGCAATATTGCCAATTCTGCTACTGTTTCTTATTTTTTAGCTCAAAGTAATGAAGGGTTCAAAATTTCTCACTGTGCTGTATGACCACTCCTAAGTATTTTAATTTCATTCAAAAATGTGCCACATCAGAATTCTTGGGTTTTTCTTTCCAAGCTGGTACTCTAAGGCACATTTTTCATGCTATCATTTGTCTATCTTCTCTTATTATTTTTATAATCTTCATTATTTAGACTTCTTTTAAAACAATATAGACTAGATTTTTATGAAATAGCCGCAAAAGCATTTCAATAAAGCTTTAAGGTTGGGTTTTTTTTGAGTTATCTACATGAAAACAATAAACAGGTATTTAAAGTCCTGGAAACACTGCCATAAAACCATAAACTACAAGATGTATCTTTTAGCAATAATGCTCCAAGATCCCAAAACTAAACTTTACTCCCTTGGCTTGAAACTAAAACCTGTTAGAGGTCAAGATATCCTGACTATAAGGAAAAGTACAAACAAGACAAATTCAGTCCAAATGTGGCTTGGTAGTAAAGCTGCAATCAGGGTGAGGTCAGGAATCTCAAGGGAAATTTGCTGTCATTATAAACATTTCTGACATCAAATCTGTTTTCTGTTCAACACTAATTGCGTTATCTCAACAGCTGTTTTTTCCACATTCTCTTCCCGAGAAAAGCTCAGCACTGTTCTGGTCCAAGAGGAATGACAACCTTCTACCTCCGGCTTCTGGAGTCAGTCAAGAGCAAGGATGTGATTTTTTTTTTTTTTTAGTAGGACACCACAGAAGCAATGTCAGAGATCAACCAATATAAAGAAAAAACTGCATGATTACTTGACACACAAAAAGTAAATATGCTTTGTTTTTCCAATTTATTAAGTTTCTGCCTTACCATATTTTTTTTCCTAAAAAAAATCAGCTCCGAATTTAAATTTTGTGGTTTGCATTAACTGACATCGTTATTGATATTATTAACCTCTTACTGCATTTTTGCTGACAAAAACCAAGGTTCATTTATAACTACGCTCAATCCCATAGGGCAAAAAAGAGGAAAAGGTTCTTAACTGAAGATGTGGTGACCTGACTAGAATATTTCAACAAATTTTAATACAGCTTCCATGTCTCTATCACTCTAACAGGAAAATACAAGTTGGGTGAAAATACAGTTGATCAAATACAACTGTACTCTGCGGAGAACTTTGTGAAATATTCATTACTTAAGTCCTACCTGCCCCTGAGCAAAGGAGTCACTTCCCAGAATGAGTCTACTGCTAAACTTATCCAAATACCTCTGTAACCCAGAGGGAACAACCTGTTAATTGAACAAGAAAAATGATATACACATCATATATAAACACCACGAGAACTCTGTGCTTGAGCCCACTCCAGCCAACCCAAGGAACAAAACACTGAAGCAACACAACCACAACACTCAGCCACAGGACTGAGAGAGAAACATGTCTTATTTGGCCAGACTGTGAACAAAATAATATAACATTGATGTCTTTCAGTGCAACCTTCTATGACTAAGAGCCTGAACTATCAGCACTTACAAGCAAAACAGGTGGTTTTTTGCTCTGTGAGCAATTTCATTAAGATTTCAGCCCTGACCCCTCCGTTGTTGAATGAATAAAGGGCAGATCATGTTAAAATGGAAAGACAAAGTGAATGGAGTAAAAACAAAGTAAATCTTTAATTAGGTAAGTCCTCTTTTGTTGCCTGGTTCGGGCAAAAGCACTAGACCATATGTTTCAAGTGTCTAAATCTGCCTTCAGGTTTCAGATGAATATGTCTCTGTGGGGCTGTTTCTGTCAATGGCAACATTTTTTTTACGGCTTAGAATTTGCTCGCTGGAAGCCACCTGCTAATAACACCACTACAAATTAGTAGGGTGCTTGGGAATTTGGACACAGATTAAAAAGTAATTGAGGGGGTGGACTGATCACATCTAGAAAGCATTGTATCCACTTCAAGATGCTTCCTTCTTGTTCTGGAAATAATTTCTCTTTAGGACATTCAAGCCATCAATTAGTGAGTGGAAACATGGGCTGTTTTCAGTTCTGTAACTGAGCACTTAGTAAGCTCCATTTCCAATTCCCTCTCCATCATTGCCACACACTGTTTGAGGCATGCACAGATACTATACCAATCTCAGTGGGGAGAGTTACCATCAATATCGAGCTATAATAAATTCTGATCTCGTCCACATTACTGCAATGTCACAGCACATCTAGAGGATGAAGAAATCCAACCATGACAGGATGCTCAGATAACTATGGCTGAGCACAACACAGGACCTCATCCACCTCTGGAGACCCGAGATGCTCCCCAAATAAGTCTGCCTCTCCCGGCTGAAGTCTCTTTTCATTAGCCCTTGCCAGTTACTGCACTCCTTTTAAATCTGTTTTGACTTGCTCAGCCTTGCACTCGGCCAGGGAGCAGCACTAACCAAAGGCACCATCACATCACTGGGATTTACAGCTCCCAGCACTCAGCCAGCGTCCTCTCTCAAACCTCTCTCAGCCAGAGACACCCTGGGCACACGTTCGTGATTTACCTTGAATCTTACCAAGCCTCATTTTTCACAGAGCAGATATGTTAGTGACTGCGAACACTTGACAAAAAAGAAACTGTGAGACCTGCGGAATATTGAAAGCCCATCGGGGAGCCTTGGGTCTTTTGTCTTAATAGTATTCCCAGGAATAGAGTGGCTTTGTAAATAACTGAAAAGGGCAGCTTCCACAGTATTTAAGTTTCACACAACTGCTACTAAGTGACTGTATTTCGAAAAACAACTCATGTGAAGTTCAGCAAGCACCTCAGAAACCTACAAAGTTTGATGCAATGGAGTTTTTTTCCTTTTTTTTTTTTTTTTTCTGTTAAAATCTAAAGGTTTTATCCTCCTGTAATAGGTAATAATGAAAAAGAATTCTTTAAAGGTCAGCAGGAAATGGTCTGTTTTTACAGAGCCAATGAAATGTAGCAGTTTTTTAATAGCCATTGATCTCTGAGGACTGAGGTAGCTATGGGTAATGTTTATTTTTAGCTATATTTATGTAATCATTTGTGTAACACCTGCCCATAATAAGGAGAAAAAACCCCACTGTTTCTGCAGTTTATATTGTTTTAATGATTGGACACAGTTTATTTGGGACAAAGCCAGTGGCTACACCAGCTTATACAGCACTAGGCTTCATTTCAGCAGATCAACACTGCCCTACGGTGCAGTAACCCTACAGAGAACAGAGACCATGGCTGTGTGTGACCCAGCCCTCATCCCTGCTGGCTGGGACACTGCTGCAATGATGAGCCCTGATGAGACCAGTTTCCTTAAATCATGCCATTACAACGTTCTAGAATTTATGCTTCCATCTAGAGCTTGCTTTTCCGGCTTCCACCACAAGAAGGAACAAATTTGAGAGCAGCAAAGCGCAGTTTGCTGAAGCAGAAGCGAAGTCTTCCACCCTCAGGTTGGGAGGAAATTGAGGGCACACTTCAGTTTGATCTGCTCTCGCCCACTATAGCGCTGCTTCTGCAGACAGACCACAGAGGGTATTTACTACTGCCAGAAGGGGTAAGAAGTGATGCCAACTGATGTGCTTTCATCACTGTGCACACCAGACTTTCTCTATGATTTTTCTTTAGCATTTACTCTTTTTCACATTTGGAGACCTTGCGTATCCAAACACATCTAAAAAAGCAAACCTTACTTCTCAGAAGACAGCATTTGGGTTACTTTTTGTTTAATTTGGGAGGAAGTAATGCATCTCCGATAACTTTGACGAAATCTTTTCAGGGAAAAGACAATTTATAATTGACACACAAAGAGCAGAGTTAAATACATGGATAAAAATGGGAACTCCACCTTACTGAATACAGATAGAAACGTGAGTCATATTTAATGACATGACTAAGCTAGATGTAAATGACCATTTAAGAACAGCCTTTCAGACATTACGATATTTTATCTCAGGTCCTAAAGATTAAAATTGTGTCTGGAAGCTCAGGTCCCAGAGCTTCTGTGACTGAATCATGTTCCACCTGGGAAGTTTTAGAGGGAGTCAGAAACGTGCCTTCATCTTCACACAATAGCATCAGAGAGACAAAGAAACAGAACTTTGAATGCTGAAGTTAGTTTCTGTTATAAATTCTTGCACACAAAATTTTATTCTTTGCTAATTATTGCCTTAGCTATGATGAAACGAATTCATTTGTAGTAGTAAAAAAAAATATTTCGGTAACATGGCATGATTAACATTTAACTCCTCAGATGAGTAAACAGTGAAAATTGGTGCTAGAGTTTAAGTGGGTACTTTACTGAGAAGTAAATGAATACGGAACTTTCTCACTGCAGTACAACACACAATTCACTGCACTTCCACAATCATCATTCTTCAAAATACTGACATTAACAGCCATGCAAATGACGCCATCATTTTCTGTCCCCTTACTGCTCTCCTCCTACATGATTTTTCTTGAATCGATACATTTAACTTACAAATTCTACAGAAACTTTCACTAAGAACGCCAAAGATCTTTACAAAGTGAATTAATCAAATAATCAGAGCATCACAGTGAGGTATTTTATGCCAGGCTATAGCAAAATATGAATGCAAATCTGGAATACATATAAAAGGAATAAATTCAAATGTCATGATAAAAACTGTACATGGTAATTTTGGTGTAATTGAGCCTGAAAATTAGTAAGGACATAAAAAAAGAAGGGCTTGGGTAGGGGCTTTTTCTTTTTTTTTTAAGAAGTAATCCTTTATTTCAGCCACAGTACAAAATGAGAGAAAAATAAGGAAAATACAGCTCAGTGAAAAGTCATTTCCTTTCTTTATGTGATGGTGTTAAAGTAATCAGCAAAATCTATATCTTGAATAAAACAGCTCCTAGGTACTTCGAACTGTGTAGCTCATTATGGACTCTGCTTTACTGCTCACTTATTTACCTTCTCTATACCTTTGCAAGGAGTGGCTGTGCCTCTCTAGAGCAACATAAACTGCGGAGAGCTCCTCCAAAGGCAGTGACTTCAGGAATATTTGGGACAGCAGCTGCACTGCAAGGCAGCCCAAGCATTTGGCACTCATACAAGGATAAACAGCAACCATAGAATTAATCAAAATATTACCTACGGCCAGAGGCCTCATACCCATATTCATTACGTTAAATACTGACCTGTCCAGAAAGCTGAAGTGGAAGAAACAAAGCTACCCCAGCTGCAACCCCAGAATACAAGAAGCCATGGAAGATATTCCATTACATTATTTATAACACTATAAAATGAAAATTGCTAATTAACTCCTCAAATATTCTCACAAGTGTCGATATTTAATATGCAACCCTGCCACAAACACCTGCCTGTTCAACATGCAAAAATAAGGCCTGCTAATTCTCAAATTCAGCACAGAACATTAAGAGAACTTCGAATTTTTTTTTTCAAGCGATAAATTTAGAGGTATGAAAAAGAAGAAATGGACATGTTTATGCTAATTTTAAAAAAAATTCCTTCTTAAGTAATGCTCTGTTATTACTATAAGGAGATAGCAGAAGTTTTCCCTATCAGCAGAGAGGAATCAAACTTGATGGAAACCTATATTATCTATAATTCACCTTCTGTCTCTGCACATCGTTGTATGCAAAGTTTATGTGTCTGTACAATTGACCAGCTAAGGGGTTAAAATCTGCACCACAAAGATACTTCTGTCTCAAATTATAAATCAAGAACTTTCTTTTGCTCCTAAGGTGGAGTCCTTGGCAGCTCAAACCCAGCTTGTTCATGCATGACAGATTTCTCATCAGAGCTATTAGCAAAACATTAATCAAAAGTATTACAATGTGAGCGGCCTCATTTCAACAAAAACTCAGCAAAACGTGTGAACTTCAAAGCCTGTGAATTCAAGAGAACTAGTTATTTTCTTCAAGTGATTTCCTTAGATCAGGACCTAAAATCCAAATCCCAGTCCGTAGCTTCAAAATATGCTCATGGTAGACTTTCCTTTAGTTCTGTGTGCTGTGCACATCACACACATGCCTTCCTAACTTTTCTTTATTTTGGCTGAAAGCAAATGATCAAAAGTATTCCATAAAAACAGACCGCACAACATGGATATTCTGGACAAGAGAGAATCAAGTGTGGATCTCTGCACAGAAACCTCGTTTCATGTAACATTATCCATTTTCAAAAATACATTTCTGATTCAGCGAGCTCTAATTATCTACTCCCCAAACCAAAACTATTGAGAATCACATTCATTGTATGAGTGAGTTTGTGAGTCACTGTTACTCCTCCTGCTTTTCTATGCACAGGCAAGCTACATCCAAAACAGATTTACACTCTGCTGACCAAGAAAATCGCCGATGGAAAGCTGTACAAAAAGTGGGGTCTCCTGTACTTCAGCACTGTATTAAACAAGTAAACATGTTATTTAGAAAGACCTGACTAGATGTGCTTGCCCAAAAGGCTGCAATAAGAGACAAAATGCTTCGGAACAATAAAGCAAATTTTTAGTCCCCTCTCATTTAGCACCGTTTGTGCTCTGCAAGGCGGGGATGCAGGGAAGGGGGCATGCTGGACCTGCCACTGTGATCTACTATCAGATATGATAATATCTGGTGAAACAGCACGAAGCAATGTTGGTTGCAGTTCTATTTCACAAACCCTAAAACTGCAAAATAATTTATTTCTGTTGCAAAACTACCATCCACACACTCTTCCCCAGCTACAAATTTTGGCTGCCACAGAAACCCTGTCTCGTCCAGTGCTCTGAAACTCAACAGTGGCACCCAGCGGCTACTCTTTATCACATCCAAGTACCTACAATACACCAGGGAGGTTGTGAAGCACTTAAAAGCAATTTTTTGCTTAAATATATGTACAAATTATTCTCATTTAAAAAGGCTCTGCTACCTCTGCCCCCTTTTATGAAGTTAATTTTCTCATTTCAGTTTTCAATTTACTTAATGTTCTCTTTTCTTCTGCTTGTTTAGGTTTTTCTTATTCTTATTTTTTTAAAAAAATTATTTTATACTACATCTTTCTAATCAGCTGAGCATTATTCTAATGGCCCTTCTTGGCTCCGTACAGCAGTAGTTGCTGATTAAGCCTTCCACCGAGTTTAAGAGTGGTTTAGATTGTTTAAATGTCTCTAGCCAAAACACCAGAGCACTAGAAGCAAATTCGGCATTTTAAAAATCAAATAGTAACATAAAAGCTAAGAAATATAGAGATTGATTTATTAGATTAAAAAAAAAAAGAAAAAAAAAAAAAAAAAGAGCTGCTAAACCCTTTTTCTATTAAATAACGTGACAGATCTTCTCTAGAACACAAAGTTGAATTCTTGTCCGTAAGAGTTTACAGGTAAGGCAACAAAAGTACGGGTGCAAGAAATATCTGACAAAAATATATAAACCTGCACAAAGATGATGTACCTATCACCAATCTGAGCCTACTAAGTTGCATTTAGATGTGTACTTGTTCTAGGGTTTAAAAATTTACCATCATCCTTGAGATCAAGCTTTAAGCTCAGAACCCAACATGTCAGATGAGAACAGTGCACATATCAAGGAAAATCTCTTCTGACAACCTCAGCTCTGAATTTACAGTACAAATTTGCATTTATTACTTCCATATGAAGATGCCAGGCATACTTTTGCTTCTCTTGGTTCATATCTGATTCCCTGAAATAACCTGCTGTTGTTTTCAAAAATCTCTTGCATTTAGGGTAGTAAAATGCCTTGTCATCATCAGTATTGCAACAGGACACTGGGGAAGGGCTCTGGAAAGCTGCTGAGGAGCATAAACTGGGAGGGGTGTGTGAGATTGCTCTTTCTTCCATAAATTTTACAGAGCATAATAAGCTGCCCACATTTTTAGCTGTGCAGAGCAGCGCAGTTCCCTGAGCAACAGAAATGGCCTGCTTGCAAAAAGTAGACAATTCACCTGCCTGTTCTTCAGGAGGTCGAGTGGCCAAAGCCTTTCCCCCTGGAAGCTGTACTTTACTGATAACCACACAAGAAAATGAAAATGACCAAGGTTTCCATGGACACTGACTGAAATGAAACAGTGCCTTGGTGATAGAGCCATTTCTTCACCGAGCTTTCTGTGTCTTACTGCAGGTACTGAACGAGGGAAGCACCACGCTACCTAAAGGCAAAGAATTCATAATTTACCCTCAGTATAAATATTCAACTTCTCTGCTACGCCACCCACTCCAGCATTCCCCACAGACCTGACCACTGAGCAAGGTGCAGCAGGTAAGAGTTCTGAGAACATCCCACTCTATTCCAAGTATACATAAGGACGCGATAACAACTTATCATATTATTAAAAATACACAGCCCTATATAGGACAGCAATCTAAGGAAACACAGAGCAAGTGTGGTTTATGTAACTACCAAATGTTTTGGACATATGGTAAAATATTGGGCAAATACCTATTCATTTTAAAAATATTTTCCTGGAAAAAGATGCCTCTAAATCCATTGTAACCCCCTCAAGTTTATCCTAATTTTAATCAGAACTTCTGCACTGGGTGGAACACTCCTTGCAGAATAAAAACAGTCAAAAGAACCAAAACACCAGAAACCAAAGATGATGTAGCACCTGGGGAGCTGGGACTTTAAAATTACAGACTTTCTGGTGTAAGTTTGTGTAGTTACTGGCCAGCATTTCTGCCTGACAAATCAGTCCTCGTCTAATGCAGATGGCTGAGCAAAAATTGTTTTATTCCAAGAAGTCCTCCATTTTAGATGTTAAATACCACAGAACAATAAAAGAAATTATTCCAAGCTCCAAGCAAAAAATACTTCATTTATGACTAAGAATCTTAAATAAGAGTTATAAGCTTAAATTCCTCATTTAATCCAAATCCTAGCACACAATGGTGGCATAGCTCTTACCTATGATGTGAGAAGATGCTTCTCAGGACAGGAAAATTCATCTCCAAATTGACACTGGGGTTTTGTAGTCCCTTCCCACTTCAAATCACACCTATTTGCAGTGAAATCCTGGTAATTATATTAATATCAGGAAAGGTGAAGCTGGGATTTTTCTCCATTCTCTATTTCCAGCACTCCACCTCTTCCTAGCTGAGAACTAAGCCTTTCTTCCTCTCTGAAAACATCATGTTTCAAAGGGGTCTGTCAGACTTTTTTGGCAATAGATGCCACCCTTCCAGCAGCTGGGATCTCAGCAGGAAAGTTTAAACTCATGTTCATGTTGAAAAGGAAAAAGCATTGATTTTTGAACATGTTTTCCATATGTGGCTCAGATGAATCAATCAGTCTCTGTACTTCAGATAACTTCTGCAACCTCTGGCTCCTTACACTGGAATACTGAAAACCCCCGAGGTCCAGCACACACCAGCGACCTTGGCCCTTGGTTTTCACGGAACTGACGGGGTTTGGCTGGGTGAGGTGGCACAGAGAGGTTCACGTAGCCAAAGGTTTGGAAAATTAGAGAAATAAATCATCTTCAGTGTTTCTTTACTGTCCACAGTAGCTCTGAAGTGTAACTAAAATTCAATTATGTAGGTCCTTCCCGCCCTAAAATTATGCAGCAGCTGTTTTCCAAATGCAGTTGTTTGGAAAATGCTATGCATTTGAAATAATTATTCCAAATATTGATAGCAGTTCTTTGCTATGATTATAACAAAAAAAGATATTATCTATTACTAGGTATTTTTCCTTGAACAAGCTACATCATATTGCCTTTTCTGGCACGAAAACAACACTTTACAAACACCTCCCTAAAGTAGGCTTCTGGACTAGGCTGTCAACCTAAAGGAACTTAGCACACAGTTCCCATTGAGAAGCTGTGGCTTTTTCTGAAAAGCCAAGTCCTAAACTAGCAGGATCCCATAAACACAATTGCATTTGTAAAGGCACATACAGATCCATGCTTTTCTTAAATAATAAGTGTTGACATCACAATCTCATTCAAATCATCGAATTTAATTTAGCTCCGGCTTTGCACCAAAGCATATATAAAGAAACCCTCCATCTGTCACTGCAGGAATGACTTCTCTCCCTAAAATACCTCACATATCCACAGAAAACCAGGCCTAAATAATGATTCATTGCTATAGAATAACTGCACAAGAAACTGCTTTAGTATCTGCATGTAAGTACTCAAAATATATTAAAAAGTCCAGTGTGCACTGATAGGATTCCAAAGGCATCCCGTTGGAAGTGGAAAATGCCTTCTATTAAAGCACTCCCCTTCTCAATTATGAACCAAATGCAAACTTCAGTAGGCGTCCAAGAAGTTAGAGAGTACAAATAAAAGAGCTGTTTTCTGTTATGCTGATCAGTAGACAGCTACGGCTTAATCTCCTCATTAGAAGAGAAATATCTTGCCTAAATTAACAGATCTAATACCTAAACTGTTGTACTACATGCACTACCCTATTAGTGGGAAAATTACAGGCAAATCCAGGCAGAGACTCACACACAACAATGTGCTTAGCAAAGCCAGGCAGTGCCTTCCAGTACCTGCACTTAACTATGAGCTACAGAGGCCTCAAACACCAACAGTTTGCTCAGTTAAAGCCTCATTTTGTTTCCATGCTGGTTTTATTGCATCTCAGAATGACTTGAGCTCTTGAGAATGTGATCCAGCCCATTCTTTCTCAGGAATAGCATGCACTAGGTTCAATTCCAGCAGATGAAGAGACAGATGAAAATATTAGTGGGGTGAGAAGAAAGCAACAACCAAACCTCTAAAACCTCACATGATGCTCGCACCCAGGCTTCTCTATCCCCTGAGAAAGATGAATCAAAACCATTACAGTATTTGTTTTTGTCATGATTGTTAGAAGTCTTATAACTGAACAAAGCACAGAGAGAGTACACAATGTTGTGCAATCACGTAGATCTGCTCATGTGCTTTCCCAGCTGCTGTTTCTTCCTGCACTGTGTCCATCGCTGGATGGCTGAGGATAGTGCCAGCAGTCCCAAGGAAAGGCTAAACACGTTGCACAAAGCTCTGATCAGCTCCTCCAGGTCATGCCCTGTTAGTGCAACTGCTATGACAAACCAGCCACACACAGTGAGACCTCAGTCTTCAGAAATGCCAGCATGGAACTTTCATGAGTACTAAACTCACTTGCAAAAGGGTAAGTGTTTAAGGCTCCCACGATGTAACTTTGTCTGTTGAAGGTGTTGATTCAATATGATGGAAATGTTTCATACATTTGTATTCGTATCATATTCTTAATGGCTCCAAAGAGTTATTTAATGTCAATTAAATGCTATTATAGTGTCAAAGGGAGCTCATTTTCAATAGATATTATTCTTCCTTAATACTCTGTTGCAGTAGTTCCACACTTTTATTTCAGTAATGGTACGGCAAAGTTAACTGCCTACAAATGAACTGAAATAACGAACAATATAATTTTGCTCCCAAAGCAAATGATACTGGCACTTGCCTGTCTGCCTCTCCAGTCTAAAACATGGTCTCTTCTCTTTTGTTTTCCAATGCTGAACAAACCATGAGGAGTAACTACATAAGAAAATGCAATAACATATGAACTACTGTCTGAGTAGTAGTTCTCTTCCTCCTTGCATGATTTCTAATGATGTGTTGCCTCTTTTCTGCCTTCTACACTTCTCTACCGAGGATGAACTCATTCCTTTTTGCCTTTTTATTTCTCAATGCGTCATTCTCCTACCCTTCATCTGGTTTTAGGCTCTTTCTCACTGTAATGATTCCTCTGGTATCTTCCCAGCAATTCCCTGCTTCCTGCTTTAATTAACAAGTCACAACAGCAGTTTTCCTCAATTTTCTTCCCTTTAACTGGAAGCTCATGATTCTACATGACACTCAAATGCTGTTTTTTGAGCTAAATCTAGTGTAATACCTCTTTCATCCACTCCTTGCATTGACTCCTTGAATCTAACAGACCTTTGCTCTGTGTAGATGTATTCAACTAAATCTGTGCTTTTTATCAGCTTTGTCTCAGTAGCAGGACACTGCTATAGGCCACTATTCGTTAACCAGTCTCCAGTATGATGCGAGTTTATTTTATTTTTTATTTATAATGCTTTCGGATTTGTCCCACATCTGTTCCATGTGAATTGGCACAGAAATGACTAGAGAAATGACTAACCCTGTGGTGCAACAAATGTGATTGAAAAGCATGAAGCTCTTTCCAGGTTACATCTGGTCTGATAGATGAAGGTTAAATTGACAAGGGTGAGAGAACAAGACCCAGCATTCCTCTTCTCCTACAAGCCCTAGAAAAGCCTGGTTACGTGAGAATTTCACAATTTGCTGTCCTCTGTCACTGCTAAAAGACATGTTTCAAATACATTGTCAAATACATCCTTGTTTCTAATTTCATGTTTAGATGCACCTGCTTAACACAGAAATGCACTGCTTTGGAAGGCAACAGGGAGCAGTTACTGAGAAAGGGTAGAAAGGGTCAGATTGCAGCAGAACACCTCACTCACAGCACTGCACCACCCAGCACCATCTTTTTTGTCCAGCAGAAATCACCATGCTTGGCAGGAGAGGAAAACTGCAAACTAAGTCTCGTGCTGACATACCAGAATACTTCTAAACTTCAGGTTAATCAGCCTCAAAGCTTGTGATTATCCTCTCTCCTGTAGCTTAGAATACCCCTTTGGCCTCAAGAATGTCACTTATTTGAGATTTCATAATATGTGTGAGCTATTATGATGGGGTCTATTCTAATTAAGTCACAAGCAATTATATGAAGTCTAATTATGTAACCAGGGCAATCACCATGTTCAGAGTTTGACATCTTTTTTCAAAATATTTTGTCCAAAAGCAACTTGTATTCCCAAGAACGTGCTCTCAGAAGAATTTTGCACAAAACTTAGTGAAGGCTGTGCTGTCCTCCATTTTAGCTTTTGATCCAGAGATGCCCATATTCCCAGGGTCTCTGACTGGACTTACAAGGTATTTTTTAATCTCTGTTGCTTTCCAGCTTTTCTCTTAGTCTGGTACCTTGACTTCTACTCTTTTACTAATGTAGTTACTAACAAAGGGTTTGAACAGTGCCTTATGCTGAAAAAAGTATAAACGGTAGCTAGATTGCTCAGAATCGTGAGCACAACCTGTCCTTGCCTGAAAACATCCCCAGTCATAGCATGTTCAATCACAGTAATATATAATTTCCTGAGATGGCTCCAACTGTAGCATGAATACATTTCTAAACATCACGACACAGTAAAACAAAGAAACATTCAACTGAGAAAAAAATTATCTGAAATTAAAGTGATAGGTATTTGGAAAAGCAACTGTGGAACTCAGTTCTAGATACAAAACTCTAATGAAAAAGGAAATAAATCATGAGATCACTCTAAAATATTTCTGCAGGAAGAAATGCCAAGGCATTTTGTATTTGGACTTGCAAACAGAGAGAGGGTGCCATTTTCCAGAGGTGATTAAGGGTGCATGGATACAGAAAGACTGGGCATAGTATAGCACACAGCTAGAAAATACCCAAAATCTGAAATGTGCAGGATTAACACTGAATATTTCAACTATAATCTCACTAATTCAAAACATGTCTGTCTTCTCAAGCAGGCCAGGATAGACCAAGGTGATCTACAAGCTCCCTTGTCTTTGGGCAATTATTCCTAAGTGTGGTGCAGAGTCTCACGAATATCCACAGAGTAACTTTGGCTCTGTACCTCAGGAGAGGCTCAGTCTAACATTCACAGCAAAAGACTTGAACAACTTGGACATGCTGGCTGCTAGTTTATCACAATAACTATAACATTAATGGCAAATATCTTAAATGACAAGAACTGTGATCTGCCTTATGCCTTGCAGAGAGATTTAGCAGAAGTTTTTTTTAAAAAAACCAGCAAAAAACATAGGTATTGCAAGTTAGTAGACCAAAACAAATATTTAATTTTGAGACCTTTCATGCTCCTTTTAAAGTGTTTCTGTTAGTAAATATTTGAATTAGTACCTTGGCTTTCCTTTCTAGTTTCATAATGAATTCCAAAAGCTCTCATTTCAGACACAAGCTACAGCATACCACAAAAGTGACAACAGTAATTTTACCAAGTAGTTTTTCCCAAACAGAACAAAAAAAGCCCAACACTGTTTCTGGAGCTAAAGAAACAATTTTTCTCCTAAGAATTCAGATTCTATTCCCCTGTAAAGATCCAGACACAGGAAAGTTAGGCCACAGTAAAGAGGGAACCCTCATGAGCTTCAGCTTTAAAAGCAGCTTTCTCCATTTTTAGATTTTTTTTTTCTCTAGCCTGCTGCCAACCATCAGCCAGCCAAGCACTCTCAGTGCTTCCCCATTCTTCCCGTGTCAGTGGCAAAAATGTTCTATTAATATAAAAATGAACCCGGGAAGTAGGCTCTAATGCAGGCTGCCTTTGCACAGCTCTGTCGAGAGAACAGAGGAGTTGAACAATCTTCTGTACAGTCACAAACCAGATGAAATAACTAAGAAAAACCTGCCCAGAAGAGCTCAAAGGGATTTGCTGAATAAAGACAGGAGCCATGCTGCTTCCCTGACATTTTATGAAAAGATGACCTCTCTGAAGATTTCAGATCTTTCCTATGAACAAACACAATTGTTCCAACCAGAATCTGAAAAGTCATGATTGCAAAAAAGGATAAAGACAAAAGGTTTTAACTAACTGAGTCTGTATTTAATGCCTTAAAATACTGTTAGCAAAAATATCATTCTGGCTCTTTGAGTCTTCACCAGGGAAAAAAGTAACACATTTTACAAAGTGCACACAGGCACAATACCAAGCTTATCGCAAATAAATACTTTTCTTTTTATAAACTCACTGTATGTGTTAAAAACCATTTCTTAAGTGGATTTTCCAAAATTACAACTGAAATTGTACAAAGTTTGCTTATTTTCCCGTATGCTGAAGTACCTTTCAGACCACACTCTCACCTTTCCTGCCGCCTTTTTGGAAACAGCAGCAATCATAGAACGGTGGAATGGTTTGGGTTGAAAGGGACCTTAAACACCATCGATTTCCATTCTGTGCCCAGCCTGTATTTGTGTTGGGATTCCCCTGCTGCACATGGGGGACTTTGCCCTTGCTGCAATTCCTGAGGTTTGCACAGGCCCACCTCTCAAGGCTGGCCGGGTCCCTGGGGATGGTATTCCTCCTCTCCCGTGCCATGCACATTAGCACAGTTTCCAGGAGGATCTGCTCCATGATTGTGCTGGGCACAGAGCTGAGGCTGACCGGCCTGAGGTTTCCCAACTTATCATTCTTTCCCCTTTTAAAAATGGGGGTTAATAATTTATCACAATCACAGAGCTGAGCTTTCAAAACATAAGCTTTTCAAGAGCTCTTTTAAGCCTCTGCTTATCTCAAAGCACATTAGCTAAGTCCTATCAAACTGGGTCAAACTGTAGGGATTTGGTACTACAGAACACAGTGCTACTATCAAGAAGGGTGATTCCATTATTTTTATTCATTTACTACCAGAACCTCAGGTTTCTGATGTATGGAGTACATGCTATTTTAATTTAAACTTATTACTACTGAATATCTGCTGCAATGTTAATATTTTATTGTAATACACAGAGATCTCCAAATATCTCAGGTCAATATGACTCAAAAGGCTCGAAGGAAAGCGGAAAAAAAACCCATGCCAAGAATCATAACAAGGGTTTTAGCATCTGTTGTTCTACTTGGTTTCCCTTAGCAATATTTCATTATAAGACTTGCAATTACTCATGCATATTCTTTCTTCCCTATTATGGGCCTCAATTTTGTGAAAGTCTCTCTAATTTATAATGAACAGGTTACCCTTTATATTCAATGCAAAATGAATGACCCTTAGAGAATTAATCTCCTGTAGCTCACATCTCTTTTAGTCATATAATTTGACAGTAATATTATTTCAGGAATATGTCTGGTTTTATTCTTGTGAAAGGCAATACCAAGGAAAAATCCAAAGAGCCTGACAAGCAGTACATATAAAGCACAGGCAAATAGAATACTGAAGAGAACAACAACCCACTAGTAATGAAACGCATTGACACAGCATGTAGACATAGAATTCAAAAAGCAAGGTCATGGAAACATCTACTATGTTTTGGTGAGAAGCAAAAACTTTATGTTTCAATGGCTTTAAGCCAGCCAATAACAAATAGAATGAAAAAAATAAATACTTCAAGAGTAACTTACTGTTTAAAGGATAGGCTTGACTGTACTTTGTTTTAAAGCATGTGCCCCATTTCAACATCACAGAAAGAGCTTCTCTACTAGACTGGTACATCAAAATGTTCAAAGCTCTTAAAACATCTCCCTTCCTTTGATTTTCACATTGAAAAGTATAACTGATAGTATGTGCAGAATATCTATGCTACTTATTATCCAATGTGTATTTTTTGCATATTTTTGTAAGTTGAGACTGCTGGTTGAGCTTTTTTAGATGCAAAGGAGAAGGTAAGGCTGTTTGTGTGTGTGAAAATGCATCCATCAGTACGATTATTACAGTGTCGCTGGAGCATTAACTTTTTATTTCCTCCTGAATTTGTACTGTGCTCCTAAAAATAAGGCTTTGTTTCAAGATTTGACTCCCTGAGGCCATCTCAGTGTTAAATAAGAAATCTACATTCACATCTGCACCACACCCTATACAAAACCGTATGACTGAAACTTACAGCAGTTCTTCCCTGGAGTTTCTGCTTTAGTGTTTTTCTTCTCTCTCTAGCATGAACATCTCTGAATCAGTTTGTATTACAAGGCAATAGATGAGTCAGGCACCTAAGAACAAACCAGAGCTCCAGTCCCAGGCGGGCGCTGAAGTCTGGAGCGCTGAGAGGCAGTGGGCTCACCCCGCTGCAGGGCTGAGCCCAGCCATCAGGTATGGAAGCACACAGTCACTCAACAGAGGCCGCGTTCTTTCTAGAGCTACCGTCTGAATGCCCGAACCACTAGGATTCTCTCAAAAACACAAATGGGCACTTCTCTGCAAAGGCTACAGACTCTCCACAGCCTGTGAGTTCTCGGTTCATAATTTGTCTTCACTGGTAAGGTTTAGGCAGCTTTAGTGGCTCAGCCCACAGAGTTTTCATGAGGATAAGCGCAGTAGAGACTGACGAATACAACGGTGAGACTATGGTGACTTGGTAACTACATTTTTATTTTTCCTATGCTTGATTCTGTCTTTGGGCTGCTGCCTAAATTCAGGGAAAGCAAGAACATAAAAATTTTGGAGCTTGTATTTCTTTGTGTGTTTGCTTTCTGAACTTCAAATGGCATAGCTGTTCCTTGTGTATTTTTGTTCTGAAGCGGTGAGGAAGCATTTCTAGGGCACTAAAAGCATATTCAAGTGCTGACATAAGCTGAGTGTTCCACATTGACATTCAGGGGATTGGAGAGTATCAGGATAAAGCTCTTCTGGGTCTAGTGGGACTTATTTCAGCAGCATGGCTGTATCATGTGTTCACTGCATTAGTCCTAGAGGGTTCTTCCGGATGCGTTCCCAAAACTGCCAGTGCACTCAAGACAGAGGAAGGCTGCTCTGCCAGCACTACTAATGAATAATATATAATCAATTAGAACCTTTATAGGATAGGTAATTATCTAGACATTTAAGAAGAAACTAGAATATCTAGCATCCTCTTCAAATCCTTGACATCTGGAGTCACAGGCTTACAAATTCTGATACAGCTACTACAGGTGAACCAAATTTTAAAGGGTTCTTAACTGTGAACCAAAATGGTCTAAAAACTACCCAAGAAGGAAGACTTTTTTTCTTCCCTTCTCATGGAACCACTACACTTCTGTCTAAAAAAATTAATCTAATCAGAACACAAATATAATAAAATTAAGTGTTTTTGCAAATAATCTTTCTCCAGTAATAAGCAGTAATCATCTGCTACAATTACGTATAGCTGGAATTATTAAATATAAATGTGTAATGTCAATGTTTAATTTTGTCTGTTCCTTTTGTAAAACATACAGAAAGATTAACATTTTAGAGAACTCATACTGTAGATACATGGCAGAAACACTCTTAAGCTGTCAGATTAGCACAGAAGAAAATCAGACTCTCATATTCTGTTTTTTTTTTCTTTCACACTCTTTTTACTTGGATTTAAGTAGCAGTGTGATGTTTCTGTTCCACCTACCTGTCATCTTTGGAGCTGATTTTTAAATCCATTAACCTAATTAGTCAAAGTAAATGGTAGCTTGAATAGTAATTTAAGGCCAGTGTAGTGTAATTTGGAGAATACAGAGTTTATTTTAAATGACAGTTCATAGAAGTGTGTATGTCTCCTACACACACCAATGCAGGCACAAGCATTTTAAATTGTAAGGCTAGTTCTACATATTAATTTAGACCCAGTCAGAAATAGTTAGGGAAGTTATATGCTCCAAAAATAGATTTTAGGTAGTAACATAAAAAAGATATTTATCAATTTTTAAAAGAAACCACCTCGACTGTATTAAAATTTTAAGATTATTGTGGACAGACGATTCTGATTTTGGAAGAGAACTTTTCAAGACACAAAATAAGTGATGCAAATAATGCACAACATCTTCAAGAGATCCTTGACATGATCCTCGGACAGAGACAGCACATGCAACCCTGTGGTCCCTGGGATCTTTCTGCAAACCTGAGGTGACATATGGTGACACACAAGTGGCTGCCTAAATCCTTTAGGAAATGCTGGACTTCAGTTATTTTAAGTTTCTGGCCATATAGAAGATAGGATATACGCAAAATTTATGTGAATAACAGTTTGAAGTGGAGAAAAGCTTTTCTTTTCTGTACAAAAAATCAAGGCAGTGTAAACAAAACGAGTATCAGGTGTTTTATTTCCAGCCACATGGCCCTTCATGGGCCCCCTCTGCCCATTGTTTTAATCTCTTCACCCCCTGCACAGAGTCTCTCTCAGGCTCTCTCCACCAGGATGAGGGGTTATTTATAAAGAACTCCTACCAGCCAGGGACATTAGACAGCATCAGAGATGAGATTTTAGGACCATTTGCAAAATCTGCTTTGGCAGCCTTGTGAATTCTGGAAGCAGGATCAGAAAACCACAAGACTAAAATTTTCTGCTACTCATAAGTTTTTTTCTGAGGCCACTCTTCAGAGGCCTTAAACTAAACTGCAAACTGAACTTAAACTGCAAACTATTTCCCCCTGGATCAGGACATTGGCTTAATACAAGAGGAACTACCCCATAAATTTGGTTTAAACCTAAATTAAAAAAAAAAAAAAAAAAAGATGGTGCTAAAAAAACCCCAAACTATTTTTTAGGCTGCATGACTAACATATATTTACTCCACACACAGGAGCAATGTTTTCTAACCCCACTCCAAAGAATACCGTGCCTAACCTTTTTTTCACTTTTGTAATAGTCATTGATTTGTATTAGAAACAGTTTTATTTTAGGCTTTAGAAATTTGTACTGAGATCCTCCCAGCAGTAGAGCAGTTGTCTTCCAAAAGAGAAATAAATGAGTGTCTTGTATAACGTCTTATACAACACTGAAAGAATAGGATTTTAAAGAAAGATATTTAATTTTGTGTAAAAAGCTGGTAATTTAAGGCATTGGTCTCTGAGGTGTTAAAATGACTATGATACCTTTAACTATATTTCAGGCAATCCTAAAAACTCAGAAATAGATTAAAGCAAACAGTGGAGCCTTTAATAGCCAAGGGAAGTATGAAAGATAAAGAATTGCAAGGAACAAAGGATAACACTTGAGCCAAGATGCAATAGGAGACTTCTGACAAAAAACAGAGAAAAGATTTTGTATGAAGTCTTTTCCAAGTATCCTGCAGAGCTGCTCAGATTTTATAGAGAGGTCCTGCACTAGGGGATTCCTAATCCCTATCATCATCTTTACTAGAAGAGGTAAGAATACTCATCGGGATTCTTCTGTTAAATGAGTCCTCAAGTGGTCTATTTCTTCTAAGATACCAATTGTAGAGAGAGTGCTGTTTCTTTCCGCTGTAAGATTGTTGGAATCTCCAATCTGGATACTTTAAGACCTCTACTGAATAGATTCAGTTTTGAGCTCTAAGTGGATAAGAAAGGTCAAGTATGTCAGATGCAAGATATTTTAAAATCATAAAATAAGTAACAGCTCAGAAACAGTTTCACTAAAAGAGTGATTAAATAGAAACAACCGCTATATTCTCAAAGTCCTTAGCAGAATGTTGGAGACATGCGCATTTATTTGGTAACACCCAGTAACATATTCATATTCTACTAATTAAAAATATTTCCCATGAAAATCTTCAAGGGGATGTGTGTAAGAATGTAAACTTGCAATCCTTAGACAACGCTAGTATGGGAGCTGACAAAGAAATAAAAGCTTTATGCTACACATTGCTGAGCTCAGGTGGCCACATCTGTGACCTGTCTCACAATGGCTTCTCTTTACCCAGCATGGAAAAGCTCTCACAATAAATGAGGCTCCACTGACACGCTGCTACTGGAAAAGACACCAAAATCCAGATGATAGTATGGCCCATAGGCAACCTGTGAGGATTCAGAAACTGCTCTCATTCCAGCAGGCTGCCAGTGGTGTCCTGCACATTTCTAGCTGCAACGGATGCCTTGGATTTTAACTTTGATATTTTTCAAATCCTGTACTGCCTAGTGTGTCACTCTGAAGTTTCTTGCAGCCTGTTAGCTGCTGCTCTCTCATGCTAAGATAGACGTAACAAAGCCTCTCTAGTTTTGCTCTCCAAGGACACTCAGACCATCCTAGGCCCAAAATGTGTAAACCAGCATCTTGAGAAGGTGGGGTGAGCTTAGGGAAATTACATTGTTAGCTAAAGTTTGAACTGGCAAATTTATGCTGATATGCAAATGGACCAAACCTATAAGAGTGTGAAGAACCTGTGACTTGTCATCCATCTTGGGGGTCCTTTTTGGATGTAGCCTTTGGCTCCCCAGGGTGTGCCTTTGAAGGCCTTTCGAATAAATACCTATTTTTATTCCCTTACTCCTGGTCTAGTCTCTGTTTCTAGGTAGCCTCTCAAGGCATCACAACCACAACCAACCAGGAGACTGCACAGACTCCCCCTACTCTTGCAAAAAAGCCCAGACGAGAGCGATTGAAAAAATCATCGAGCAAAGGTTTGTGCCCCAGTCACTGCCCTGCTGCTCCAGCGTTCTGTGCCACCCAAGAGCCTGAGCCTGCTCCTGAGCGCACACTCTTTACAACAGAAACAAAACTATGATGGCAAACGGGGCCCAGTCACCGCACGACTTTTACTTCCTGAAATATGAGGAGTTAATTTGCATCTTCCCAAAATTACTTTTGAGGTAAATCAATCTTTCTCCCTATTTTAATCTCACCTGGAAGCTAAAGAAGTTCCTGAAAGAAACATGCTCACAGTAAGTGTCTACTGCAAATAAGTATAAAGTCAGCTTCATCCAAACAGCCATGCCTGGCCTTTTACCTACTGCTTTCTCAACTCAGCAAGACAATTACAGAAGTCACACAGGTAATTTATATATAGCTTTATAAATTACAGTACTATCAAAATCAACTGAATTTTATTTATCTGTTTGGAAGCCCACATGGAGGTGCAGGTGATGTCCACAGTGAGAGATCCATCAGATCCACCCTTCAAAGGAAGGTGTGAGTCTGGTGTTTTAAGAAGGTATCTGTTGTGTTTTCAGATGCTACAGAGAGATATTTCCATTTTCATGGATCATTAAGAGTCCTCATGGAGCACAGCACTGGGACTTTCTGCTTGAGCCCTAACATTTGCTGCTTAGCTGCTCTTCTCAGACAATTACTGTTATTAGCTTTTGCAGGATGTATGGTTGTCTATTTTATTTGTGACCCATAGTGGATCTAACTATGTGTCCTGCAATATGATAGCTGTTAAAATGATTCCCTTAAACTGCTCCACTGAATATCACTAATTGATTTTAGATGTGATGATCATAAGCTGTCAGATTCTTCCCTCTAGAGGTCTGCCTGATTTAACAGCAGAATGACCAAGCTACAATATATTCAGTTTTTTCATAAGCTGATTAAGAAAACCTATATTATACATAAAATAGCATTTTCCACAGCAACGGCATATATGAAAAATGAAAAATAAAGTTATCAATTACTTTTGCACCTACTCAAAAACACCACTGCATAAAACCTTAACACAAATTGAAAAGAAAAACAAAACAAAATCAACTCCCAAAGCATACACCACAGCTACTGCTTTTCAGGGAGTTATGGACTAATGTTAGTACTAACATGAAATAACACTAGAATAATGTAATGCTGACAACCATTATTAATGAAGATTTTGTCACTGAAAAAGAGAAAATAGGATCATGAAAGAAATTAACGGTAAAAAAGGAATCTGTGACTAATCACCACAAATACATCCCTTCATACATTGTTTAGTACCAAAAAAGGATCATCATGAGTGATCAATGTTATACTGGATATTTGGGTAACTACCTTAAAATATCAAACACAAGAAAATATTCTTGCTATTCATTTTTGCTTTTTTTAAATGGTGGATCTTCTAATATCCAAAAACCTGAGCTAGTGCAAACAGACAATTTCTTCCCATCCCACACGCAGCCTTCTCAGAGAAGAATCAATCACTTTAAAAGACTATTCTGCATTTTTAGAGTTCCGCTCATGTTCAATGGAGTCTTCTTTTATATACAACAAGAAAAATGTAACCCATTAATATTTCCTTATGTATTACTTTATTTAAATTGCCTGTTGGTGTTTCAATGGAGTCTATTCAACTAGCAGATTTTTCTTTAAAAGATGAGCTCAAAACCTGGACAAAGCCTTCCAGCTAAATGCAAACCAGAGTTTTGACAATATATCCTTAGAAGGCAATTACCTCAATTTACAACTATCACATTATTAACTTATTTAGGGGAGTTAGACATAAAATATAAAGAATCATTTTGCTACTCAGCACTACTTACACTTTAGAGATCATTTTCCCAATTATAGTTTTTTGTATTTTCAGGGACTGTCCTTTCAGTTTGTCAAAATTATTACCCCATACCCAAAAACGTTTACAACTCCATCCATAGTGGCATCATTCACAAATGCTAAGCTCTACTATTGCCATTAAAATAAAAATAAACCACTAGAACTAGATCAGGATCCTAACCTGGATGCAAAAGAAAACCACTAACAGTTACTCCTTGACATCCATTTTCCAAACAGAGGTGTCTCTGCTTCTTCAATTTGCTTCATCAATGGTTTCTCTTAAACACACCTTAATTTGCTTAAGAAAAGCACACACATCCCCCACCAAGACTGAGGTACTGGCACAGGTTCTTCCAAGCTATTTGTTAAAATCATATATTCCAGCATGGAAAAAAAAAATTCATTAACCTTCGCAGAAGAGTAATTGTATCAAAGCCTCAACAAAAGACCTGACAGCAATGGCTCTGCCATCAGGACTGTGATGTTCAACTCAATAAAAGCAAATTTTTTTCATGCTAATAAAGAAATCCACTACAAGCAAACTGGTTTCCAGCATTCATTACACCTATATGAGGTACTGTCCTTTTTAGCAGAGAAAGTAAGTACAAATGAGAGAATACTTTTATTGACTCAAATTCATAGGACACGTACAGTATTCATTACCTGTATTTTACAGGCATTTCAAGAACAGATAATTATTATCTACATCTCCAGCTATAAACCGGGCAGTCTTTTTCATCAGCTGGAAGTTATACTTCATTTATTTCGGCTGAGTGTTACATTTCTGTCAATTAAAATGACAAAGATGGCAATGGACAAGATTTCTGTGGGTGCCAGGGAGGAATACAAGAGCACATCAATGTAAAAATGGAAATAAACTATATTTGGCATGCGTCATGATCCCATTAAAATACACTTCCCCCTTCACCAACAGGCACCTCAATCCAAGTTTGTTCTTTTAAAGGAATAATCCCAGCATGTCTTTACAAGCCAGGTTTTCACTTACCGCTTCTAATAAAATCCACCAACCAAAATAAAACTTACGAGTGTCCTTTAGCCTTGAATTACTTGACATTCCACAGGCAGACAATCAAATCTGGCTCTGGATGGCTGCATAGCTGTGATCATGTCACACAGTGTAAGAATAAACACAAAGATGGGCAAGGAAGGATGAAACCTCAGAAATCCTTTTATGTGACTCCACAGTCTTTTCGTTAGACAGCACGAAAGTGAAAAGGATGATATGCTGAAGAGCATTTTAAAAGGCTACTGGAATGTTTGGTAAGGTTATTATTCCGTTCCAGCTGTGATCTACTAGTCTCTAGCTATCTTCTGCATTCTCCATAAGAACAGATTGCAACACAAATTGCAACAGTGACTTGAACTAAGTATAATAATAGGTTTTTCAGACATGTTTTCAGCCTTCGAGGACTAAATATATGTGATGGATAAAGCTCCAGCTAAATTTGTACTCTCACTGCATCAATTTAGGTACAAGGGTTACCTGAAAACTGAAATATTAAAGAATGCAAGCTCTACTGGACCGAGTCTGTCTGCACGGGAAGGCAAAAGACCCACAGCGTTAAACTGTTGCCATCATTAGTTGCTCGTCTTGCATTATCCTGTGCCTTCCCAATGCATTTATTGCCTACTGTGCACCTATGCACATGGCCCGGCATTTGAAGATGAGTAAAAGTCACACCACTTCACATTAGGAAAGGTGAAGGATCTCAAAGCACACCTTTTGGTGAAGAACTTTGTGTGGTTTTGCACCAAATGAGCACTGAGCCCTTCTGGCTGCAGAATCCATATCCTGCTCCGTACAACTGCTTCCAGCCTGAAGACAGCAACTCTATAGTTAACAGACTGCAGAGAATGGCCAAGAAATGTATTAAGAGTCCCCCTGTGGGTTAGTCAAAGGCAGAAGAAATGTCTAAATTGCAAGTAGAAATCATTCCTAACTCGCTCAGATCCACGCCTTTACAGGCTGTAAGCTCAGCTTCTTCCTCTGTTGTCTGTGGAAGAATTCCTCCAGCTAACAGATCAAATCTATCCTTACTTTCTGAGTATGAAGAATTTATGATTTCTGGTGAAAAAAATAAATCAGAATTTCAGTAATGATAAACCATGATGTATATCACAGTCAAATTTGCTGGAATATATTTATACAAAATTTCATAAGTCACTCAGATGCTACTCCTCTATTCAATTTTCTTCACCAAGCCATATTTACTCTCACCAAGAGTGTTTGTTCCAAAGTAAAGCACTTGATATCCTGATCTCCTAAGCATATGCTAGGTGGATGAAAAGTACCATGTGGCTTAAAAAAGCCTGCATGCAACACTTCTTCCACTTCAATGAGAGACGGGCAGGCTACCAAAAATTCTGAAAATCTTTTCACAAAAAAGGGGAATTTTTGTACAGAATTCTAAAGATAAAAATAGCAGATTAGGAGTAGGTTTATACAGCAAAACACTCTGCTTAAGGATCCCTGTAGGAGACCAGATCCACAGCACAGCATAGGGGATATGCACTGACATGGTTCTCCTGGCAACAAATCCAGGAACATGAAAGGAACAGGCATTTCCAAAAGGGGTCCCACAAGCACTGACATGAAGACTTAAATGAGTCTCTGCAAAAATTATGTGTGAAGAAGGTTGAGATGTCTCCCTAATTCTGTGAAACCAAATCCATGTCTTGGACATGTGGGTCCAAATAAGCACTTGGAAAGCACAGGGATGAGTCCTCCTAACACCCGATCCCCTGGAGCTCTGGGGTGCAATGGGAGAGGGTAGGAGAGCACTGTGCACATCTCCTTCCTACCTGCCCACAGCAGCTGATGTGAGTTTTTTACAAGACAGGAACATCGAGAGGAGAGAACCTCAAACTAACTTGGCAGAGAAAGGGGTCAGAGATGTCCCCTTTTTACTACATTTTTTTAAGCACACAGTATTGTAATCCAAAGAAATCTCTCTGCTATTCTTCTCCCTGAAGCGCAAAATTACAAATGGTGACACCAAGCTAATCTGTGTGAACATTTAGAATGAGAATTTATAACAAGACAAATAGCTCAGAACACTCCAAATATATGCTACATATGAACAGAAAGAAAAAGAATAGTTCCCTTGTCAACAGCATGAAACATACTGGATGAGATCAGGATTATGACTGTCAAAACTTGTCATCAGCATTTAGAATTTTCTGTGTTTCATTGCATATATTTCCCTATATCGCTGCAAATCCAAATAATATCCTCAGTGACTGAAGACCAGATCGGGATTTACAAATGTCAGAAATAGCTTTGTGCCCTGATCAGAAGTGAAATAGTTTATAAACTAAGCGTTGCATAAGAGCAAATTACTGCACTGCTTTACAATTACTAAATTCAGAATGTTATAAAAATTTGAATCAGCAATTGAAAAAGAAAGGTCTCCTATTTCCTCTCTACTCTAGAAATCAAAAGAAAATTGCACGCAAGAGTACTCATAACTGCATGTAGGAATAGAGCGTGTACCCGCCGCTAATGAACAACCTGCCTTGCAATGATGATAAAGTTGATACAAAATTGTCTGTCAGTTTTGCAAGAC
Organism: Oriolus oriolus; assembly: GCA_013400235.1. Lineage (NCBI taxonomy): Eukaryota > Metazoa > Chordata > Aves > Passeriformes > Corvidae > Oriolus > Oriolus oriolus. Next base: position 251,659 of record VXBT01010833.1, read on the forward strand.
TGAAATAGTTTTGATCTCCAAGCAGCTTTCAGGACACAGCATTTCTGTCTTCTCTCAAGAGAATGACAGAAGCAGTTTTGAGATAAAACTTTGAGTTTGGATCAGATCTTCCAACCTTCTCTGGCACTGTACACTTTGCCTCAGAAGTAGTCTCAGAAATGGCTTCTATGAGCATTTTAGTCACTGCAGAAGGACTAACATCACCTATGTGATCAATGACTAACATTTCTAGCAAGAATGTGAGAGCTGCAATACATTCCTAGCCAAAAATATTAATGTTAATAGGAAAACCAGTAATTTCTATTGTTTCTTTATCTATTAAGAACTATGTCCTACATACATGACACTGAAAATAGCAAACAATTATCATTTCTTGCTACCATCAACACACTTAGCAGCATCAAAAGAAATTTTAAAAACTGCCTTAGTACTGCCTTTCCCAGCACATACTGTCTCTGTTCAGCTCTTTATGCCATCACTTTATTGTCCAAGAATATGCAGTGAAGTAAAGACTCCTGTCTGGACTTATGAGAGGTACTTTCCTACTCTGAAGTTAGGAGAGGTAGTTTTACATTGAGAGGTACTTTTCACTTGAGAAGAGGGAAAAAAAAAAAAATCACTATTTTGATAGAGAACATCTCTCTCTCCTGAGGCCAAAGAAAATGCTTTCCTCTGCCGAACAAAAAAGCTGATCCAGGAACACTCAGGCCACTACCACTGAGTTTGAAAAATCAGTTATTTTGACACATATAGGTCTATTAACTGAAAAAAGCTCAAGCTGGCTCTAACCTTGGGAAGGGACACAGCACATTTATTACAGTTCTCTTAAGGAAGGATTAATGCTAACTGTGTGCGTTGCTACGTGATCAGGCAAGTGATTACAGAGGAGGAACATTTCAGTCAGAACAGTATGGCAGTTACAAGTACAACAAAGCAGTCAATAATTTTCAGCATTGTTACCAGTCCTGTGATTTAGAAGGAAACACACTGCAGGACAGCACAGATTATATTCAAAGAGTTTGTTACGCTGGCAAACAGAAGTTTCTAGAAAGCTTTAGTTGGGGGCAGCTTTTTCAGAAAAAAAAATCTGCTTTCATTTCATATAGGAAGACATAACATGTTTGCCACTTAACAGAGCATTAGTAGGTCTTCCATAAACCCACATATTAGTGAATGAGTTGTGAAGGTAACACTGAATTCAGCTGGATTTCTACATCTGAATATATTTTGAGGGTGCAAGCTGAATACATATGGCTGCTAACAGCTACAAAAACAGAAGCCTTACTCACTGAAAGGTAACCAATAAGCCATTGCAGATGAACCATCAACATCTCAAGCCAAAAAGCCTGAGATTTATGCTTGCAGTGGGCTGACCTTGGCTGGTGCTCATCAAGTTGCTCTGTCCCTCCTCTCCTCAGCAGGAGGTGAAGGGGGTGGAGAAAAGATGGAAAAAAAATCAATTTATTCTCTACTTCCCACCAACAAGCAGTGTCCAGCCACTTCCTGGTAAGCAGGGCTTCACTGGGCATGGCAGTCATTACAGAAGCCAAATGGAATAATGAGTGCCCTTGCCCCCCTTTCTCTTACTGCTGAGCAGACATCGTGTGGTATGGAATATCCCTTCAGTCAGCTGGATCAGCTGTCCTGGCTGTGGCCCCTGCCAAGGTCTGGAGCACCCCCAGCCCACAGGCGAGAGGGGAATGTTGGAGAGACAGCGTTGCCGTGGTGCCAGCACTGCTCAGCCATAGCCAAAACACCGGGGTGTGAGCAGCACCTTTCTAGGTGCCAGCACAGCACAGCCCAGGGAGGGCTGCAATGTGGAAAACGAGCTCCAGCACAGCCAGACCCAAGGCAGTGCCAAGAAACAAGACTGCCCCGGCTGATAGTCACTCCCTTTCCCCAGCAAACCCCAAACCCCTCGCACTGCTACACGTGTTCTAGGCAACTTTTTCTTGTGCCTCCTTCATTCTGTTTGCAGGACTTAGGCTGCTTGAAAGGAACCAAGTGATGATTTCACATGTAAAAAGCTGTGGAAATCTCAAATTATCTATTTGAGAGAGAGTATCTGCATGTAAAAATGGCATTTTTACAGATAGCTGCCCATCTGATACATAGTATCATCTTATTACTTGAAAACAACAAAAAAACTTTTTCCACTCTTTAGAGAAAAATTATTTCCCCGAATAAAATGCTCTCAAGTTTCACCAAGACTCTGAAATGAAATTGTGTTTTTTCTATAATAAAGTATAACACATAATCCTAAATTATTTAGAAAGTTTTATACACCTTTAAAATTCATAAATATACTCCATACTTATTTCAAGAACTGTTACAACAAGTACTGTTAATTTTTCTATTTTGATTAACAACTGTGAGGAAGATTAAAAAGCTTGATTTTTTTTTTTTCCCAGGCACTTTATTCCCAGGCACAATTCTACTTACTCAAGTAAGCTGTAGCACTTGAATAAAGTGGAGATTTATATTCCTAGTTTCACAAGAAGAAAAACTGGAAGCATCTCACTCTTCGCATATGTTTAGCAGGTTTCATTCTTTCCTGATGTATTCCAAAACACGATTCTGTATGTGTATGTCTGTATATATATACATAAATCAGTGTATAAATGTGTGTATACATACACACCAATTGTCACTGTTGCTTATTGCAATTTTACCACTTCATTAATCAAAATTAAATGGAAAATATGCATAGAAATCCAACACAGAAATGTTACTGTTACATATTCTGTTATCTAATATTTTTGTATTGTAACATTTTTTAGTGCTACTTCTCTGTAAAGGCATCAAAGAGAGAACTCTGGGGCAGAACCTGCCAATTCAACAACTCAACAATATTCAAATTTACTATGAACCTATTATTTCTGAGGAGATTACTTGTTTCATCTATTTCACTTTCAACAAGACCTTTGTTTGAACCATTAAGAAATACATTTTAGTGACAAAATTCTTCCACAGATGTTTCAGAAATCTGCTCACTTTCAAAATGAAGTAATTAAATCTGATTTCCATCGTACAGTGGTTCAGACTGGGGCAAGACAAAGTGGCCTGAACATTCATATTCCAAATGAAACACTTAAATACCAGAAAGCTTAAAAAACCCGTAACTGAGTAATCACTTGCAAATACAAGTTCAAAATGAAAAACGTCACCATTCAGTACCTTTCAGGGACTGGAAACTTTGTGTGAATAAAAAGTCATGGCAAGTTTAAAGGAGTAAGAATATGAATTAAAGCTCTTGCCCACTAACTTTTTTTTTTTAATATTTAAGAACAGCCAGAAAGAATAGAGGAACTCTGCATGAATCCCTTTTGGCCTAAGCTTTCACCAGCAAGAGGGCTTGGTCGGTTGTTCTCACACTCGGAGCGCAGGCACTGCTGCTGTGGTGGAGCTGCAGCGCATTTGCTCAGCCTTTAATGTAGACAAAACCCACTTATTTTCTAGGGCCTTTCTGCTGCTGCTGCCCCATCCCACTCCCCCGTCCTTTCTGACCGGTAGCCAATGCTATTTAGCCAGTAATAGATTAGAGCAGCATTGTAAACAGAATTAATGTTTGAAGCTGCCAAGCTTGACCGGTCCCTCACAGACACAGGCAATACGGGCCATTTGCAAGTAATATGGGTCGTGCCCTCAGGAGTGAAAACAGCCCTCCACCTCCTCTCACCAGCAGCAATGCCACAGCTTCAAACTTCATTCCCTTCATACAAGGGAATTGGCTCACACCTTTTTAATGCAAAAGACGACTGGCGCCCATGATGATTTTTTTTGCTATCCCCAACAAGCAGCCTGCAAAAGCTTCATGTCTGCAATGACTCAAATTTCAGTTAATAAAAAAAACCAGAAAACTTGGGTGAGAGTGTACCACAGCTCATATCTGTCGAGTGATTCACCCTGAAATGTTCTTTTTCGCTTTCATTCTCTCACATCTGTGATGATAAAAAAAATAAATCAGTGCTATTATTTAACTAACCTGACCATTTCTTGTAAGAGTTTTTTGGGTGTTCTTCTATAATTTTTGTGCATTCCATATCTGGATTCTCCATAATATAATTAAAAGTAAGATGTATAAAATGGAAGAGAAGAAACCTTGGATAATTAATATGAAATAGAATAAGACGTGATGAACAAGTCAGTGTTTTGTTTTTCTCAGTTTGATATTCCACAATAAACACTTTCAGATGAATCATTAGTTTCACTGACTTCCATACCATTTCACTTGTAGTCTTAAAGGAAAAAAGAAAAATTGTTTTCAATAACAAACATGACAGCATTCAGAATTCAGTATGGAAACAGCAAAACAACAAAACTAGACTACAAATCATTCAAAAATTGCTAGTACATGAAGGTGTTACAGTAAGAGACTGGGCATCAAACTCTCAATGCCTGAATCCATATAATGAAAAAGCACAAAAGCTACACATTTTTAAAGTCACAGTGTACTGAAAAACTCCAGAAAACTGAACTCCCCAAGAGAAGTGGGTAAAGACCCAAGTATTTCAGAAGCTGCAGTATTTCAGAAAAATATTTGGAAAGCAGGATTCGCAGGCAGTTGTAAAGCAGCACTCCCAAAATTTTGGAAAAGAATGCATCAGAGATTATGGTACGTAGATCAAAAAGGAAGGAAAACAATAAAAAAGGAAAAATTCTGATGGGCAGCCATCTCACAGGAATCCTTTGATTAAATTTTCTAAAAATCCCTAAACTTCCAGGCACACATGCACACACCCTATCCAAAAGGTTATTGAAAAAGTACTGTAAATTTATGAAGTCCACTTTCTCAGCAGCCTTATGCCATTTCACAGCTGAAAACAAAAGCCACCAAAAACTGAATCAGTGTGGGTGGTAAAGCTCTTATCTGTTACCAGGCTGCAAAATGAGGGGAAAAAAATATAACCCAAATTGAAGATGATGACCTGAAACATTATGAATCCATATTAAAACACAAGCCCATCATTTCGCACGTAGCTTATTGCAGCTCCTCTCCTCAATTAACAGTACAAAACATAAACACACTGGCCAGTAATGCAATATTTATCAGTCAATGCCAATGCTGGCCATGGCTGTGCTGCAGCATTAACAAGTTATGCTCATCCTAAGGCAGTGCAATCCAGTCCCAAAGCCCCCCCAGTGTGGGGCCTGTGCCCGTCTGGCTCAGTGAAACTCCTGTCACAAGCCCACTCTCATCCTCACACCCAAACTTTTCAAGCAGTTTTAAAGAGACAGCCTGTAAAATCCCGTACTTTCATACCATCAGAAAAATAAGAATGCTTCTTTTTCCATTAGGACATGGCTCTTGCTTCTAACCTATATGGGTCAGAACAAAATAATGAAACATTATTCAGGGAAAAAGTTATTTGGAGTAGGTTATTTAAAGGTCTCAGAAACATCTTATTTTCCTTTCACCTTGCCATCTCAGAAGTCTATATAATTGATGCACGACAATAGAGTGCATTTTTTACAACACAAAAAGCATTAAAAATAAGACTTTTTCCATGTGCTAGAATATTTACAGAAATTGAGCAGAGCTTTAAACAAAATTGGTCTCAAAAGGCAAGAGACTGCTGGTGACAACTTAAGACAAAACCATCAAAAGCAATCAACTTCCTTTTCCATCTTTCCTCCTCTCTTCCATGCCCCAACACTTTTATGCTGTAAGCTGATGGCATGCACCTACTTCTTTGGAGAAATGCAGTGATGCACTGTTCCAGTTTCATCACAATAATAAAGCAAAACACTGCTAATTACAAACATAGAAAAGGGAGATGAAACTGGGAGAGGCACTGCATTTGAATTAACTGTGATTTATGGTCACCTCTGTTTAAAAAAATAGATAAAGAATGAGCTGACGAAAAGTCCATTTGCCAACTGCTTCATTTTAATGAAAAAATCATGGAAAAGTTATAATGTAAAAATGATGGAGAATGAAATGTTTTATATTCAAGGGAAAAAAATCTGTAGAGATAAAAAGGGCTATTCCATCTGGAACCTGTGCTACTCTAAAATAAACCACAAAATTTAGCTATTACTCATTCTGAGCTCACAGGCATAGAGTTTTGTTTGATATTAAAGTGATAATAACTGAGTTTTCCAGAGATACTGGAAACATATTATGCAATAGTGGCTCAGAGCATTTCAACAGTGTATAATGTAAGGGTAGCTAATTTAAGCTTCCCATAAGGGTTTCCATGAATGGAAAGCATTTTGTTGAAGGCTAAAACTTCACTGTTTACTATATTTGCTGAAAACGACACGACAAATATTTTGGGATTCAAAGAAGAGAAATGACAAGATTTAATCAGAGATGGGAAGGAGGATTCCTAACTCAGTACTCACAACATTCATCCATAACAACAGGTCAAGAATTAAAGTAAACAGTTCCTTGCATAAAGGGGAAAATAATTTAACTAGGTATCTGACTATGGACTTGCATTTCCCTCTACAGAAAAGATTTTATACAAGCAAAGGAAGTTTTTGAACAACTACTGTTTTGTTCTTTTGGACTTAGTGAAAACATGTCCCCTACTAACATTAGACAAGCAAATCTAACCACAACCCATCATAACAGAAGTGGCATCTATTGTGCGCTTTATTTTCTGCAAATCAGTTTGAGAAAACTTCTTTAAAGTGTGTTAAGACATGATGTTGTTAATTGAGAACCAAACCTAAAACTGGAAGTGAAGCCAGCACTGACTGGAGAGTAATCATAGTTTTCTATTTCAACTCTATTTGAATGATGTGAAATGAGTAGGTATATAAACTTTTTGTTCTTGAAAAGGTTTTTACATAAACCTTTTAGGAATATGTTTATAGTTGACAAATGCGTCAGGGGGATTTGCTTTGGATTTTAAACTTAAAATGATGTTTCCTTCCCATTCACTTTCTACAAAGGTGTCTACAAGAGCACAGTGGTCAGATACAAGAAGTATTTATTGTAGTTCAATACTTCTCAAAACTTTTCAGTCTCACTTATTAAACAAGAAAGCTGTGGTGGTTTCCCAAGTTACTTCCTCTGAATATTAACTGATGGGTGTTTCACACTTCTGCTTAAGGGGAACATTCTTAATATCCATTGAATGTAAATACTCAAAAATCATTTCCACAAATGAATAGATTATTATTCATTTGGCCTATCAGTCCGGAATGAATGCAGCATTCTTCCAAATTCTGCACAATCTGTAGAGCACCCAGTCAAAGACAGCAGGATTGTAATACTCTGTTATATTGTCCTTACTGAATACTGCATGATACAGCTGGCAGCTCAAATTGGGACTTCTCTGGCTTCTGTACAAAAGTATTGTATGCTGAATACATATACTTCCTTTGGTTTGCGAAAGATTTCTAAACACTAACCAAAATGAAAAAACTAATGTTAATGTTCCATACTAATGAAATTCCAACCAGGTGTGTTGTTAAGTAAGTGTTCAAAATCAGAACACGTATTTGCAAACAGGAATCGTACTTAAAAAGGTATCCCCAGCACTGTAACACCACCAGGTAAGGCTCTTTCCAGTTCCAAAGAAAGCACTCTATCAACTTACTGGTAACAAAGTTCGAGTATTTAAATTTTTGTTACTGATACTGGTTTCCTTCTCTCCTGCCCCCCTCAGAACCACCTCTTGGTTCTGGGATTTTGTTTTGTTTAGTTTTTGGGGTTTTTTTAAGTATCCACACAATATTGCCTTCATTTCCTACTTGCCCCTCCTTCCCTACAATGTAAGTCAACAGCAAACACGATTTAGTATTGAACCACCTTCCTCCTTTATTCTGTCCTCTTCCAAAAGTCCAGTGTTCCTGGGAGTTTCTCTGAATAATGACTCAGCCATCTTTGGAGTTTTACCATGTAGCTTTAGCTAAAAGAAATTCACCATAAATTACTACCTACAGCGTGCCATCAGCAATGATCCCTATAATCCAATGCATAACAGAGAAGCATCATTAACTAAGGGATTATTTAATTAATCCTTAACTGGAGCTGGTGCTAAAACTCTCTTATATCCAGTCAGACTGATATTTTGCATAAAGAGACATCTAAGAGGGACACCTTTTGAAAAACAACTTGTGTTCACTCACTTTTTGATTTCCTTCCCTTTTTTCAACTCTGCATTAAGATTCTTTTACTTTCCTCCCAGAGCAAGCAACACCACAAATAATGTATATCTAATCTCGCACTGAGCCTTTTACCCTGCAGGAAGATTGTCTTGAAATATTCTCCTTACCCCTCCAATCTAACTCCACATAATCCCTTTGAAAAACTCTCCAGAGTTTTGACTTAGTACACGGCATGAATAACAATTCATATTGTATATAAATATACCCAGGAAAAAAAAATTAATTCTACTCCTGATTGTCTTCAATATTCAGAAACAATAATTTTCCAAAGGAACAAAATAAGCAAGCGGGGAAAATGAGAAAAATATGAAACAATAGAACAAAATAACTTTGGAACCTACAGCAATAACCTTAAATTCAGTCTTAAATATTAGCTGCTCTTCTATGTGAGACTAATGTAAGCATTAATATTCTGAATATTATCTTAGCAAGTCTCACATAAGCCCATTGACTTCACTCGAGCCATGTGCACCAGAGCAAGAAAGAACACAGTCAGTCTCATTATAAATACATACTGTAACATGCCCTGAAGTAAAAAGTTATGCTGTGGGAATGCATTAAAAAATAATGTACAACAAAAAAAATCTCAAACATTTAAGAAATAAGTATTCATTGGTCTTTCCGTCTGAGCATTTCTTTCTGTGTCTTTAGATTTCTTTTTGAGTGGCCAGAGCATCTGAGCTAAAGCAATTAAATTCAATCCAGGTGCAAACTGTATAACTGAAAACAGAAGTAATGATAACTGAAAATGCTGCAGTGAAGCGCCAAAGTCTGATCTTAACTGTTAACAAAGTAATTATAGCAAGGCCTAACAGTAGATATAAAATTTGATATTTGTAATGAAGGAGCGACAAGTTAAAAGAATGTTTGACTTGCCTAGAGGCAAAATCAGACTTAGAATATACGTATAGACACACACACATATATATATATATATATATATATTTCACCTCAGATTTAAGACAGCCTGTGCACACACATGCTGAGACAAACAGCCAAGCTGACCTCTAAGGAGTCTTTGCACGGAAACAGATCTGAAATTAAAGAAATGCTTCTAATACATAAACATCAATGAAAGCATTTTTTGTTTCTGAGGTAGCAGAAAAGAAATCAGATTAAAGCCTGATTCAGTGTGGGTGCAGGTGGGAGGAAGAACCACTGAGATTGGAAAACACTGCTATAAATTTATAGGCAATTGAAGTCTTCTACAAGTCTTTTTTTTCTCCCCCTGGAAAAACATCTATAATGCAGACAGCATTTATCAAATGAAAATTTTACAAATGAGTAAAATAACCAGTTCAAAACAGGCTATATATAATATCACCAGAATAGTGCTGCTCTGACTCACCTGTCATTGTAAACCTCAGATTCTTTTCTACATTACTGGAACCCACCCCCTCATCTACTTCTCCAATCTACACAGTGCCATTTAACATCATACTACACACTTAATAAAACTTATCTATCATTAAAATTGTGAAATAATCCTGAGCTGAGTTCATCAAGCAGATTTCTTTCTCAGAACCTGTAGACCTGTTCAGTAATAGTCTAACAATTTTAACGAATAGTTTCAATACCTATTTATAATTCTTGCATGAAAAGTACATATGCGTAGCACCTTAATTTTCTAAGTTGAAATTATATAGGACATGGTGGAACTTCCAGCTTGCATCTCTGATTGCAGCATTCTGACAGTAATCACTGGGTTTTCACATGCAAATCAGGGTACCGATCTTACAAACCAGCTTTCCATGGGCATTAAGATCCACATGGATACTTTTGGGCACAGCTGTATGGATCGCATGCAGAGAGCATGACTGGAACCAAAATACAAAAAAAAAAATCCCCCACAATTTTTAAAATATATATTACTGTATCTACACATTTCATATCTGGTCTATTTCTAACATCCTTGTTTCTGTTAGAAGGAGAAAAATAACCAGAACTAATGTTCACACATTATAGTATTTTGAGGAGTTTATTTTATCATTCCCTTATCCTCTGTTCCAAAAAGATGTCATAGCAGTGAACTATTTTAATAGAAAGAGGAAAATTTGCTCTTTGGTTTAATAGAAAAAAACCCAAAAAACAGAACCCAAAACATAAGGACAGTCCCAGACTGAATTGCAGGACAATCCTGATACAAAATGCAAATAAAGTACACTTTTCAAACCAAGACAAAACCACTGCATTCTCCTTTCACTGAAAACTTGGAATTAAAGTTGTGTGGTTTCTGAAAAACATGTGTTAGCTCATTTATTGGGATGGGAGAAACCTGCCCATTTTTGCAGAGGGTGGACTTTGGTTATTCTGCAGGTGACCAAAGTTGAACTGGTGATTTAAAAATGTGGCCAAGTGCCAAACAAACCACCTGCTCCAATTTCAGCCTCAGATCTGTCCAGAGATTCTGTCACCAGATTTTGCTCACTGGAAGAGTTTCCTTGTTCTCAGTAACTGATAAAGGTGAGGTATGTGCAATATTTACAAGCTTACAGAGCACTCTGAGGCAGTTTGGAGCCAGAAATACTACCTGACTTTATTTTAGTGCCATCTTTCTGCAAGTTCAGTTCCACCACTTTAAGACTGTTCTTAAAGTTAAAGAATTTCAAATAGCACAATCAAACCAGTCACTTCTGAAGTTAAGTGCAAAAAATGCACGCTAGTCTGGTTATTCTACCATAATTTTTGGTATATAGCAGAAGCTAGCCATTTGTCATTTATATTCTACCTGATGTTCAATGTAAGTGTACAACAAATATGCAGCCATTACTTCTTGTTCACTAAGGGAGAACAAAAAGAGTCTCATCCATTTCAGTTACATGTATTGGATTTCCTGATACGTGCTCTAACTTATTTTCTTTTATATGTAGTCTGACCTGTGACTCCAGAGACATCAAGTAAAGAGACTGAATGTAACAAGAACAAAGGTTTGGTGTGTTAAGAAATTACAAGGTTGTTCTGACCTTTAATTAAGTATCTGAGGGGGTGGGGGGAAAAAAAAAAGTACTTTCAGTTTTCAGCAAGACCCTCAAAACACAAGCAAGATTACTGAGAGGTCAGCAACAGTAAACTTGATTTGCTCTTCCCAGGCAAGCCAAATCAACACTTGCACCTCAAAGCCAGCTAAATCAAGTGTTGCTTTCCCTTGGCTGGTACAAAGGGCATGAACATCAGGGAGTTTCTATCTGGTCATTTTTGTAGCTACAATTAAGAACACATGAACAGATGCAGCAAGATAATTTGGGTGTACTCACACCAGCTGTAATTACAGAGACTGAAGAATGCATGTGTCCTGGGAGAGACACCATACACTGATGAGGTGTAAAGATGGGGTGAGCTTGATGATGACTCCATAGTTACATACATCCTAGAACTGCCTGGGTTGAAAGGAACCCTAAAGATCATCTCATTCCAACCACCCTGCCATGGACAGGGACACCTTTCACTACACCACGCTGCTCAGAGCTCCATCCAACCCAGCCTTAAACATTTCCATGCCACCAAAAAGAACACACACTTCTGCAGACTTCCCTCAGCTGATGAATGCCATTCTAGGGCCTTGCTTTCTAGATGGGTCCTATACGTTCATGTACTTGAAGAGAAATCAGATCTAAAGTACTAGAGGTAGTTTCTGAATTCTACATTCACCACGTTAGTTAAATTTAGCCACCACGTTCCTCCATAGCAATTAAAAAAAATGAAACAGCCACATTTTACTTCCATACACATTCGCCACAGCATTATCATGAAGGTATCATGAGATGCCAAGCTTCTCCTAAGTATTAGGAGAAAAAAGGCAACAGAGGAGACTGAGTGGCCACTCAATGACATAAAATAAATACAGATGAAGAGGAAGAAATAAAAGTGGAGAAATTTTTTTCTGAAAAATATCAGTATTTGTTCAGAAATGTAAACTAGAAGTTAGGAACTTTCAGGAAAATAACACAGAACTCATTTTGCTGTTGTCTAAATCCATGGTCTGTCCACATCAATACTGCGTGTCATCTTGGTCTCCCATCTCAAAATAGGATACAGTAGAACTAGAAATGATTTGTAGAAGGGAGATTTAAGGTGGACAAAGTTAAAAGAACTTCTGTACAAAAAAATCCCCACATAAAGCAAAAAATCCACTTCAGTCTCTTTCCAGAAAGACATAGCTCAGGGGAGAAATAACAAACACCTGTAAAAACACGGTCCTCAAGGTCAAGGTGATAAAAATTGATTCTTCACTCTGTCTTCCAAAATAAGGAGCAGGAGGCATCAACTGAAACTAACAGGAAACAGCTTCAAAACCAGATGACGTGACTCATCACCCAGCAAACGGCTGATCTGTGAACTTCCTTGCTAATGGATGTTTAGAGAGGCAAAGGTTATATCTAGATTTAAGGAAGACTGCGCACATTTGAGTAGAAGAAGGTTGTTAAAGATTAATAAGTACACAGAAACTACATCCAGCCCTGCAGCACTCGATGCAAAGAAGAGTTGGAAAGGTAAAATAGATACTTCAGCCACTTTTTACAGCCATCACTGTACCCAGAATAAGGGTTTAAATGGACCTCCAGACTGACCTGCTGGTCTCCCTGATGCTATGTTGGCTATAAAACCGAAGTATTACAGTAAAGATAGAACAACCTTCTGTACTATTAAAGGAAATTTAACAAACCAAAAAACTCCTACATTTAATGTAGGATAGAACGGTAAACTGAACAGCTTGATAAAGCTCCAGCTGCAAAAGTATTTGGAAATGTTAAATCGTCGCCATATATTTAAGAATTTCATATTGCTCTATTACTCCCCAGCCCTTCTAAATGTAGAATTTTAGGGCCATTACTACATAGCTGAAGTACCTAGGAAAAAACTACAGATTTGCTTTTAATTTTTGTAAGCAACATCTGGCCATTCTCTCATCACACTGCTGTGTTCTGTATTTTTTGTTGATGTTTATTTCAGTCCTCTACATAAAATACAACAGAGTCTATCAGCTATTATTAGATATTGTTGTTTTCTCTGTGATCACAAGTACAGTCTACATCCAGATCTTACAGACTATCCAGAGAAGAAGCTACAGGCAGATGTTGGGATGATGGGGTGGACAGGGAAAGTGCAACACAAAATAACGTTTTCTGGTGAATTTTTCATGACCACATATTGTACATACTTCTAACTTTTACAGCAAAAATGAATAGTCTTTATAAATTACTGATGATTCTTTTTCAAAGAAACAAATCAAGATAGATAGAATACATTAAAACCCAAAATCCCATAACAGTGCAGGGGGGAATGCTGTGGGTTGGTTTTTGGTTTTGTTTGCTTTTTTTTGAAGTTCATTATGTTTTGAGGGGAGGAATGAAGGAACACAGAGAAATACCTCCCCCAAAACCATGTCTTCTGGCAGAAGACACTAAGATACAAAGGATCATAGCCCATCTGCCTGTCCATGCCTCAAGCATTTCACATTTTAATAATGGCAAGACTGAATTCTGAAAAATATTCTACAGAAGATGAAGCAACGTTTTAATGGGTTTTTTTCCTCATTTTTATTGCTATTTTCTCTACCTAACACTATCAGGCAAATGACAGCTGGAAACATCATGTTTTAGCCAGGAACATACATCTTGAAAGCAGATGGTAAATAAGCTTACTGCAGAATCGTAACAGACTGATAGAAATAATCATGTCAGCAAAGCTACCTCAGAGCCAGACAAACACAAGAAATATTTTTATGGCAAAGTTTACAACCGAGAACATTTTCTTTGCATTACACACCAGATCCTACAGCAGTGATAAAACTGAGACATGCACCTGAAATTTTATTGTGTTTTTTTGAGCAGGCTGTGCCTGAGGCAGACACAGGCCTATGGAGCTGAACAGGAGGGATGAGCAGGACGGTGACTGGATTTAGAGACCTTCTCAAGACCTTGGAAAAGCACAAGTGGATGTCTCTGTCTGGAGAAGCCCCTGCTCAGGGAAGGATAAGAACTGTCCCTGCATGTGGCTGTAAACCCTCGCATGCTGGATAAATGCTGCTCCCTGCTCCGTCCCCACCTCACTGCACGCTCAGTGTAGGAACAACTGAGCTCCTCCTGCAAAGGTCTTCACTGCCTAAATGCCCCAGATTGTCACAGCACACAGGAAGCAGCGTTTGGCTGGGATTGCTACGATTCTGACAAACTGAACATGCTTTACACACCAACTGTAATTCTCTTCTCTCAGCAGAAAAAAAATGGAAGGATGTAACAATGCTTTAAAGAAACCACTTGATAATTAAGATTGAAGAACGCCGCAGAAGGCTGAAAGGTTAAAGAGGATTCCTATGTTAAAGAGGATCTGTCTCCCCACATAAAACGCTCTCAAAAGTAGAAAAATTCAGACAAAGCTTTTCACACTCTCAGAGAGATTTGATCTGTGCATCTCAGATAAATGAAGAGCTTGCTTTTTGTTAGCTGGAAATTTGAAATTGGTTTAGTGCAGTATTTGCCTATGGATCATTTGTTACAATTATGCTACCTAATGTATTCTAATGGGATTCGTCTTCCTGAGGCATCCAAGGTGTTTATAAATAGCCTAGGTAATATGATGACAAATAATACATGTTTATAAAAAAATTCCTATTTCAGCTCAAGATATCTTATTACAACCTTATTGCAAACACCCAAAAAAAGTCAAAGTAGAGCACCACAAAAAGATGTTTTATTTAAATTAATCCACACTGGAGATACTTGCTGGAGGTAAGTTTTTCAATCTTGAACCTATAAAGCACTGACTAGACTGGTAAAAGTGCTTTTACCTATGAGCTGCTACAAACAACAACAGAGAAGGAATGCAACCCCAGAAATTCCCTTTACTTCCAAGATTTAGTAATTTTCATAACTTGCAAAGTCAAAAAAGCTCCTAAACAAAGGACATTCTTCTGAAGCTATCCTAAATTTTACTTACTCCGCCTTTTTTTTTTCTTTTTTTAACATTATGGAAAACAATTTGGCTTTTGTCCTAAGATTCTGGGGTCTTGTGGGTTTGTTATTCAACGTGAGAAACGTACAGTTTACTTGCAGGGGAAAAAAAGGAAAGAGTAACAGAGAAACTGCAAAATGTGAATGATAATAAAGTATATAGAAATACACCAGGCCTATGAGACAGGGATGGCTTGGACAGCACGGCAGACAGATGCAAAATGAGTTTGTCAGAACGTTGCAAACTACTGCAACAAAAACAATGAAATCCAAGCAATTAAAAGAAAGCAAGGAAAATGCAAAAAATATTGGGCCAAACCAGCTAATTCTTCTTTTTCCGTTTAATTGAAATTTTTCACTTTAGACCCTGATGTACTGACATTAGTCTGGCTGAAGGCCACCAAGTAGTCAGATTGCTACAGCTCATCATCTCTAAGGCTGAGAGAGCTTAAAAGCCTAAATTTCAAGGAAAACCCTATTTCTGTCTTCCAGCTACATAGTGGGAGGGTATAGGTATGACTCTCCTTCCATGGCGCAGAGTGACAGGATGAGAGACAAGGGATATGAGTTGGAATGTGGGCGATTCCAGATAGATGTAAGGGAATTTTGCTCCCCTTGAGGCTGTTAACACACTGGAATAATTTGCCCAGAGGCACCGTGGAGTTTTCATTTCTAGAGATATTGGAACAGTCAGCTGGTCATGATCCTTATAAATCTTAAGTTTTAAAAAAACAAACTAAACCAAGCCTGTCCATGTTCAAAAAGTGCTTGGACCAGGCACAGGGTGTGATTCTTGGAGAGCCCTGTGTAGGGTCAGGGGTTGGACTCGATGATTCTGATGGGTCCCTTCCAACTCAGCATATTCTAAAGAAAAACCAACCCACCTAAAAAACTGTAACATATTCTCAAAGACTGAAACGTTTAACCCCCAGCACTTTAGCAAGTGCTCATTAGTTACAGCATAGTGCATTTGGAATTTAATTCCAGTGGGTGGTTACAAACTTCCTGCTGTTCAGGTGCTTGTTAGAAAGCAAACAAAGGTGTGCTGATGACACAATTCAGGTTCACCAATAACACTGGACAAGCAGTGACCCAGTAACACTACTAGTCAGTAAATCACAACAGCATGAACACATCTTTCTTCCCACATTTTCCTAGGAAATTACTGTCAGCTTTCTCAAAGACATGTCTAATAGAAAACAAAAGCTTCTTTCTGCCATTCAGAAGGGGAGATATGATGAATGAACCCATTCCCAAGTCTTTGCAACCATCTTGCAAACTGAGACGATGACATTGCCTAGCCAGGCTTGAGTTTCTGTTCCCACCTCGTTTGTTTGCTCTTTCTCAGCCTTAGAATCATGGAAATCTAATCTGGAAAGCCAGAGGGCCACAGTACCACACCTACCCCCCGCTCCACCAAACTGTGTGTTGGGTGGATTGGGGGAAGTGCTGTCTATTAGAACAAGTGGGAACAAACACCAAAACAAACTCTCTCACCGAAACCTCAAACATATGGACCAGCAGTTTACAAGTACATCACCCATTTCAACAGGATTCCTTAGAAAAGGAAAAAAAAACCCAAACAACCCACAACCAGGATGAAGAATTCCATATGGACACTAATGAAGCAGCAGAAGACATTGTTACACCAGCTTGTGTTTAAGCAAGAATATTGTATTACAACTTTCAGCACCAAGTCAAATCAAACACAAGCTCAGATCTTAGTAGTTATTAATTTTGTTATACTTTTTTCCTACTTTTTAAATTAAAATATTTTAAAAGACAGAAAACATACTTTTTTTTTAGACAAAGGAACACCTGCCATATGCATTTTCAAAAATACCCAAATTACCTAAAATATTTTACCAAAAAACCCTGAAATACTCATGTGAATGAGCTGAATACCAAGTTACATACTTCTATCACTTTCAAAAGAATTATGCCTGCTTAGCATGAAAAAATAGCAGTTACCTACAATGAAATTCTATCTTGGTAAACTCACTAAAAAAGAGTATTAACCTCCTCTCCTTACCTTACACAGGATTGCACATCAACATTAAAAAACAACCCCCCCCACCCCAAAACACCAACAAAAATAAATTAAAACAAAACAAAACAAAAAAACCCCAAACAAAAAACCCAAAACAAAAACCAAACAAAAACCAACCAACCAAGAAAAGAACCTCCCCCCCAAAAAAACCAAACCAAACCCAAAATGAAACCCCGCCGAGGAAACAAACAAGAATATCAAAACATACCAGTAAAACTAATACTAAACAGTGATCACAGCACATTCACAGCTTCCGGAAATGCTTTAGAGAGGTTACATTTTTTTCATTCTTACTGGATATGTAAAAAAATTCACAAGGATGCTTTAGCTTTTATGAGGAATATAAAACATCAACTGCTAGTTTTGCATGCTTGTCTAAATGTAAATGTAATGGCATGAAACTATTCCTGTTATGCATTCAAAGCCATTTCCTAAACCATCCCAACTGCCAAATCTATCACTGTATTATTAATGCGTCACCTGTGATGTTTTTGAAAAGCGAAATATCTCAAAAAAGTCTAAATTACTGTGGTTTACTGTTCATGTGTTTCATTCCATATAATAGGTTTCAAGCTACTTCTAAGGATGAAAGTAAGGCTCTTTGAAGAATCACAACAAAGATGCTCTGTATCTAAAGCTTCTGGAGTTGATATGAGTCTTGCATTTCAAGAAGTAGAAAAAGTAATGCAGACAGGTTAATTCCCTATTGCTCAATCTTGCAGCCCCCACCCATTGATTCACCTGAAATTCCTTCAAGTGCACAAGACTAAGCAGATATTGAATACTGTCAAAGCTGAAAAATCCTTTTCCATGTGGAAAACCACATTCAGTCCATTAGCGTAAAAAAGGACTTTCCCAGTGTTTGGATTATCCACCCAATATATGATAAATATTAAGCAAGGAAAATATAGTTACTAAAATGTAATTTTTTTGGCTGGCTGAATATCATTAATTGCCTTGCTCACATTTTGCACTCAGCAGTCATTACTGGAAGGTTGTTATTTTATAATTATAACTCTAATATTGTAATTCAGCATACTTGAAATACTAATTTCCTGCATTCTGATCCTTACATTTTATTGCTTTTGTGCCAAATATACATTTGAAGACTGGTGTTAGATATGATAAATACATTTTTAAAAAGCAATTATGTATATCATTATCAAAACCAGGCACTAACTCTGTTAAAAAGATTCAACACATTAAAAGCAAAAAATTGGCACACACTAATTAGAGTAGATGACATTCACAAAAAGAAAATAATTGTATGAAGATCTCAAAAAAAGAAATTAACAAAATCATCCAATCTTTAGATAGAATGATAGACTCATCTAGGATGAAAAGAAGACACTGAAGAATTTAAGATGGGACCACACTCTGTGATTCCACTCAATTAATCCTACAATTATTTCCAAATGATCTAATGGTATTGGCAAAACACTTCACAACACTCAGGTTAAAAACCTTAAGAACAAAATCAGTCAGATTCTTCTTACATGTATTACTGACAAAAATAAACCCCCACGTCATGGCTTGTCAGATTATTCAGCTATTTCCCAGTATGGGGAGATTTACATACAAATACAGCTCTACAAAACAGGAGGAGGTTTGAGTGCAGAGGCAATGAAATCTTTTTTCTTTCTGCGTTTTCCCACAAACCTGAAGATACGTGAATGAAAACACCAGAGCTGACAAACAAGTCTGGCAGACTTTGCATGGGGGATTAGAACTGACTCACGTGGTATTTCCGTCAGATGTACCTGAACAATTTACAGGCATTATTAAAATGCAAATTATTACATGTGAAATTCCTGCTGGGAAAATATGAGGCTTGCAAATATAATCTGTTGTTGCACTACAGTAACATCAAAACCCCCTGAATGCCAACTTAGGTGGCCGACAGTAGAAACAAGAGAGGGGCCTTAGAAAGAACAACCTGACCAGCTTTTCTTCCCCTCCCCTTTTTGGAAATGGTCTCTTTTGTGGGATTCCTTGAATACACTGATACTGTAATAATGAAAATGAAGTTCTGCTTTGGTTTTTCAAATATTCTTCTTATATTTACAGGTCAGAATAATAGTCAGAAAGTGATTCTTCCAGCAACTGAAATTCTAGATGTTGACCTAGAAGATTCAGAATCTTATTCCCAACCCACCTCAAGCAAACTTCTGCATGGAGTCAGCATCTTGTGCCTAAAGCCACACAGCAAGCTGGAGTATGTAGCAGCCAAAACTCCCAGTTTTGCTTTTAGAATATTTTAATTTTACGGCTTGATCTATCCTTATTTTATTTATCATAGATTTCTGACTCCTTTCACAACAGAGCGAACGGAGCAGTAATGGTAATAATGGCATAAATTCTTTAAGTTTAGGTAGGGATAAGCACCAAGCAGGATTTTAAAATTTTATTTCAAGCCATACAAAAAAAGACATCATCATCTGTGAAAAACCCCACATTATATGTGGTCAAGGTGAAACAAAAGAAAGTAACTTGTAGGGTGTTTATTTCTAAACTATGAAATCTATGCTTTCCCTAACACTACGCCCATACTATTCTTAATTAATTTATGCACAAGAAAATGTTTGAACAGGACAAAGCATTTGTGACCTTCTTAATAAGATTTTAAGACAGTCTCCCATTGGTTACATGAGGTCACACACAAACCGACCCTGAAGGTGACTAACACTGAAGGTGATACAGTAGCAATTCTTCCCCCCACACCACTCCCCAAAAAAGGATGGCTATTTCAGTAGTTATTTATCTTGCCATAACTTCTCAAGTTTCCTTAGATTACATGCATATTTTGACACTGTACTTTGTTCCCTTTTCTTCCCTGGGGAAAAAAAAAAAGCAGAAAAATACATGTTTGCTCTATCTCCCTTATGTGGGAACAGAATTTCTGTAATCAAGCAAGCACCAGTTTACCTCAGGATAACCTCTCAGATGGCCTAAATTCTGGATATTTGTCTCAGATACATTTCTGTGTTTCCTGAAGGGCTTCTGGATTTAACCTTGCTGACACAAGCTCCTAAAAGAAAACCTCTGACAAGCAAGTCAACAATTATTTCTGTTTACCATCTCAAGCACCCAGCTCCTCTGAGGCTTCCCCTGCACTCCAAGCAGTCCTTTCCCAGATGTAAGGCCTTGGCTATACATTGCTTTCCAGCCCATCTCGATCACCCTGTAGGTGTGCACACCAATTTCATGAAAGCAACTTTAAAAGACAACACATTCCAGAGCTTAGCAGCTGCACTAAACAGCCAAGCAGTATTTTAGGTGACAACTGTATCTAAATTCAGCACATTTTCCTATACTCAGAGACTTAATTTTCCAATGTGTGGGATACACACCTCCTTTTGAAAATGCACAACTGGGAAAGCAGGTAGAAACCTCTCTTCTTTAGGGCAAGATAAAAAGAAAAAGGTTTTACAAAGTGACTGAGCACCACGACAGGGCGTTCGGACCGTGTGGTGTAATCTCCATCCCTCAGTCACCAGAATTCCACCAAAAGGGTCATGAGAAACCTGATTTTAACTTTACATTGTGCCTGCTTTGAAGAGGACATTGAACAAGATGACTCTGACATCAGAATGCCAGGGAAGTTTTCCTAAGATCTTCCCAGTGAAAAAGCAATTACACAAAGCATTTATGTCAAGCTCTGCTTCAAGTACAAACAACAGAAGATTTTGGTTACAAGTCCAGTGAATATCGGTATTTTCCAGAGTTTTATTTTAAACTACAGATCATATACTAAAATACGCTCTATTTGAAATGAAGAGATGTGTCTAATACTGCCTTGAAATGCTTTTCAGCTGCAAATCTGCAAAATGCCAGCCCTGCCACTCTCATAGAGCTCGCTGTAATTAAATAGACAATATAATAGCTGTCACTATTGTACACAAAGCATCCACTTGGAACCATACTAATAGAAAAAGCAGAACTCTATGTTCCAAACTGACCAGAAAACAGAATGTTTTATATCCTGCAATCTCCCAAAGAAATCTACATGTTAATTAAAAAAAAAAAAAAAGTCAAATTCCTTCCCAAAGTAACATAGATGCTTTAAAAAAAGATCCAATCAAAGAAACCAGAATCAGAAGTCCTATCCAACCACTAAAGAAAGGAAACAAACCTTTGATTAAATCTGCTTTTTTTTTTTCTTTTTCCCCCCTTAATTTTCTCGTCTACTACATGTTCCCAGGGTCTCCAGTTCTACTGTTTCAATAGTGCTCCAGAAGTATGAGGGTCTTTTAACTGTACTTTGGCACTTCTAAAACATAAGCATTCCTTTTTCACTAAATTTGTCTTCTAAAAGCAAACTGATCTGCTGGCCTGGTCAATGGTCAATGAACATGGTAAAGCATTAGGAAAAAAAATCAAAATGAAAAAACTATGCTAATAGATGGCTTATATAGCTTTCAGAACCAAATGATTCTACACCTTTGGTGTTTAGCTTTCTTAACATAAAATTTTAATAAATATTTCGTAAGTAGATAATTCCTATTCATGGACAGAAAAAGTACTACCATTTAATTTCACATTTTTCAAAGCCAAAAGAAACTTGCCAAAAGCTGGTTGTCCAACAGAGTCCCCTTCTTCCTCACACTGGCACTGCAGAACATCAATTCTTGTGGTCACTTTGTACCCATGCTTATATCCTTTCATCATGGTGAGGATTGCCTGACAGTGCTTTGCAAAGTGGAACAAACTACTAGCAGCACTCTGCTCCCCATCAAAAATTGCCTCCATTAGGAGAGCAGCACTGGCAATTCTAAATAGAAAATTCTAATAAGAAAGAAACTAGAAAGCAATTAGAAAGTGGCATTTCACTAAAAGGATCAAAAAGGCCAGCTCATATGTTTAGACTGTTTAGAAATTGAATTGCTGCATGGTCAGCACATAGAGCTGCCAGGGTTTAAACTATTGCTGCTCACCAGGATTTTCAAACGACAGCCACAGGCCCACACTGATTTTTGCTGTCTGTTTTATCAGAGACCACCTACTCAAAACCAGATCATTTTACAAGGAATTTTTTCATTATATTTATTTTATTATTACTATTTTAGCCCCATCTGAGAAACTCCAGTATGATTCACTCCCTTTTGGTGAGGTAGTACTTCATTCCAGCCCTACAGTTTTCTTGCAATCTGTACACCAAAAACCTGACTGGTACAAGTACGCAGAGTTCTGCTGAGATCAACTAAAAAAAAAAATCTCAGCGGTGCTTACAATATAATTTTTAAATTACTATTAAAAATAGTTTGAAACAGCTGAATAATTGAACAAAATAGTCTTTATAAAAATCAAAGAAAATTAAAAACACTGCAGTGCTAAATATCAAAGTGCATGGAAGCAAAGTAGCAGGTAGCTAACTGAAATGTCTATTATTACCTTTCAGGAAAGGAAGAGTTCCCAGCTATTTGCTTTGTTCAGTGCAGAGTTACACTGATGTACAATGAACTTTAGGGGTAACTCAACTTTCTTTAAATATGAAAACAACAAAACCCTCAAACATAAATGTCACCCCTTCCAGAATGATAAAAAAATGCGTGGTATTCAAGTTCTCCACAGAAAACACTGCCCAAGGGCACAGTGCTGAACCTCTCAGTGACCCTAGATCAGACGGACAGGGAAGGATTTCAATCACCTCAATGAAATCCATTTCTGATGAAGGATCAAACAGAACTTCACAACCGAAGCCTCAAAGTTAATCACCACGAGCTGCACTCGAGCTGGTCTTTTCAGGGTTCATGTTCCCTGTTCAGAGGAAACAGCAGAGCCCAGTACACAAAATCAGAGAGAGGACAGAACTCCAGGTGTGGAAGGACTGCCTTAGCCAGCAGCACATTCAGCTGATCAGGCTTCAGAGGCATCAATATCCTCAGAACCTTATTCCTTACAAGTGCCTTGTGTGCATGGAATTTGTACTTTAACTCCAGCTCAAAACTCTGCTACCTCCCAAATGGGCTCAGAATTGGAACGGTCTCTCATTTCCTTCCCAAATGAAGATATCTGTGAAGGCCTCATTATCACCTCTGTATCGTAAACTACCTCAAACACTAAATACAGTCCCAGTGCCACTGTAAGTAGAAATTATCCCCAAAATAGGGATGAAATGTCCAATTGTGGACACTACGGCTCCAAAAGAATCACCCAGTACATTACTGCCATTTGTGGCACCAAAACACACATAATATTAGCCAATGTTCCTAATTTAAGATTAATCTATTCATTTGAGATCTAATTTGTACACTGCCAACTAATTCATCTGCAGCAAACCTTATACATTAAGCAATGCAAAGTAGCACAGAAACATGTACAGAGTTCAGATAACTTGAAAGAAGACTCAATATGATTATTTTTGGGGATATACAGCATATTTATGCTATGGAGTATATGCAGAGACCTGCACATATAAATTCATTTTGCAACAATGTAGCTCTGAAAAAAGCTTGAAATAATAGAGGAAAGGCATTAAATCTAAAAGCAGGGAGGAAAAGAGAAAAAAAAATTACTTCCAAGAGCAATTTTTGAACAAGGTATCTTTACAGCTCACTGGTTAGAGGCTTTGATGGCCCTAGATAATCTTTAACCCTCAAAGCTATACAAGAATAAAACTTCACTAAACTTTCAAGTGCAAATATATCCTAATCTAATTATTCTTGGTGTGTTTGTAGAATACTTATGCAGCCTAGAGCTTAAAATATTTTGTGTTTGTGGCAGCAGATGGGCTCTATTTCTTGATAAGTTTGGTTTGGATGAAAGATAATGTCTAAAACTAGAACATTACAACACATACCTTTAAATGTAAAAATGTAAGATGACCTTTTATGTGTCATGTCTGCACAATACGCTGTCAAGTTGTTTAAAAAAAAATGCAGAATACAGGGAAAAAAGATTAAAAAGTACAAGCAAACCAAAGACACACTTCGTTTTCTTAACACTTATAAAAGATACACACATTCATTTTGAGATTCTGTGTCCACAGTAAGACATAACTTTCTGTAGCATAAAACTTTGGTAAAAATCCATTTAGAAATACTATAGATATTTATAACAATTAAAAATGTGGCCAATAATGCAAAACTTTTTCAAAACATATTTTTATTTTAAATCAGAAGTCAAATTAATACTGCTGATGCATAAAAATTACATAAGTGAACATGATTCTTCCAGTGTGCTAATAAATATAATTTGAAACTCTGCTCAAGAAGCAGGAACTGCCAATAAAACTTATTCCCAAACTGTATTACCTCCAAAAAGAGGAAATTATCTGTATACAAAAACATTACCTACATGCTCTTGCTTTTTTCTAACTTTGGAAAAGTTAGGTGTGCTGCCTATCACATTGTGCTTGCCTGTGGCGTAATTTTTTGCTCCCTCTAACCAGCAGTTACATGGAGTTCTACAGCAAATCAAACTTCCTGCTATTCACAGCGTAAAATAAAATAAAAAATCTCCACAATGACTAGCAATGCTAAAGCTAAAAGAAACAAATGCCCCCAGGCAAGAAAGTCACAGCTCATTTTTTACCAGCACAGAACAAGCTAATAGTGTCTAAAAGGAAGCCAACGGTCCATCGGAATTGCTGCTCTCAGCAGATGAGCGTGCTCACATCCATGGCTGGGCAGCTGCCTCTGAGACACACTGAATTTAACCATAATCAGCACACAGAAGCTTGATTTTAATCCATTAAAAAATACAAGGCTGCTGCACAACAATAGCAGTGTCCTTGCCACATGGTTCAACAGAGGAATAAATTGAGTCAACTTTGGTAATAAAATGCAAAGTGTGAAGTAAAAGTTACAATTTACTGGTATTTATCGCTTAACATACCTTCTTCTTGAAGGAAAAGTGGTTTAGTTTTGAGTTAGTGGTGTGTTCAGCAGAATTTCAAAAGGGTACTTTTGACTTCAGGAACTTGACCCAGGCAGTCCTCACTAATTACTATGTTTAGATTTGAGTAAGAATGTGACCACATGAGCCACTGCCCCTCAGAAACAACCCCAGGCCACACAGTGTCACAGCTCTTGCTTCTAATGTACACATGCAATTCTCTTCATCCAGTTCCCTAAGGCACCTACTTTTGCTAAATTCACCCTCAGCAATTTCATGCAAGCTTCGCTGATTTTGAACTGATAGGATTTTTCACACAGTGCTCCAGATAATCTCAATAACCACAACCTCCACATAAGGAGGCTTTTACCTCAGATGTTTTCAAAAAACCTGCATGATCAAGCCCTAAGCAACTAAGAGAATAAAAATCAAATTGTGCTCTCATTCTTATCTTAAAGATAACCACAGTTTCCCTTTCTTCACTCCTCTATTATTTTTCATTTTCATATGCATCCAGTCCCTAGGTTATGGGCACTACCCACAGCACAGCTGCTAAAAAATACTCCCAATTCTTCTGGAGGCTCTTGTGGCTCAATTGCAAATATGAGAATCAGTTGATATCATCTGTTACCTCCCTTTTTTTCAAGCTTAGCTGGGCAGACTGAAAAGGTCTGGGAAAAAAGCAGTAAGGGTACAGTGCATCTAAAGACCTGAAAACAGACAAGGGAGATGCAGTTTAGCCCACGGACATTCACTGAACCATAATCTGGGCAACAACTCGGCTCAGTAGTTCAGACCCCACGAGCTCATAACCTGAGGTGATGGTGAGTCCTCTGACAGTCATACTGAAACACGAAATACAGAAGGGAAGGTTTGCTCCCTTTGACCTGAATGAAACACAAGCATTTGAAAACCCAATTGTTTGAAATACGTCAGCATCAGAAACAGCGCAGGCAAATCACAGCAACACAATCTCAGAGAAAAGGCCGTCCTGCCACGGTGGAGCTCTGCAAGGCAAGAGAGACGTCAGCCCCAGTGTCAAGGCTGAATCCACCGCTTTCAACTGTCTGAGATCAGTAAATCAAACTATGCACAAGAGGTGTCAGCTACTGAAAGTCGTGCAGATCTACAGCAGGAGAGGCGAGTGCAGGCTCAGAGCTGTTAATGACGCTGGGTGTTGATCCCTCCCTTAAGTAAGCAGAAGGAATCAATATCACTGAATTCTGTAGCTATTTCTGTGCTCTCGGCAATGAATCTGCTTGCGCTACGGGCTTTCACATGGGGGATTACTAGAATTAAAACAGAAACCTTTTATTCATGAAATAAGTGGATAAGTGTTGAAATTATAACAGAAACCTTCAAGGCTGAGACCTAATAGTATGTCTGGAAGGAGCCCTTATCTTTTACAGTGTTGAGTAAGTCTAAATTAAAATGTGATTCTATAGTTCAGGCAGCTCAAATCAAGTACCAAAGAGAATTGATTCCTCCTCCTACTTGCAGTAATTCAGATCAATGCCAGGGGATAAAAGCCCAAATATGCCTTCTACTGAATAAAGCACCGTGGGCCAGGAGGGCTGAAATGCATCATCACTGACACCTCAGCCTCTGATGAAAGGGTGGATTCTTGCACAGGATATTCTCTTGACCCTTCATATTACTTGTACATGGCTGAAAATACAAGGCACCGAACCTATTATTTCATCTCCAGGATTGTTTATGTGCTCCGAAAGAGAGGCAGGCACTTACCCAGCAGAGGCAAATTACCAGGCAGCAATAGATACAATACTGCACAGACACACGACAAACTGGCACACAGCCCAGAACCCTACAGAGAAAATAACAGTTTTGGGTCTAAAAGTCTCAGAAGACCACATCAGGGTTTTGCACCAAAGAACAGCAACAGGAAACTAACTGTTCTGTAGCCTTGAACTTCTGTTTGGCAGAGGAGGCTGGCTTATAGGTTACAAATTACACATTTATAACAATTTATTAAAATTTGCCTACAAAAGAAGGAAGGTAAATTCTTAAACCCTCCTGCTTGTCCAAACAGCAGGTTCAAGCTCAGCCCTTGTAAACGACATCATTTGCTTCTCTTACACAGTGTGTACCACACAGGCTGGAAGCTGGGACTGAGGCATTCCAGGGATTAAAGAAAGCCTCTGAGCTTCAGACATAGCTCTTGGCCACCATGGGGGACAATTTATTAGTTCTGTTGGTAAGGGAACACAGAGGAGTCTTCTGATAAAATGTCGTGTACAGCAGTAAACAGCCGAAACAGAAACGTGTGTGATTCACGTGTTGTTTAACGGAAGAGGAAAGCTCTCCAGAATGGAATTTTCCACGTGTGTCACTGCTTGCAGCATCAGATGCATTTGGAAATGATGATTTTTTCCTTAGTGAACGGAGCATAAACAAAACCCACATGTGTGATACAGACCATTGAAAAATACGATTCATTTCTCTATTTTTTTTCCTACTGCTGGCCTAACAGGACAGTCCCAGCCTGACCACCCAAAAACATGGACCTTTGCCTTCAATGGGGGTGAAGGCTTTTTTCCAGAAAGTTAAGAAAAAATAAACATAAAACTAGCATAGGCTCACACACAATGGGTTTTTTTTACATATTTGTTGTGCTGTATACAGGAATGCAAGAAACCACAACTAGTTCGAGAAGTATATTAGGATGACTTAAACTTTAGTACAGGAAATCACCCAAATTATTTCCTCTCTTAATATTTGACTTCTTTCAATAGTACATCCAAGCAAAAACTGTTTGGGCAATAACAACCATGTTCAAAATTCAGGCACGGGTTCATAATTGACACCTGAAGGCCATTTTCAATGCACATTTTGCATAAGTTGAAACAAAAATATGTCAAGAAATCTTTCCTGCCAAAATCCTCAGTACTACGTGCAATGGCAACATACTTGGTTATCACACAGGGCATGATCAACAAAATAGTACCTTTTCAAACAAGAGAAGAGACCCCCCCCCACACTGAACTGGACAACAAAATGAAAGAGGAAGAATATTTAAAAAAACATGGGAATATTTTCCACATTAAAAGGCCTCACCATTGTACCATATCATATGGTACAATGTCTAATTGAATTTACAAAAGTCAATTCTGTGGAGAAAGAAAAAGAAAAAAAAATGATGTCAATAAAACCCCTGACATAGATTTTTTTTAAAGATTCTTCCTGAACGCACCATAGAAAGAAGAGCGGTGAGATGAAGATCATTACAACTGCTAGAGCGACATTTCAAACACGTCTGTGAAAAGGCTGAGCCCGCACACAGTGCACTCAACACGAAGCATTCCCCAGACCTGATCTTCAGCCAAAGGGAAGAGATGTGAAAACAGCTACATCTGCTACACACACAAAACCCCACAATTACACTGTGGAGGATTTGGGGATTTAGACTATTGCCTGCTGTCCCTGGAGTACGTAAATGCACTCACACATCCTAAGTGAAATACTACAATTTATTTGAGACAAGCTAGAACTAACTTTCTTAGCACCCTTAACCTCACAACTAAGTGCTGACTAAATGTCACCATGTGGTAATGACTCTGACAGAAATGCAAAAATAATATAATTTTAAAAACCCTCAAAATTAGAAACAAATTGAAACCATAAATCCACTCCATGAAGTCTATATGTTCTTTTCACAGTAAATCTAATTAAACGTGTAACTGCAGCCACCATTGTCACACAGTATAATTCACCTTAAAAAGAAGAAAATTACAATACTTTTAAATTTAGACCCTGAATAATGAACAAATAAGTTGCTTCTCTTTAATGAATGGTGCTGCTAAAAGCAGAGGTGTATTTTCCTGAAGTGAACATGGTCTGTTCAAAGGTGGCTGCCACAGGTCTGGCCACACGCAGCTGTCTTGGCATTGCCAGAGCAAGAAAGTGAACACCAAAGCATCAGAAACTGTATTTATTTCACAGGGAACTGCTGCTCCTTTATGAGTTTCCTATGGGAGATTCACCTGATCAAATACACCCAAATCACATGTGATGGAACTGAGCAGCAAGGCAGAAATTTTGTATTAATGCTCTCTTTGTTCTTTCTGAAAAGACTGGGTAAGATGTGGGAATCAGTATCTCTTAGATAGTGATTCCCATCCTTTCATCTTTTCAGTGAACATTATGCATAACATTGATTTTTGTATAAATATTCAGCTGCACTGGACACTCTCTGCATAAGAGTGGCAATATATATTTGCATCTGTTGACTCACAGGACACCAAATTTTTGCCACTTTTGATCAAAGCAGATTTGTAATCCTACCCATTTCTCTCAAAAGAAAAAGGAAAAAAAAAGAAGGTAACCCTCCTTCCCCCAAGCTAAACCTCCAACAACAAAAAATAACAAAAAAGCTTTGGCGAAGTGGCAAGAAGTTATAGACCTGCATCCCTCTTCAGCCCTTAACTCTTCTTCTGATATTTCTTCCATCATTCATGTAAAGGAAATTAATGAAATCTAATCCTAACAAGTCATAACAGTGCCATGTTTTCTTAAAATACCTTATGCAGAAAGGATTATGCCGGACATCACGAGTAAATATTCTTCTCCACAAGGTAACGTATTTAGTGTAAACCCCGCATAGGCAGGAAGCTGTCCAGGGCTCTGAAAAATTCCTCCCTTCCGTGTAAACAGCATCTGGGTTGGACTCTTCCTTTAAGAAAACACTCTCTAATGCTCCAAAGTAAAATGCCTCTGGGAAGGTGTTGGATTCAGTCAAGTACAGAAGTGTACAACCACCTTTAAACACGTGGTATTTTCAGGGATATAAGACAAACCACGTGTAGGAACTTACGCAAATAATCAAATGATTTGCATTTTCCTTTTTTTCTTGAATACTTGCCCTGTAAACACCAGATGATCTCATATACCATACTGAGACAGCTTAATAATTTCTGGACTACAGAACTGAAATTTCTAAAACTCATTTTAGATTATAAAGAGTTAGAACTCAATTTCAAATAAATGCTGCTCTGAAATTTACTAACGCTTCTTTCTGTTTCTTTTTTTGAAACCCCAGTACTATTTCACAAAGAAAGAGAGTAATAGTAAGAGGTTAAATTAGCAATAAAGGCTAGATTTCTTTAGGAGCTAGAGCAGAAAATAAAACCCAGGAGTCCTATGTGCTCATCAGTAGTCAATGTGTCTGACTGCTCAAAGAATAACAAGGGAAAAAATCAAAGTAAATGTAAATTTGCCTCAAATTAGATACACATACTGTATTTTTTCCAAGAACGGAAATAGAAAAGATAATGAAATTTATTTTCAACAAACTAAACAGTACTACTCTTGGATGACACTATCCACTGTAATCCTTCTCTCCACAAGTGTTTTGTACATAGACAAAAACCTATGTCAAAAATTAAAGCTGCATATAATGCCAAATGTTTGATCTCAGTTTCCTTTCACTACATACTCTACACAGATATACCTATGAAATACATAAACACAGTCAAAACTATAGTATGTAGGTAGTTTTAGATCTTGCATCAAATAATAACTGAACACAAAAATACCACATTGAGAGAGGTTTTATAATTTTTAGGTTTAGAGGGGAATTTGTTCCATTTTAAAATACTGCTCCCACCAGGAGCACAAGAAGAGTCCTCATTCTCACATGGGCATCTCGTTCTTCGTGCTCACTTGCTTGTATCCCTGAAGAAAAATTATCATCTTTAATTTGTCCATAAGAACCTAAAACTAATCATAATACCTTACACGGAAAGCTGCTCGATGAGTCTCCCCCTGCTCCTATTTTGAGTGTTACGTTTGAAATCAGGCAAATATTAAAAATTGTGTCCCCTTTTCTTGTTATTGGCAATAGTCTTTCATAACTAGAAGCTTGTCTAGGCTTCTTTTGACCTAAAAGTCATAGATTAAACAACTAATTGGAAAATCAGTTTAGATGCCCTGCATCTACCTTGCTAATTGATAAAGACCTGGATTAGAGATTGAGAATGCAATGGTCAAATCCCTCGTTATCCTCTCAGAGCATTCGGCTTTAAAGACAGATTACCTGATGTGTATCAAAAGAAACAACATTGATACCAATCTGTCTATTATAAGGCTTTTTATGTTTCCTTGGGAGATTCAGGTGGGGCTGTTAAGGAAATAGAGTTGGGAAGCATTAAAACAGTATGACTTTGGAATCAGTAACTGAAATTAAATAATAGCAATTTATACAGAAGAATTATTTAATTTTACAAACATAACAAAAATAGTAGAAAATCTCCTTAGGCAAAGGGAGAACTGATTTGGCTGCAGAAGAAAGGACAGAACAGACTGTACAAGCTCCCCAGAAAAACTCTGCTGCCAAGGAAAAGCTGCAAACTGGTTTTGACACCTCATAACACTTCCTCATACCTGTACTTTTTACAACAAATGATTTTTCCAATCTCTAGAGACATGCCATTGAACAAAGACAGGGTCCAGCCTGTATGGCAATCTTTCTCTCCCAAACTAGAAACCTGATGTGTGATTCCTTCACAATTTCAGAAGGCAGAAGCAGTTCTGCCACACATTTATGGAAAGTGGAACCTTTTAATGTTTTTAGGGGAATGCCACAGCATGCACTGGCCACAAGTGCTGAGAACTTCTTGTGAACACACGTGCACAAAGAGACTAATATTGCTTATGAGACAGAGAGATTAAGTGTGTTCATGGCCTGAAAACCAGCTACCGTTCTTTAACCTCTTCTTCCATGAAGACAATAGTTTTTTGCAACTACTGACAAGAAGTTTCTTTATTCTCAAGTTTCAATCTAATAGAATTTAGATAAATGGATAAACTTGTTCTCTGCTGTAATGTGAATCCCTCCTGCCCACACCTCCGCTTCAATTTTTTTTTGGTGTTAATGAAGACCAAGTAATTGATCCTACGATCTGAAGGGAGGTTTTGAAAGAGTATTTTCACTAGTATCGACATTTTGTATGAACACTCGCTAGCTGTGCCAATTTTTAAGAAAAAATCTGAGAGATAAAACTCAAAAAAGGATGTAAATATCTATCTAGGAAATATATTCATGCCCAGCCTCCCAATATTCTGGCTAAATTGATATGCAACTTCCACCTCTGTTTCTTTTTGCTTTTTAAAGAAAAGTACGAAGTTCGTGCTTTTCTAAAGTTCAGTATATCCATGTGTTAACAAAGGTAATTCCCAATGGACCTGAGGTTTTATCAGCAGCTGTTTAAATACTTAACCAACTGCATACATTTAACTTACTGAAGTGTTCTCTGACTGGAGATTGGATTTTTGTCCCTCAGTCACTCCATTAATTGCAGAAAATCACTGCAGTTATGAAGATTAATGAAAAAAGGGTTTTTTTTCTGGCATCAGACATATGTGGCTGTGTATCACTGGCACATCAAGCATTAGAAATTATTTGACAAGGTTAGATAATAAAAGTTACTATGCATAGGACACAAGAGGGTTGCTTGAGAAGGTAGCAAAATCACACATTTGCCAGTAACATGTACAAAATTACCTTCCAAACCATATTTGTTATTACCATTCCAGAGAGAAGGTGGAATACTTCTCAACAGATATGAAAAACTGGGGGGGAAAGAACTCACAGCTGAAATCTGAAAGCTATTTTCATACATAGAAATACAGCAAAATGCAATTACTAACTTTGTGTGCTATGGTTTTTAAGGTACATTGCTGGTATTTTTCTAGGTACAAATACTAAAAGTTAAAGATACAAAACTAACAGGACACTGAAGGTAACAGGAAACGAGACAATTTTCGTTATTTCAACTTCATTTTTTTGAAAGTCTCTTTTGCTATAATTAACATGATATTCCTTTTAAATATAGATTCTAAACTAAACCCAAGCTAAATTTTAAATACACAAGAATACATTGATGTGGATATTGATAGCTAATTGATAAAAGATACCGAAGAAGTATTCATAAAATCAGTAATATAAAAAGAAAACTCACTTCGAGGTTTGCAAATTCCTCCATAAAATTTTTACTTTGTTTCTCCAGTTATTTACATGTTCTTTTTTTTCCATACATGACATGCTTGGGAAAGAGGTACCTTGTTTTGTCCTAGCAAGGAAGATGGGAACAATTTAGCACCACAAACTACATGCTGGGATTATCTCATAGTGGTAATTTGGCAAAATCAGCTCACAATAAAATCACAAAAGATTTATTCTGCTATGCAAAGATACAGTTTTCAAAAATGTGACATGAAGTTCCCTCAAGCACTTTTTTACTGACAGAAGGAAGAGGTCACATGATCCATTATAGGTACAACCACATGATCCCTTTATAGGTAGAATTCCAGGATATGAAGTCACAAGCATCTCTGTCATTGTGCTTTGAGCTTTGTTACAAAATCGGGAAGAGACACACTGAACCCTCCAGTGAGTTTATGACTGATTTGTTTCATTTGGACAGATCTGTGTCTCAGAAAAGAAATTATGCTAACTCCTCAGTTGGATAGAATTGCTGCAAAAATCAGATAAATGGAAATAACCTGCATTTATTTTCATTCAAATCTGAAATTCAGTGAAAAAATTCATATGGATGAGGCGCTTTATAATACATAAAGTATCATACAGTACAAAACTGAGAGCCCTATTAATAACCCACAAAGCCCTATTTACCCAAACGATTTCACTAAGAGCCCCTTGTCCTGCTAACGAGCCAGTCCTCCGGGGGTCCTGCACCCATATCACAAATGTTTTCTCACTGGTTTAACATGAGCAAAAATCTTTTGATTCCATCACTCCACTGAGCTGTGTCACTGAACTGAACCACCTGTGCTAGGGGCTGGATTCTGTGGAAACTGTGGCAGCTGCAGATACGGGTGACAGTCTCTGATGGTGACACTGGTCCTGCACATACCAGCTGTTTACCCACCCTGATTTTAGTTAGAAGCTGGATAGGGACACCAAGGCCTTCCAGCCAACCACAAGGACCGCAAGTCCTTCCCACTGAACCTTCCAGTCAGCTGGAACCTCACCAGTTAATCAAGACTACTGGTAAATTTGAAAACTTTTGTCTTACTTAATTTTTTTATGCCTCTATGGGTATCTTGAAAACGGAATTTATGGGATGAGCAAATATTCTACAATGGTGTTTTAATTTACAGCACATGCAGAAATCCTGCTCAATTTCGGATCTCTGCAGTTGTGATTCAGACACTAAATTACTTCTAGTCAAAACCAAACACTGAGTACTCACAGAAGCCTTTCAATATAAGCCAAGTGACTAAAACATTTCAAACTGTGTGCTGACCATCTGGAAGCACAGGCAAAAGCAATTCAAACTTATTCAATACTGTCCTAAAAATAAGAGTTTGAAGTTAACTAAAGGTATCAATGGATGGGATTTTCAAGCTGCCTTACTTCCACACTCAAACTGAAAAGCAATCAGATTTTACTGTAGTAAGTTTACTTTCTCAACAGAAATAGTCTACTTAACTCATTCAAGCAGATATGAAAGACCATCATAAACTAACAGCTTATGGCAACAATCAAGGCTAAACACTTGTAAAACTACGGCCTACAATACAATTCTCTGTTCTATTCGATTTCCCTCTTCAGTGCCTTTTGGGCAGCACCATCCTGATACCTGCTCAGGGCTAGACCAGTCACTTTTTTCCAATGCTGACCAGACCCACAAACTTCAAAACAAAACAAGGATATCCTCTGCAAATTCTAAAGCCAGCAGTCAAAAACCTTTGCAAAGTGATAAACTACAAAGATAGTTTCTTTATTCTGGGACCAGATATTCCCAATCAGGAGCAGATCAGTTTATTATACAGAACCAGTGTTGCTGTTTTATAGAACCAGTATTGTTCTTGAAAACATCTGTGAGAGTTTTATGGATATCTGTTGCATTCTCTTTTGTCCTACGATGAAGATCTGTGTGCAGGTCATGTTTTACTGCTTCAGGGATATCTGTTTTCTTATTGATTGAAAATTAAAATGGTAATTTATGCTTCCATACTGGACCACTGCAATGTTTTATTTCATTGATTTTGTGGCAGCTCTTTGCATGCATTTAACAGCTTATGTGAAACCCTGACAGCAAGGTCATTTCAAACAAGCCATTCCCAATTCTGCTCCCTTCAGCTCCCCACAACACCAAATCATTAAATTCTAATTAAATTTTGTACATTTGGGGTTTTTATAATCTTTAAAGGTTCTTAAATATCAAGTCAAAATTTCTCTTTGTCCTCTGGTGTGTGCCCTACCTCCCTCATGTACCCAAGCCCAGTAAAGCTTTTCTTTAAAGGATTTCCCTATTGATTGAGTGATATTTTTTCCCTTCTAAGCTTTTAGCTGCTGTTAACCTTGTATGTCAGACCAACAATTTGTTACAATTAGGCTGACAAACTTTCAGCTTTTAACTTCAGTCTCAGAGCTCATTTATTTGATCTAATGTAAGCTTAATTACCTGAGTTGCTAATTCTCTTAAAAAAGCCCCCCAAAATCCAATCCTGAAATATTGTACCTGCCATGAAAAATCTTCCAAAAGTACACAGTGATAGCCTGATAATTGACAAGGCTTTGATTCTTCTGAGCACATATTGATTTTGGACTCAAAGGACCAAGATTAAACCATTATCTTTTCAATAGCACAGAGGGTGCTTGCAGGGCCCACCCTTTGCAAACAGCTTGGACAAAACCACCTAGGAAAATAAAAGTGTGAGTGTAAACAGCACGTGTGGAGTGAGCACGTGGAATTGTCTGCAGGGGTTTCACCTAAAACTGATCCTCTCAAAAAGGGCTACTGTGAGCCCCATGTTTTCAGAAAGCAGCTCTGTGACACATAAATGCACAAGCACACAGGCACTGCCCTTTGCCAGCAATCTTTCACAATATCTCTTTTACCATTTTTCTATTGTTAAGAAAAGTAAAATACTAAAACATTTGCCATGTGAAAATTAAAAATGGAACAACTGGAAAACCTAATCCCTTTCTTCGTGTTAAGACATTCAGCAGTTACTGAAATAATGTTGTCACTTCACTGTAGTGTTTGGAGTCTGAAATTTAGGAATTACTTTTCACATAAGGAAGCCTGGAGAGAGAAATTGTGATGAAAAAGAATAATTGGATCACTTTTGGATGGCTGTAGAACTACTGGATGAAATTTTCTCCAACATATGAGATCTTGTTGCTGCTCCACATATATACTTCAGAAAAGGGAAATGCTCTTACATGCAATATATTTCAATACATAGTTTTTCATTGGCCTTTTATTATTTATCATTTAATGTTTCTTTACATTATCTACATAAATGCTAAACCAGCAAAAACTTATTGCTGTGTATTGTATACAAGTTCTGCACCTCAAAATACAGCAGCTGATCTTTGGAAGCTTGTAAGTACTATCAAGTTTAACACCAGATCAAGAAAAAGGCCCTCCTTGATTCTTTCTATTATGACTTTGTCGCAGTTTATCTATTCCTGGACTTCTAAAAGCTTTAACAAATATCATTTATCCTATCAGATCATTAATACTGTGAAGCCCACCCCAGTGAAATTTTTCTGATGGTTTCAGGAGATGAGGGGACATAATATAGACAAATGTGCTGAATGACAGTTTTGGCTCCCCATTCCTGAAGATATTACTTTCCTTACTTGTTTTGACACCGGAACTGAGGTTACAGGATTGCTGCTCAGATGGTATTTGCTGTTTTATTCAGCAAATTATACTCCTGTTTATTCAGGAGGGCATATCAGTAAAGAGATGGTATCTTGAGACTTCACTGATGGGAATCTAAAAAGGCAAGAGTCTAAAGAATATCCTCAAAATGCACTCTCCACTGGATGGCCCTTTGCAGCTCTCCAGGAGTGTCTGTCCTATACACAGCAAGTTCAGTGAAATAACTGAAAATAAAAATGTTCTTGCTTTTACATTAACAACTGCCCTTGTCCATGATGTGGATTAGAGTTTTCTATAAAATATGTCAGTCAGATGCTCTCTCCACTGACTTCCAAGAAAGTCAATATCATAGTTAAATATAATGTATTTAACTGTACTTTAAATAATTAATATATTTAATGTGTTTACATAGCAGCATGTACAGTTTTCTGTTCTATATATATTCTTCATGCTTTCAGTCACTGGCTTTAGCCAATATTTATGGGTCACAGTTCTAATAGTTACTTTAAATAAATGTCCTATTGCTGAAATGACATCTAAACTAAAGGCTTTGCAAACTGATGTGGAATTGTGCATTTGTGTAAAAATTGAGGCCAGTACTTTCAATTCCTTTGCAGATACAAATCTAGGTTAAAACATAGAATCATAGGCAATATCTTAAATTAAAAAGGGAAGAGAAATAGGTGTGGAGATAAGTTTACTAATTCATCATAATTTTCCCAGGGAATATAAAGAGCTATTATCTTGGTTTAATTACAATCAAACCCAAAAAGCCCATTTGCAAGTAATGAATAGTTGCAATAATAATTAGTAAGTGTTGACAGCAGCAGAAAACATGTATTTCATAAACATGGGTTTGTACTGGTTTATGTACTGTTTTTGTAATAGGCACCAACCCTCAGGAGTTCCTGCTAGAGCTGTTCATGGCTGCAGAATCCCACCCTCATTCCTGCATCACAATGCCATGTGTAAAGTAAAACATTCCATGCAGACAACTTGGGAATGTGGAATTCTGGCGCTTGAGCTGAAGCAAATATTCATGCTCCCGGTATAGCAAACCAAGTGGGACTACATGGAATATAAATCTGAGGATATACTCAGTACTACTGACCCAGCACTAACCAGCACTGGTGTGCAATACATTCACTGATCAACGAAACCATTTCAAATGGACTGCTCTCAATCGTAACACAAAAAGCTGACAAAAACCCCCTCAAGCTTAAAAGAGGCCATAAGTAAGCCATTTCCCTGTTTTCATTTGTTTGTTCTTAAGACCAGACCCTGAAAGAGACAAGTGCAAAAGCAGAAAATTGATTTGGTGTTTGTTTATATGCATAAAGGATGCTTTTTTTACTTGATCATATCTAAGACATTGAAATGGCAATCACAAAGGATTCGGTTCCAGCAGGAGGTAAAAGAAGATAATATCTGTAATAGAAGTATCTATAAAATCTGAAGTCAAGAGACAATGCAGTCTCCAGTCATGAAGATTTACATCTGACTTTGCTGGTTTGGCAGATTGGTTTATAAGACAAGAAAAAGGAAACTAACAGATAAATGGGAACAGGCTACAAGAACAACTCCCAAAATATTAGCGTCCAAGATAAGACTGTAGGCAAAATTTCAGTGAGTGATACATTTACATAGAGAATCTATTCCATTAAAAGCCAATTCTCATTATTTATTTAGCTATTGCTGTGATTAGATAGTATTTAAGACACTGATCAGGCTCAGATTAATGTAACATCAGAGGAAACTGCAATCATTGCAGCAACCTGCAGCGCAGCACGTGCATTCCACCTCGTGTGACAACAGAGACCAGACAGCTCCCCTGGCAGCCCTGCCCAGGCATCAGTCCTTAATATCCACAGCCAGTTCATCACAAGGCAAAGCCCCACCTGATAACCATTAATCAGGTCAAACTGCAGATAATTATCTTGGCTATCAAAAAAATATCAAAAAATAAATCCTCCTGATTTTGTCCATCAGACAAAATTGAAATGCATTCCAATCATCAATTTTCAACATCATCATGCTGATTAATAAGCCCACTTTACAAACTCACTGGAGTCATGTGTTTGAGAGGTAACAATACAAAAAAATTCTATTTTATAAGGAAGGTGCTACGGCGTAAAGGTATTCTAAGCACACAGAGAAGTCAAGGATAGGCTGAAGTACACGGAAATCTCTATGACACCGTTTTCTTGATCTGCAAATTCTCTGAGATCAAGATGTCCCCACGGCAAGTGCAAACTTCTACCAGAAGCGATTCGAAGTCTCAGATTTACTGAAGTCTAAATACCAAGAGAGGCACAAAGACAAAACAACTGTCCCAAATGAACTTTGACTCTCTATTCAAAAAGAGGACAAAGTATAAACGTCACTTGGTCAATAATCATTAGAGGTTAAAAGTTGTTGCCTATTTTAGGAGCAGATGACTATTCCCGAAAAGTTTAGGATTAAGTCACTGCTAAAAAGAAGGAAATAAAGCAGTGAGATTTCATGCGTATCACAGATCCTTCTAAAAGATATCCCAGGAATGTAGCTCTGGATTTTGACAAAAGATCAAGAATTCTCCAGCACAATGAAACACAATACAGCGTCAACTCCAGAAACTCCTTGTAAAAAAAATGGATACGCTTTCATTTTTACACTTGTACACCTTTAAAAAAAGAATAACAATCAAGTACCTAATTATTATAAAGGATAACACAGTTTCCATTAGCTACGTACAAACTGCCTAATCATTTTAGGATTCATAATTGCAAATTTTTCACATGACTATTAGACCTCCCTGTTATTGCAGCTGAGTATAAACTGAAAGGAGAATAGCACTTGCATATCCAGACTTTTTAGATGATAATAAAGATATTTACTGACACTACTGCGTAGCAGAAATACAATGAAAACTAGCATCTATGCTGTAAGGATGATGCTAAAGAAAAATATGTCAATCTCCTTATTCCCCACAAAACACCAATAAAGCATTAAGGAGACTTGCAAAAGCTTACATGTGTCAATAATTACTAGGAAAACTACAATGGCAAATTATAATGCAAGCTTCTACCTGACTGAGGACCCACTCAAGTCAGGTTTTTAACAGTTCTATAGCTTGTACAATACTTAGTCTGTAAGGGCCACATTTTAAATTTTATTTATGAAGGGGGAAAAAAATTACATTTATTTTTCACATATTACTTGCCTGTTTTCAGAAATGTCAACAGATTAAGGCAGTGAAAACAACTGATGGGTACTACATCTTGCTGGTTTTTCCGATAGGGAATAGCTGAATTTCAAGGCAAACAATATTGGAAAAGCTTACCTGGAATTTTGCCCACTTACATACACTAAGCCTTCTTCCTGGCTACTCTGCAAACATTTTCAAGTAGTAAAAGGCTGAGACTGTAGGCTTTCTTTTCTACTACATAATTATGTAACTCTGATCCTTTTGTGAACAACGATTCATTAAGCATGAATCCACGTTTTTTTCCAAATGATGTAAGCTCATTCTGCCATGTAATGCTGCAGTTCTCGCCACGCCTAAAAACTGTGTTCCATCATTAGCATGGGAATTGTTTTCAGGTTACACCACCCAATCCCTAAGCAAAAATAAATTTCAGCAGTAACAGGAGACAATTTAAGAGAAGACGCCTTTATCATCCCCATTGATCATAATCAATTTTAACCATTCCTGCTTTTCCCTGTAATGCTTTTGAACTATTGGGGCCTTTCAGTAACTACACACAGAGCAACAAATTTGCAAGGCGACAAAAAGTATTTGCAGAAAAAAGAAAAGATGCCTTGATAAAGAAACAATCCCTCAAAGTTTCCAGAACAAAATGTAAGGTTTTCTAGCTTCTGGTTACAGCACCACAAAAACCCCTTTCTGTGTAAGAATCTGACACTCTGAAGATACATGTGTGTGTATATAAAATTTAGATCCTGTACATAATTTACCTCCCTGACAAGTAACAATGATTTTTCCAATTTGTTGCTGCTGCAAAAGTCTGTCATTTGCTATTTATCGTGGAATAGCTGAGATTGACCCTCTTCACACACACATATAAATGCACACATACATGTATATCCACATATACATATATATATATAACTTTGCTGTTTTAAACAAAACTACACATTGTTTTATTCCTCACAGCTACACTGTCTTCGCTAACCTTTTTTTTTTTTTTTCCCTCAGTTATTGGCTTTGCAATTATATTTTCAGAGAGCTTAACCATTTTTGATATGCAGGACAAAGATCAGCAGCTAATCTCCAGCATAATTTCGTAATTATGGCGCTCAGCAAATTATTACGCATTATAACCCCTACCTAAGAATTTATGTCAGATTGTGATTATTTTTAATGTCAGCTTTCTCATGCTTGGACAGCCTGTCAGCCTGACAGGAAATGATCAGGAGATAACTGGGGGAACACAGCTTTTGTGCCAGTCAGAGCTTCGAGTTCACACAGTAAAAGCACTTTGCTTGACAGAGGGGCTGGGGTGGCAATCTTGATTAATTTTCTCTGCTGGAGAAAATACTTTTGCCCAACAAGGACTTTAACCAAGAGAGTAGAACACTGTTCCCTATGCAGCATGAACTCAGGATGAGGAGTATTGGGGGAGAAACTGTCTGGGTTACAGTGACCATTTTCCCAGTAAGGCCCTGGGGACGCTATGGCTCTAAGGATACACTGCCAGGATCTAGTCCAGAAAGGGATTTCACTGAACAAATAATTAAAAGATTAAGAGCAACTCTATTTATGCTGTGGTGAGCCTCAGATTACTGCTAGACATCTATGACAAAATGCCAGACAAGCAAGCCAAAATGAACATTTAAACAAAA
Source organism: Oriolus oriolus (assembly GCA_013400235.1). NCBI lineage: Eukaryota > Metazoa > Chordata > Aves > Passeriformes > Corvidae > Oriolus > Oriolus oriolus. Next base: position 293,124 of record VXBT01010833.1, read on the forward strand.
TGAATGTACTTGGGATGACTGAGACAGATCTGTGATCTGTGTGGTTTCATCAAATGTGTGGTGTGATTACAGATTATTGAAAATAACTGTGGGAAAACAAAATCTAGAACAGAGAAACTTATCTTCGAAAACCATGAAAAGATTACCAGATGCAGCTACAGACACAGCAGTGTCTTCCTTTTATCTAACCCAACAAACCACAACATTCGGGATAATTCTGCAGCAATGTTAAAAATAAAAAAATAAAATTACTTCCAGTTCCTTCAATATGCAGCATCTTGTTTTCTGATTTATGTTTACATCATGAGCAAATCAAACTACACAAAGAAAGCAAGTCACTCTGGACAAGAGCACAATCATCTTGATGCCCAAAATTCAGCATATAATAAGATTTACTAGAAATTTCATCCCGGCAAATATTGTAGTTATCCATCATGCATAATGAATTTAACTTTGTACTTTATTTAAAATTCATACAGTCTATTTTTTGCTAACATGTTGCATATATTGCCACTATCTCATCTATTTTCTTCTATTAGGAAATATTCTACTGTGCACTACTCTCAAAAATGAGGTAGATATAAAAATCTTTATAGTGAGTGCAGAGTAGCAAACATTTCCACTGCTGTAAATCATTACTATTCAAACACAGAGTGTTCAGGGATTTACAAGAGTGAGAATTTTGAAACCACTGCTACGAGAACTTACTAGTTCTTTCCAAAACAGAGCATCTTTGCTTCTTGCTTTGAGATGTTTTTACTTTAGCTGTATATACAAAAAAATCCCCACAGCAGATTCTAGTTGCTGCTGCTGTTTCCTGCCTGAATTTCAGGAAATCCATCCTTTTGGACAGAAATTTGTTTTGCCAAGCTAGAGACTCCTGGTTCCAAGAAAATTTTAAAGTTCCAATGTACAGAGGCAAACCCTCAGCCCCACTCCTAAAAAACAATTAATAAACCCCATAGTATTTACTTATCATCTCTATAGATACCCACAATGAGACAAACATCTCTTTCCTGAAAGGAATGTTCAAAATGGGCAAAGTAACAGAGAACAACAAAACTACTACAGTCCTTTTTGTCCACATCTTCTATAATTGGAACCAATACTGCAACATGGAAATAATTCTCTGCTTTTCGAGTCCATTTTGGCAAAGCCTTTCTGTATCACAAGATCAGTATCTCACATTGCCACTGCCAGAGCAGCTACAACACCAAGTTCTGCTGCTGCTCCCTAACAGCAACTGATTTAGTGCATAGAGCTGATAGTTTTTGTAACATGCTGAATGCCTTACAAAACAAAAGGACCATTGTCCTGAATAAGACAAAAAATTATGTAGACCGTGGACGATGCACCAACATGAAGCACCAATGATTTCTACACTGTTTTTGAGTCAGCAAGTCACATGGGCACAGCAGCAATTCAGCATGAAAGGAGCACCACGTATTACGAACAACATTCCCTTCCATGTAATTTTCCTCAGTCCACAAAGACTTTGATGGTGCTTGAATACAAAAACCTTTATATTTAGGCAGCTAGTCTTATTTAATTGTCGCTGGTTTATTAATCCATCAAATTGTGATTTTATTTTCCCATGTTCTGTCTATACTAACTCATCAAAGTCCTCATTCTCCATCTTTTCCTCTGGAGTCCTCAAAGACAATCATCACACGGTCACTCTGCTGCCTCAACCATACCCCCCAGCCAGTAACCAAAACCTTACACTGGTATGTTACCCACCTCTCCTTACGAATATGTCAAGATGATGTTTGAAATAAGCTTTTTCTATTGAAGGGAGTGGGTGATTAAAGCCTGTTTCAGGCTTTTGCTAGTATTTCCCTGATAAGATTAACAAAAACCTGAATTTTTAGGACTTGGTCATCCTCACAAACTCTACTGAGAGCTCCAGTCACAGTGAGAAATCTAAGCAGCAATTTGAAAATTCCTCCAGAAGGCAGCCCACTAGGAATGCCCCATCCAGGACAGCCATCATATGTGGACTTCACACTGCCCTCCTTCCGACTGCTGAGGGAGTGGGCCCTGAAAGCCAGAACCTCACCAGCACCTGAACAGGGCTAGAGGGGACCTAAAGATAGAAGAGAATCAAAAAGAAAGAGACACAAAGAGGAAGGGTGGAAGTAAAGGGGAGCCTGACTCGAGTGCAGCTCCCACACAAAGTTGCATTCTGCAACACCAAAGAGTCTGCCAGAGTGATCCCATCAGCTCCAGCTCCCTGTCACTTTAGATATTGTATTTATTATTCTGGTTTTTACTTTTTGAAATAGCAAAAAAAAAAAAGGGGGGGGAGGAGGGGAGCAAAACCCCACATATTTCTGTGTGAAATGAGGCTAAAGGAATGTGGCCTGCCTGTGGGGATCTTCCTGAGAACACTAAGATCAAATGGAGGCTTTATTTCATTTCTAAATGTTTTTCCCCCCATCCTCTATAAACTTTTAATATAAACTAGCAAACAAAAAAAGTATTATTTTCCAGGTTCTGTTTGTAAGATGCTTTTAAAAAATAAAATAAAACTGCCTCATGAAGTCAGGATAAAGCCTCATAAGACAGGAAAGGTTCAGACAAAATGCTTGCTGCAAAGATCGTGTACATTCACCAAAAGCCCAAGTACTGCTCTTTTCTAAGAAACATGCAGCACTTGATGCAAAATTTATAAACTTATATAGCTTTATAGCAGATGCTTCCCTTCCAGAAGCAATTCCAGAGACAACCTCTGGCTGTGCATTCCCCTGTCATCTCTCCTTTGAATTTAATTAATTAACAAGATATCATTGGGATAATATAACTATCTTAAGAGCCTGGAGTTTGACCTCAGACTTGTGTGCTGATCCAAGTAAGAGTGTAGTTATTATTCTAAGCTTCTGACAGTGGCTCCGCAACAGCATAATTCTTGTGAAAACTGCAGTTTTCTACCTACCAAAGTGGCTGATGAGGCACAAACACAGCCCAAAAGGTGTTTCATTACAAGCTTCTGGCATTATCTCTGAAGAGACTTTAACTCAATCTGCTTCTTATTATATGCTGTTGGCAGGTTGCCTAAAGAGTTCACCTCTCTGCACTGGAATAAAAGAAATATGTTTAAAATTCGAACAATCCATTTACTCCTAAACATGACATTAATGGGTACAGGATAAGAACCAGAATATTTATCTATTCAATACAACTCATACAAAACAGTTTACCTGCCTGTCTAATCTCAGATGCCCCAGTTTCCACAAAATGACAGGATCCACACATTTTTGCCTCACTTCCCCTCTTCCTATTTGAGACAGCAGGAAGGGCTTTCTTAGCAGCAAAGGATAGAGGAAACAGGTGGTTGGTTTTGTTTGTTCCTCTCATTTAGATGAATCTAGAGTGCTGGTGGGATTAAAGTTCTGGTATTTAGCATTTTGATATAGTTGGCATATATTTCTATTTAAAGGACTCAATTGTCCAGAGCTTATTTCTTCTTCTAGCGAGCTTTTTTTTCCCAGCAGATCTTCTGGGAGAATGTCTGCAGATAGGATTAGATTGGAAATGCTATTGCTTTCAGTGTACTTAAGACACTGGCAGGGATGGGAATTTAAATGAGAGATTTCAGATGTCTGCATTATGCACTTCACAAATTCTTTCTTGCCTAAGGGAGGTAAGAACAACAACAAACCTAACTCATTTCCAAGTTAATTTAAAAGCAGAGTTTGATGGCAGAATATTTGCATACGTTAGCTTCAAGATAGATGCAATATATGCCATCGGTATTTGCACCCATACATTTTAAGGTATGGTTTCTTTTTCTACAAATACTTTGTGTGTACTAGAAAAGCTATACAACCCTTTTTCCACTGGGGTCTTGGAAAATAAGGGGGGAAAAAAACCCCAATTCTTACAATTTGACAGAACATTCCTTTGCAGCAGAAGGACTTGAGCAATTTGTGTTTTTCCAATTTTCAGGATATACCTCTTGATCTTATATTTAGTTTCAGACACCATGTACTGAGTAATAGCTTTCTATATGTGTCACAACTTTATTTTCCTTTAAAATTAGGAACAGGATGCAGTTTATTCTATTAACAGATTAACTTCCTTAATAGAAGTTTGTATTTTGTATGGGGTGGATTTGACTCATCTCTACAAGCGGAGATGTGCCATACAGCCAGGATGCCGTGCTAAACTACGATGGCAAGATACGGCTTCAGAAACACGTGTAGGCACAAGAAAAGGTGGTGATAAAACGGAAAAGTTCCACCAGCTTTAAGTACTCTTGATACTGAGACATGGGAATAAATGCTACCACAGCACTGCTTCCTAATACCCACTTAAGCGCCAGATCAAGAAATCCAAGCATTATTAGCAGCCTCAAGAAAAAAACATCTCATCTGCTGAGCTGGCAGCTGCATTTCTCACTTCTCCCTACTGAAATTCGAGGTTATAGCCCAACTCTTGATTCAACCAGCTGAAGGGATCTTGCCAAATCCAACGGGAGCTGAATTTGGCCTCTTTCTCTTTCAGAACTCCAGAAAGAGATGACAGTTTACTTAAAGCTTCCAGAAATATTTTTTGTTTGACTCACATTACTGGTTGTTCTAAGAAAGGATACATATCTCATGTCTGGGAAGTAACTCTGTACATACATAAATGAAAGAATTAACACTGCTTCATTTGATGGTATTATCTCTCAACTACAGATGTGTGGCTTTAAAAAAAATGTAGGCAGGAGGATGTGCTAAGCCTGTAACTATGTTTTTTCATAGCCTGTAACTATACTTTAACTTAACTGAAAATGGATTTACATTAGTCTTCAGTATTCTGGGAGAGAAATTAAATCCATGATTTTCAGTATTGCATGCTGACACAGGTTTAAAACAAACATACTCATTGTCTTAAGCTTCAACATTAACTTTGGATGCACATCTACACAATTTCTCCTTTATTTCCTCTTCTTCCTCAAACTCTTTCAAAAATGTCAATTTGAATAAGCTTTCAAACAAGACAAAATGGACTAAGAATTACATTTTGCTTTTATGGATATTTGTTTAAATTGAATGAATAATAGATGAATTGTTAAATTGGAGTGTAATTTAATTACCTGGGCATGCATTTTATCTGGACAGTATTAGAATTTTACTTTATTGTTCCCACTGGAAAAATGCATCTTCACCATAACCTTAAGCAAGCGTGTAAATTTCATGACTTCAAAAGACAGAAATGGAGCCAGGAAATCACACTGGTTAGTAATCAATTTTTTTTTTTTTTGAAAGGAAAAGCATTAGAAAATGTAGCTTAAGGTGCTCAGCAGAAAGCAAATGAAGCCTGAAATACTGTGAATACAGGCAATAGAAACTTAAAATGATCATTAAATACAAAGCTTTGTTTCATTCTGTGTTTCTTTTTACCGTTAAATTAATTTATCCTCCCCCAAACAATAAGATGAACACAAAACTGTTTTCAGAAGACGTTTTAGAGGGATAAATGGATAATAGATGTTTTGCCAGTGACCTCTGGGGCACAGAGCTGCTTGAAGGAATGATACCATGTGAACAGCAACCACCATAATAAACACTGATTTACCTCAGTACCCAAAAACTTAAGCGTGTGCTGAGGGTGAACTTCTGTAAACACAACAAGGGAAATATCTGTCATGGCATTTGAAATGCCAACTATCACACTACTGCATTGAAACGCTTAGTTTTGCAGATATTTGAAAGTAACTGGATTTCACAAGACTCTTAAATTGGGGTATGTATTCTGCAAGCTGAAAGTATTTTCTACCACAGGAGTTACAGCAGAAGCTGCATGCAGTAATCTAGGGGACAACCTGTAAATAAAAACCACTGTAAAATGGAGTGTTGATACTGCCAAAATGAATCAATAATTAAAGTACTTCGACAAGAAGATTTCTCAAGAGCCTCTATCTTCTGAATGTTAAATTCTGAAAGCATGAATCAGATGTTCTTGTGTTTCATGTGAATATCATATAATATGTTCCTGCACTATTGCATCTGGGGAGGATGTTAAAAGACTCAATTTACATTTAAAAACCTGTTTGTTATTTATTGAATTCTTATACCATAATATCAGACTTGAAGTGGCTTAATTTCAGAGGACTGTTTAAAAAAGAAGAGAGATAACTGAAAAAGTACTGATTTTATATAGGTGAAATTTGGTATTTGGACCAATTAATTTAGTTTTTATTCTGATTAACTGCATCCAATTAAAAGAACTCAAGGCTTATATGTTGATCACAAAAAATTTCAGACCAAATGATAAAAATGATGTAAGATTGGATAATACAAAAAGACTCCATATACCTAGGTAACACGAATACCTAGGTAACAAGTAAGAGTCCTGCAGGTATCTTGGACTTTACACCATTTCACCTTGAGGTTTATAAACCATTTTTCTTCACAGTTCATATCTAGAAAGGTTTAAAACAAGAAACCAGGTATGTGACAGCAAAGCCATGCAACCTCTTCCTGTTATTTCAAGGGGCAGGAGCTTGAAAGAGAATGCACAGAAATGCTTTTGGTTTAGGGAGTGTTTTCTAGCTCTGTATTTGTTTGGGGATTTTCTGTTTGTTTGTCATAGGAAGGAAATGAAATACCTAAAATCATACAAGAAAAGCACGATGGTTTCCAGTAAAAAAAGGGAGAAGCAGTCACATTGTAGATTATATTAATATTACTTAAGGCAGTAAAAGTTTTCATTTATTTATTGTTTACTAGCATTACCCTGAGTAAATGAACCTGGGCAAGGTGATGCTACCCTGGGGATGTGCACTCCCTGTAACAGACTTCTTGGCTGGAATTCCAGCTTCCTGACTTCTTACAGGCTGAGTTTTGAAAAAGATTAACCAGCCACAATACTTTAGGCACACCGGCCATTCCATCTGAGCTAAAGAAGCAATCACAGTGCTGAAAGCAACCACAACCTGTAAGAGCAGTGCTGAATACACAGGGGATGGAGTAATAAAACAATGGGGTATCTATATTAAAGTTACTAAAAGGCTGATTAACAACAGCTTACAGATACCTAACTTTGTACTTCAACTTCGCTCCAGGTTTTCCAAAGTAAACACAAAAGTAAAGGCAGAGGCATTCCAGAAAATGGTGTGTGCAACATGCAAATATAATCTAGATATGTGCTACAGCAACGCTCATATGACAATAATTTTCACAACAGGAGCTCTGTTGATTGCCCTTGACATGGAAAATATCCTAAATTCCAAGCACAGCCTTCTTTCTCCTTTAAAAGTTTGTAGCTGTATGTTACCTTGTCATCTCAATACAGTGGATTACTTTTGATGAAACTACGCTTGGAATTTTGTAACATCAGTGAAATTTTTTTATGTATTTGATGCTATTCAACAGTGAATAATTTCCTGGGCTTGCTTTGTTTACACGTTGGAAGCATTCTGGAAAAGTGTCAGCATAATACAAGATGGGGGAACGTACAAAATGGAGTAGCTGGTATTTTAAAACACCTAGGTCAGACTGCCAAAGCCTAGAAAACAAGCCATGTAACTAAACCAGGGAAATTATATTCTTAGCTTTTTAGATTTTTAACTTATGGTTAAGTGCACGTATCATATGCCACGCTCAGAACTGTTCTAAAGTCCCATCTGTTTGATCCCTTTCTCCTGCTTTTGCTGACAGCAAGGGCTATGCCTGGATTACAGCTACTATTACGCAGAAGACTGACAATAAAACCCGACAGTATATAAACATTTATCCAAACTGGATTTTCATTAAATGGGGATTCAATCCTTCTGGTCTCATGACAGATTTTAAACAAAGCTGAGAAATGCTGGTATAACTTTTTAATCAACTAAATGTAAAAATGGAAAATTTATGCATAAAAATGAGCAAGATCACCAAGCTCAAAATTCACCAGAACAGCATGTATTCATCAAAACCAGATTGTCCAATGAAATCTGAAAGCTCTGGGATTGTAACCACAGCAGCACACTTTGGATGCTGATGTATATAACCTGCTGTAATTTGGTCAACTGGAAATGATCTTTTGCTTACTGTACATTTGTGAGTCTGTCCTTTCACTCTCCATTGTTAGAAAACTTAGTCAGGCTTTCTATTGCTTGCTTCATGAAGGAGAGATGAAGGACAGGCAGACAGGATGAAAGGAATATCTCATCCAACATACTCAAATCTATAAAGAGTACATCGGAGTTCATCGCCAATGCCAAGACTTCCTGTGCATACACAATAGTCTTAATGGCTTCTTTCAGAGGAGCAATTTAAAAGTACAAATCCCTCTTCTCCCCTCAAAAGTTTTAGTCACTTATTCATCCAGTGTTTTCCAGTCCTAAATGGGTTATCTAAAGAAAATGCAGAGACTAAAAAGGAGAAACATAATGTAGAAAGAGTCACAAAAAAAGCCCAAAAAGCACAACCCCACAAGCCAAACTCTGAAAAAACCCAGAATGACTTGAGATGAGGTCTGAACAGGTCTTTTTAAAGCCTGGATTATGTAATACCGCATTAAACGCTGATGTGTCAGTGTTGACTTTGTACTTGATTTGTTTTGTGTAAATTTCAAATTAAGGCACCCTCACCATTCAGCTTAAATTCTCAAGGTGGCAACACTGAAAAAATTTAAGCATATGGAGAAGCTAAATATGAAGTTTCCTTACTGATGACCTACTCTATCCTTAAAACAAGCTCATGTTAAACCATTCACAAAAATAAACACTGAAGTCACAGCTTTAAAATAGCACAAAACATCCAGTGTGTCTTGTTCGTTACCTAACCACGCGGGAGAACTCTTGCCAGTTTACATCCCTGGCAATTTTTCACCAAGAGACACTGAGTAAAATGTAGAAGTTTGAACAAAAATTGAATTACGAAATTTAAAGTAATTTTAGGAAAAAAAATAATTAAATTTTAAAAAAAAATTAAAAATTCCGTGACTTCAGGACACCTCCTCTGTAGCTGAACAGGAATGGATGATGCATGATCAGAGCTCCTTCTGACCTGTGCACTTCCTGTGTCTCCAGTGCCCTCCTGCAACACAGCCTCCCCCCTGCCAAGGGTGCACCCACTCCCCACAGTTATGGGTTCAAAGCAGGCAGGGCAGGAATCCCACAGAACAGGAACGAGTCAGAGCCAGTGCTCTACAACATCCTGGTGCCAATGTCACCACTGACAGCTGGAGGTAGAAGATGGATTGTGTCAACTTTCCAACAACAGCATGATGGGGTTTATGAACTCTGAAACTTGCTCGAGCTGCCAGCTGAGCCAGCTGGCGTTGCCAGGATGGTCATGAGGATACAGAAGAGGTCCAAGGTGTAACTCAAATACTTATTAATTGCTATCAAATCTCTTTTTCTCCTTCATAACTAGCATATTTATCCTTAGACATGTACAAAACAAGAACAACTGCACAGTTTCCTAAAAATACCACCTGCTAATACTCTTCAAACCTAACCAAGTGGGGTAAAAGTTTTTTGCTCCATCAAGGTCCTCTATCTGCAGCTGTTCCACATGGCAAATTCCCATTTCAGTAAATTGGTGCTCTGCTCCCAGAACAGATGCAAAATCACTCTCACAATGAGAATATACAATGCAGCCTGATTCTAAGAACAAAGTACCATTTTAAGTCTTCATAATTCCGTATTCAAATGATTCTTTTTGATCGCAATGGGAATTCCATAACCCCAGTAAAAAATTACTTTTTTACTAGATAGAGGACAAGTATGGTACATCAATATTGTATTTTTCTGTACGTGTACAGTCTGGCTGTTATTTCTGAGCACTGTTAGAGGCTCCAGACAGAAAAACACCTGCATCCCACTCATTACAGCACTGACCCTGACAAAGACACATACAGTCTGTTACCAAAGTAGAGATGCAGCATTTAAGGGTCAAATTTAAAGGTTTCTCTCCATCATTGACAAATATATCAGTATAAAACTGATTCTGAACAAGTTGCTGCTTGCAGTGTCGAAGGCCCTTACAAAACTAAGCTAAGTGTTACAACTAGTCACACTTTAAATCTTGAAATGCGTCCTGCTTTGCTATATGAACACTGTTGCCTTATATGGGCCTTTTAGTGTTGCACCATTCAAAGTATCCACCATAAAAAAGATGTTTAATTCCCAGAGAACGCGCCAGTGCCTGGAATTTGTACAAGTAACAAAAACCTCACACACGTGGGAGCTAACACCCTCACAGAGACACCGGTGCTTCCCTAGGAAAGGATAACACAAGGAAGGTAACGCAAAAATTGCACTCTGCTGGAAAGACTAAAAAGTCAACATTCTGGCCTGTTGAATTAACAGGGAAAAGCTTGGATGGAGAAGCTTCTAACCGTTAGTCAGACTGCACTATCAGAATCACAGGAAATAAATGAGAATTTAGCAAAGGGAGACGATAGGAAAGACCCTGAAAGTCAAACAAACAAACAAAACGGAAGAATACAGCTCTTATATGTCCTGCAGATATTTAAAAATGTAATCCATACAGTTTACAAAACCAGTCTATTCAAAGAAATTAGCAACTATATTTACCAGCCAAATTAAAAATTCTCATAGATATCCATTTTTCTCTGCTATTTTGTATAATTTTTGTTCAGTATGACTATTCTGAAAATGAAAAACACTTCTCAGATATTTGAGTGATATAATTCCCTTAACAGCTCATGACATTTCTAATGAAGACTGAAAACCTCATCTGCTTTAAGAAAAAAAATACCTGTGAAGTATTATGATGGAAGTAGAAAGAGACATCAATTTTCCACAATAAATGACTCATAGTATTTAATTTAAGCATGCCATACAAAAACATAAAATAAAGAAGGGAAATGAATGATCACTGAACCATAAGAACTGAATGGGAAAAATCACCAGCATTGTATAAAAAAGTTAATCTCAGAAATACTCTTCTGATGATAAGCAGAATTTCATCAATCTTTAAATTCATGAATTTCCATTTTCAAGCTAGGCACATGTGCTTTTTTTTTCTACTTTTAGTGGGATTTAGCAGCTCAAGTCCCAAATCCTTCAGGAAGTCTTCTGTCTTTGACACTTTTTATTATTTATGTTAAAGTTATCCATACATTTAGAAGTTCAGATTAGAACTTGGGCATATGAGTGTCTTAAATATCTTTTGTATGCCAGACACAGTAGCTTAGGAGAAAATGAGAACATTACAGTTAGTCCAAAACGAAAACCTGTACTTCTGTTTAAAAGATTGCTTAAATAATTGGAGCTCTAGTGGGTGTGAGCGTTAAAATTCCCATCTTTAGGAATATATTGTAGTATTCCTTTTGCATATCACTCCTTTTTACTGGCCACTATGGCTATACACAATAATAATAATAATAATAATAATAATAATAATAATAATAATAATAATAATAATAATAATAATAATAATAATAATAATAATAATAATAATAATAATAATAATGTTATTATATTGAGTGATTTGGTTTTCTGTTCTGATATTCCTTTCAATACATTCCAGATGGAGTGCATAATAGCAGAAATCCAGGAGTATAAATACGTACAACAGCTACAGAGCAGGTTCAGATGGGTATTACAGTCCATTTTATCGTTCAGTAATTAAACTTAAGAAACCTTAATTCTTAAAACTACTAGCCCTTCCTCTCTCTCAATTAACAGTACATACAGCTATTGTCAAATATTCTACTTGGAGTACCCAAAATAAAGGAATGCTTCTGATATGTAGGGGAACATAGCATTTTATATGTAAAAAACCCAACAAAATGAAACGTTAATCCTTACATGTCTGTATGATCGGAAAACAGAATACTGAAGATTTTTCTTACCTATGAAAAGATCAAAATGTTGCTTCTTGTATTGACATACTTCTATCTATAATTATTACAGACTAGTAAGAAACCCACCAGCTGTGAGGGATGCAGTCGGATTGGAGAAGTAATTCCATTGCTTTCCAACGTTCTACACCTGAATGTCTATTTTTTTCTAATGCTTCTTCCCTCAGACAGAAGACTTTTCTGGAATTTCTTGGCACATGACTTACCGGCAGTGTTTGTGGGATCCCGTTAAGGTTTCGATCACAAAGCATTCCCCTTCGTTGAGACAATATGCAAGGTCCTTGTCTTTGCATGGCTTAAAGTGCTCAGATCGCTCCGTGGAATACGTTGTAGTGTCTGTGGAGGAAACAAGGAAAGGGAAGAAATGCTGTAAGGATAAATATTGGATATTCTTACAGTACATGTTAAATAAATTTGATCACACTGGTTTCAGTAACATCAAAAACAGACTGAAAGAAATGGAAAGCATGGGGCACACAAACCTCCGAGTGAATGCAGTACTGTTCACAATCACATTTCTTAAAAGGTTCTCAAGAAACACCTACAGAAAAACAAACCAGCCTGCAGCAAAGTTGGAGTATAATCTCAACCACTTCCAATTTCCAAAGTTTGCCTTCTAAAATGTAAAGACACCTATTTTGTGTCCTTTAACCAGAATATGATTTTCATTTTAATGCACCGAAACACGGTCTGAAATAAGATATAAAATTTTTCATTAAAAAACTGAGCAAAAGTAGTTAATATAGTATCAATCCAAAAAACCCAAATAAAACCCACTACAATGAAAGAGAAAAAAAAGCCAGATACTCAGTCACAGAAAACAGCCTAAAACTTAAACACAAGCAATGTACCAGAGATTGTGTCACTTCACAGAGATCATCTCTAGGTGTCTGTAGGACCCCAAAACACAGTTAAAGGCTTGATTACACAGGTAGAACTGCTGGCTGCACCTTTGCAATATTTAGTTAAATAATTAGATTTGGAATAGGCTGACACTATGTCAGGGTGAGCTATCATTCCTGTCTTCTAATAAATCTCTTTAACCTTTCCAATCCAGTTGGATTAATCAACAATAAAGTGAAATTTTCAGAGGAAGGTGCCTGACTGACACATATTTTAATTTTCTTCACTAAGACAAGGTTTTGTCTAACGAAGTGTGATTTTCAAAGTAGATTATGATTTCCACAGAGCCATCGTTCAATCTTCACATTCAATCTTAATTTAAAAGGTTTAAATTCCTAATCACTTTGCAGGATCTGATATATACTGAAATAGTAAGAGAACATTTCACTGTATACCATACAGCCTATCACAAACTATTAAGTTCCCTGCTGTCAAAGGAATGAAGCAGTGCTCAACAGACATAGAACCCAGCAAAAAAGTTATACAAACACTTTAACTTGCTTTTTGCTCATAACAAGGCAAATATCCACCAAGCTAACACCAAAATTGAAAACCAAATCACTGAACTACAAGACCCCTGTAAATATGGTTCTGCAAGAAAATTCAGATAATCCCAAAAATCTTTCAAAGTAACTTTTTTTGTTCTCAGGATATTTTTAATACAACACCAATACAAGTTCTCCTTATATGCAGACTAAACGACAGAAGATTAATGAAATATATTTGAAAATAATAAGAAGATCCATTTCCTATTCTTTGTATGCAACACTTTTTTGTTTTTCCTCTCCGGAGGGAAAATATTGTAGTTCAGTGTTTCCAGTGGAGAGAAAAAACATCCTGGGAATAAACTCCAACAGTCTTTCTTCAAATGTTTTTACAGATTCAGAACAAAAGGCCATCCCATTGTCCCCTGTAGCAGCACTTACAAAAAATTTGCAAGCTAATTGGAAACTACGTTTTTAATGATTGCAAGCAAATCCTGAACTGAAATCTACCAAGTTGAATTTTGGAGACAATACAAGATGTTTATAGGTGCTAACAGTGACTAGCATCTCACTGTTGACATTTCAAGAATGATCAGCTTTTATGTAAAAAAATTATCCTCACATAGAAAAAAGGTAGCCCAATTACTGTTTAAGGTCAGTTTTGCCCAGGAGCATGTAAATGACCATTTAAATTAAAAAAAAAAAATATATAAACCTGAGTAATCAGTTATATTGCTACCCCTTTTAAATAAGGAAAACCGAAGGTTATGTTATTTGAAAGCACTTGTGATAATTACAAAAGGTAAGTAAAACTGTTTGATGAGCAGAGACTCAGCTTGACCCAGCTTTAGCGAACAGAACACTTGCATTTGTCAGCCTGCTCTGAAGAAACAATCTGTGCAAATGCCCTTATGAAGGCAGCTGCAACACACAGACCAGAGGAATCTGAGGTGTTCCCGAAGGACGAGAGCAAACCGAGGGAGATCGGCACCGTCCCAAAGCGTGGCTGAGGCAGGGAAGCAATGAATTCTCAGAGCACAGCTTTTGAAGTGCAGGAGACTCCTCTTCTACCATAATTACATCAAGAATACCTTGTCAAGGTCAGCATTTTAAAGTTTTAGATTAAATATATTCTTTAGAAGTTTTGTTCTGCTTTATTTTAATTATTCCTATTGTTAATATTAATCAACCCTTGTGTTTTATTTATAAATAGGTGTAAGTTGCAATAGTTCGTTTTCTCCACTTGGACACAATCTCAAGCTTTTCTTTTGTATTTTGGGTTCTGACCCTCAACTTTCAAATGAAGTACAACAGTTGTAGGTAAAAATGATGCCGGCAGCTCCTTAGGGAAGCCTTGGGCTGCACTCCTAATGTTGAAAAGTACTCAAGAATTGGTAACTTTTTTTTTTCCATAAATAGTCTCATTAAAAGTCACTTTTCAATTAGAGCCTTTTCTGGTTTGGAAATACTTGTGCCAGTCTAAGCAGGTTGATGCATGTGGACACCAGGAAGAGCTGAGCTGTGCCCAGATCTCTGGGCTGCAGAGATGAGGTGTCTGAGCTCAAAGGTCGTTCAGCAGCGTTCCAAAGCTGTGTTACCAACCGATATCCCAGATATCCCTGCAGCTGCTGGGTACTTTCTGCTGGAGGTAACTCACATACCCTCTACATGAGTTTCATAAAAGTTACAATCCTGCTGTTATTTCATGCTGCATTCGTGATGAAACAAACTCTGCTACAGCTTCATTAACTATTGATAAAAACAAAACCTAAAAACTTGTTCTAAACACAACTGCAGAATGTACGAAACAGCAGAAAACACTGTAGAGACTAAAGAGTTTTCCTGATTGTTTTCCGAATAAATAATAAATCCTATTGTCTCTTGTTTTATTTTACTCCTAACCAAATACTGAATTGACTTTTCCATGGTAGAATTGTCCTTCATAGCTTCAGAAGCGTGGTAAATAAAAACTGTTGTATTGTGATGTTTGACTTGATGATTTTTAAAAGAATTAATAAAACCTAGGCATTAAAAAAAAATGAATAGTACAGCTTCTTAATTTATTTTTAGTCTCTGAATGTGGTAACAGTCCCAAGTGTTTACAGGTAACAAAAGGGAATTTCTGTTAAGCATTCAGATGTCCCTGAATTCAGTGTGTATTCCTTAAGGTATTTTTTCATTTCTTGAATTGCCATGTGTCCAGGTGTTTCATGCAAAAGCAGCAGGGGATACTGACTTCTGCTGGAATCTTTCCAACTAAGTGGAAATAAAAAAAAAAAATCTAGGCACTCTTGTTCTTATTTTTCTTGCCTTACTGTATCAGCAAAGGTTTACGCATGATCCCCGTACTTCAAAAATTAATACCTCATTTCCAACCCTCAGTTACCACTGCTTAATCAAATGAACTAGAATTCCATTCACATTGCAAAGGAAGGCTTCAAGATCTCTTATTTATAAGCATAGAGTTGTTTTTTAAAAAAATGCAGTCTTTGGGACTGTTGAAAAAAATCAGTAGGAAGTTTACAGATATTATTTTATTTTGTTTAGATCTAAAACAGTCTAAAAAAGTGTTAGTGAATTTGTATTCTTGTCTCACTGATATATTTCATTGTATTTATACCAGTACAGGATGGCTCATTATAGCTAATTTTTGAGTGATCTTCAAGGCATGATATGGTTACTAGAAATGCTATTTGCTCCTTCAAGGCTACCACTTTCAGTGTTTCCAATACTATGCCCTGATATTGATAAACCTGTAACTGCCAAGGAAAAATGCAGGAAATGGAAGAATGCAAGATTTAAAATATCCCGGGAAACAGCAGCATTCATGGCAGCTGTTGCTGCACAGATTGCAGCAGCAGCCATTCCCATGCAGCACTCCAGCTTCAGAAACAGATTTTACTGGTTACATCTCGAACAAATCAAGTTTCCTGGGTTATCTTTAAATGATACCCACACTCCATGGCCTTCACTGTAAACATTTTTTCTAGGCAGACAACATTAGCTGCTGTAGGGAGAAAATTGACCCAGGAGAACAACAGATGGAAAGGCCCTGTGTAACTTTTGTGACCTCACTTGTGGACAGGCACCCAAACTCTGCAGCTACAGTCATTAACACAGGTAAGGCAAGTGCTTGGTGCATCCCCACCAAGAATATTAGGGCAGTTCATTTTAATGCCAGAGCTCACATACTGAAAGACTTTTAAAAAATGCTGCATATTTTGACTACCACTGGGCATTACCAGCTTTACAGATTCAGTATCAACATGCAAACTGGCTTTTCCTTTATCTTTTTATCCATGTATAACTGATCATCTTCCAGAGAACTATTCCTTACTGAGGCACCAAAAAAATTTTAAAATCCCTGATCTTATTTCTAAATGCACTGCAAAAAAATAAGCCAGATACAAGTGACTGAATTTCCTCTGACAACTCCAGTTATCAAAAAACCCCAACATTTTTTACAATATATTCTTGGACCACTACTGCATTCTGTGAAGAAGGCAGCATAAAAGGTCAGTTAATAGGGATAGCATACAGGGAGTTAAATTTTGTGTTCAGTGAAGTCAATGGCAAATATTTACAATGGTTCAGTATAACCAGGGTTCCCTGAAGTTCCTATAGGATCATCTAGTGCTTCTCTCTTGATATCTCAGAATTACGTGCGGTAGCCCTAACTAGAAAGTGTCTTGCACAAAAATTGAAACTTACACACAGAATAGTTTATATATTATTTTGTTTATTCACTTGCTGAACCTTAAAAAACATAAAACGTAAAATTTTTATTCCTGTTTTTAGAAGTGTCCTGGTTTAGGAATGGTATTTCCCAGTCTAGTGCTTCCCCTATTCCCTCTCCAGTTAGAAACAAAAAAGGCAAGGGTAAGAACAATTTACTGGAAACAGAAAAGAAAGGGAGCAGTAACAGGAACAATCCTGATAACACAAGCACACAAAGAGAGGGCGATTTCCATGTGAAATGTTCGCCAAGCCCAGGACAATGAACAACAAGGTCAGACCCTCTGCCCACCAGGACTGTCCCCGACTGGAAACCAACACCTTCCTTCTCAGAAGTGAGAGTCCCTCCCTTTCCCCGCCCCTGGCAAACAAGAGGTGGACAGGGGAAGGAGATACAAAATCTTAGCAACATACCCATTAAGGGAGAGGAAAGGGAAAATATAAATATTTAGTGTTTGTTATGATCTAGCCTTAGCTGATGGTAACTCTTTCTTAAGTTGTTAATATCTGCAAAAAAACCATTCTAGACTTAGCCATTTTTAATGCAAAGCAGAGATCTTGCTTTGTCAGTGCTACCTGAAAAATAGCTGGCATTAGCCATGGGCCTGCTGGAATAATTAAATTTTTAAAATCTCGTAATAAATGATTAAAAAAAAAAAACCAATCATGTTTTTAAAATAACAACAAGCTTCTTGTTCTGAACTTACTTGAACTCTTTTGAATATATTTATATATTATTAAAACCAAAAGCTTAATTAAAAATAGGAAAAGTATTTTTTTGCATTTAGAGAGGCAGTTTTGTACAAACAAGCAATGGAGTTCTGGATGCCTATTATTCAAGAAGATACCCCTTAGCCATTTTTGTGCCAGGGAAAATTTTATTAAATCCAATAACACTTTAGAAGCTTTGCTTGCATCATGATATAAAACAAAGTTGTGCTGTAGATTTGGAACTTGTTGGAGCTTTTCTATCATCCTTCAGGTTCACATGAACAAACAGGTATAATTTAGCAACAAACTGACAACGCAGCCAATGCATCAAAACAATGTCATTTACACCAGCTGGCTTCCCAGTCAGACTGGGGGGAGTGGAACTGTTATCAGAAACAGCCCCAATGTCTTTGCATTTCATTCTGAGGATTACATAAGAAAGCTCATGTGATATTAACTCAGCCAGCACATTCCTGTGAAACATTTCCCTGTCGGTACAAAGCACCACATCCTCAAACAGACTGCTTTGCTCTCATCTCACCAGAGCACAGCATCACATGCACAACTGTAGAGAAAACACAGCTCAAGCTCCAGAAATACAGACAATCATCTCTCCAAAAATCACACACGCTCCCTTGTCAGCAGCTCCTAAATTAATTCTTTAAGTGTGACCTTGTTGTTCATATTTTCTAAATGTTTCACCAGTTTGAAATCACAATACGCAAGTACTAATACATATCTTGAAAAACATATGGAAGGATTTTCAAGTTATTAGTGCGTTACTAGCAACCATGTATTATCTACTTGATGCAAAAAACTCTGAAATATAAAATTATTCCTTTACTTTCATGACTTAAGAAAAAAAAAATAAATCAAACTAACCAAGCATTAGTTCTAAAAAGAATGTACAAAAATATGCCCACCTAATGCTTTCTCACAACAAACTCAAAAGCAGAAAAGGAAATAATGCCAGTATCACTTTGAAATGTAATATCTGATCACATCTGTCAGAACTTAAATACTGAACCTAAACACCACTGGAATTCATCCCTGTATGGGCAATTTGCACACCAGAGGCTGCATTGTCCGGTGCTGCTCAAACTGAAACCAGTGAAAGCTGAACAAATGGGAAATGACTCAGGAGAGAGCCCTGTGAGACACAAAAGGCCAGGGTCTTTCAGAAGTTCAGTGTCTAGGAGCCAAAGAAACAGGAGTGACTAAGACTTTAAAAGGTGTAAGCGTTTAAAGTGAAGAATTACTCTGAAATTGAGTTATGACAGCTCTGATGGGCTCTCTAGGTGCAGAGTGCTTTTGTCAATCAGACATGCATTCACTTATCCTTCAGCAGGACTTATTAATTGATCTAAAAGAAATTAATAGAGGAAATCAGTGAAAAAGCAGTGTACTAGAGATTGTGCCAGATCCATCACCCACACCAGGGTTTCTCTGTTCCTTGACCCCTGCAGTCCCTCCCATCCCAGCAACTTGACATCTCCGGAGACACCAAAAGCCCTTGAGACTGGATGGCACCACTGCACCAAAGAGGGACACCCTTTTGGGGATGTGAGAAGAGCTCTAGGAAATAATCTCCAACAGATGGAGGAACTGAAATACTGGTAAATTAAGTGACTTTGAAGCATAAAAGCAAAGTAGTAAATGAATTTTAAAAATAATTTTAAAAAACAGACTTCAAGAGGTGCAAGCAAAACTTGAGGGGGACACCTCAAAACAGAACAATTCTGTGTAGGTTAAAAGATGCTAGAAGAAAGCAAATGTAGCACACATCTGTGATGTCTGCAATCACCAGCACTCTGAAATTATAAAAAAAACCACCTCACATGAAATCTAGTGAATCAAATCAAGAAGAAGAAAATACAAAAAATTAAATGACATAAATAATTCAGTATTGCTACAACATGAGTATAAAAGCGATGTTACAATTATTGTTACATGTAGTAAAAAACCAATTAACAGTCCTCCGCATGTTTACCTTAGATCACAGCTGTCTTCTTTCTCCCTCTGCCTGTGGAACATCGTGTGGGGGTGGGAATTCAGATGCAAGAACCAGAGGAGAGTAAGGGAATGACAGAAACCTTAGATCTTGAAGGCAAATATTTCTATTTAGAACATACAAGGGGCTTTAGCTTGCCCAGCTCTTGCTAAAGAAAGAAATGCTAGAATTGATACAGAAAGCCCCATCACTAATGGTAGCTGGTGAGCGTCCTCGCTGAGCAGCAACCCTTCATCGATCACAGATGTGTAACCATCTGTACCTGCACACCCTTACACAGCGTGGTATAGGAAAGTCCTTCTGGAAATGCAGTTTTGTGTGATTTATACACTGTTACAGCAAGCAGCAGCAAAGGGAAAACGCAGGCCTATGGCTCCAGAGGGCAGGACACTGGTGACTGACAGTGCTGACACGGCTGGGCTGCCTGGGCCGAGCTGTGCTCTAAGGTTTATAGTTTCTCTGGATCATTTACCGGTTCCTTAAATTTGTACAGGAGCTACCCAGCACTGTGTTTTCAACATTTAATAAATCACTTCTTATAGTCACTGTCAAGATACTGTAGGCTTAGAGAGAGATATCTACTGGAATAAAATAACTATTCTAGTTATATGGGGAAACACTCAACATTTTAATGTAAAAATACTAATTATCAGGAAGCTATGAGTAGGTTGTTTGACTGGCAGTGATGCTCTTTCTCCAAGGAATTGAAATAGGTCAAACAATACATTGAATAGAAACGAGGGAAATAAGAAAAGCTAATTTAACTCTAAGCTTGCGCATATTTCCAAGGCATTCAATCTAAAATTTATTCATTACTTCATTTATAATTCTGACATCCTTGTTGTGTGGACATGCAGAGTCAGGCTATGAAACATTAACATTACCGTCCACATTTCCTTCCATAAAGAAACCCATATATTCTAAATTATGCTTTATTTTTTAAATCTCATTTCCTCACTTTCTTTCTTTTAATTCGGTCTTCCAGAACAGAAAGGGGACAGGCATGAGAAGGTGAAGTGTCTTTGCAACAGTTCCCTCATTCCGCACTGCTCTGTCCTTGTGTATGGATTACCTCACAAGATTCCTCTTGTTCTCTTTCTCAGGTAAGGAGAATAATTTTCCATCTGTTTTTGACATGGCACTGTCAAAAGCTCACACACTGCAAATCCCATTGTCTTTATTACCAGCACACAACAAACTGCTCAGCTTTATTGGCCTGCATTTTCCAATGCCAGTAATTAGGTAAATCACATATAGCTTTTTAATTTACACACACACTGCTTCAGCACAGCCAAGAGTCAGTGAACTGTGGTAAGGAAGAGCCAGATAATGAGGTTCTCAGTGGGCTACTACAGCTTCAGAAACCTGACTGCAGTCAACAAAACCCAAGTCAGGGCTGAGTTTGACCAGAGATGTCAAATCTAATGTCCTAACATCTATACAAATA
Source organism: Oriolus oriolus (assembly GCA_013400235.1). Lineage (NCBI taxonomy): Eukaryota > Metazoa > Chordata > Aves > Passeriformes > Corvidae > Oriolus > Oriolus oriolus. The sequence continues at coordinate 314,227 of VXBT01010833.1, forward strand.
CTCTGCAATATTTCACAGAATAACATAAACATGATTTTTTTCTATTTCATGAACCCTTGGCCTTTGACTCGCATTCAAGTCACATTTAGTTGCATCCCCCTCTGATCTTGAATTTAACACAAAATTATGAGTTCAACATCCATGATACAAATCTAAGTCATTGCCTATTAAGTGAAACAGATTTTTCTGCTAAATTCCCTACAACTGAGACTATTATGTTGGTACAAAATAAGTTTAAAAAGTTGAAACTTCTTGGCTGGCTGTTTATTATTAAAGAACACACAGCCTCAGTGCAATAAACCAGTATACAAATTCTTGCTAATGGTAAACAAAGGAGCAAGAGGAAGAGAAGACATGGAGTGTAGAACTATAAGGAAAGTTGCTTTCATGAAGACAGAGTATAATGCACTCTGGAATTTCTCTTGGGACCATCGCCACTACAAGCAATATCCTCCTGGGGCTCCTGTTTTTCACTTCAGTCTCCACAAGCCAAAACACTGCAAAGTTGCATTTGGAAGCACATAAATGCTCCTACATCCAGTGCTCTACAGTTCTAATTTTATAACCTGTCACCCTACTCACCCTGAGCAAAGTATCATAGGGTCTCATTTGTTATCAACTAAGTGCTCAATTATCGAGTTTGAAGAGATGTAATTAATAGTTAAAATCTGCATTTCCCATTGCAGTGTGTTTAATTCATTAACATCAATGTTAAATTAAAAGTTAATATATAATTTCTTCCTATGGTGGAGGTGGTTTAGAGCACGGCTGACTGGCAGGTAAGGGAAACATGCACACAGCTCTTTTTGATAATGCTACTGAGAAGATTATGAACCATCAGAAACTTAACACCAAAGCTAGCCACCAAAAAGAAGTCTAACCTATTTGCCTACCACTTTAATAATCTCTACAGCAGCTATATCCTTCCACAACCATCAAGAGAGTACACATAGTTCAGTCTTTTAACACTGACAACAACCTAGTAAATGAGTAAGTTATTGTCCCTCTTCTCTACATCTTTCAAGTTCTGCTAACTCCTCCTGAGACCTGAACACCAGAAGCACATCAGGCACTCAAGCCTTAGCATCTGCATTTATTCAGTGACTTATAAGGAAATCTAACACCCCACCGTCTACTCCTTTCTGATAATTCCCTCCTTGCTGCACACACAGAGCCTACAGCATTGCATCCACACATCAAGGCAATCGGCACTGACTGCCACCGAGTTCTGGTTATCCCAGCCACAGACCTTATCTTTCACTGCCAGGCACCTGTGGGCTGAGACAGCAGCACCCTGACTTGCATCCCACCAGCAGTTCCTGCTGCCAGAGCTTTTTTGGGGTTATGGGCACTTCTGGACATCGTATTGTTCATCCTTAATCATTTTTGAGTGACTGAAGCATTACTGCAGGCGAGCAGAGTGCTGTGCAGTAAACATACTCTGCTTTTTTCAGCAGAATCCACTTGCTTTGGTGTGAGTTATGGTTTTTTGGTTTTACATAACTGAATCAGCCTTTACAGAGCATCCTTCAACAAAACAGTTGTGAAAGGTATGATTAAAAACATTCCAGTAAATACTTAACTCCACTGGATCATGAAGAAAAAATATATCCCTGAGAACTAAGACAAACTAGAATTTTAAACTTCCCAAAACCACTAATGTTAATTTTTTATTCATTAATGACTAAACAGATTTTGTAAGTCTTATGCTTTGCCCTCCCACCTTTAAATTTTTTTGGAGAAAAATATCATACATTCTTTTTAATTAGAGCTTACAAAAAAACAAACCAACCAACAAACAAACAAACACAACAACTCAGAAAAACCTACCAACCCTCTAATTTTATGCAGTGCAATTGAGGGACACAAATTCAGTGGTCAGTTTTCCCCTCCAACGCTGCACAAACTGACAAAACACGAGATCTGCAGGGTGGGCTTCTAGCAGTGTAAATTCAATGCTACACAAACCTCGATCTTCATCCACACTTCAAGTCACAACGAAAACAGCATGACAGAACAAAGCCACCACTACTTGAATGTCAAAAAGGATAAAGGTGATGTTAAAATAGCATCAACAAATTTGCACGGTAGCAACATTTTATGATATTCACTATTTTCCCCCATTTCACATTAGGAAAGGAGAAGAATGAAACATCTGTAGCAGCATTTCTTCTTGCTCTGAGAAGCATTAAGATGCATTCTCACCCTTCAGTCCTCTCCACTGTGCAATTAATTGGTTTAGATAATACAGACTAAGCACAATTGTAGCATTCATCTTGAAACAAAACTAGCCTTGAAATAGAGAACAGAAGTATTCCTTAGCTTTCCTACGCTCCTGAATCAAGTCCATGTTAACCTAGGTTATCTACCAGTGTTAGGTAGCAGAGAACATGAAATTTCACATCCTGAAACTGCATCCTTGTTTCATTACTCAGATTAAGTCAGCATATAATTGAAACTGAAATATCTCCTACCTTTACCCATGAGAAATTTGGGCAATATCACAAGCACTTTGTGTCTCACTGTACCAGTTTGATGGTCGCAAAGCAGTCAGCTTTGCACTGCTAAACAAAACAGCTTGAGGTTCAACAAATCAGCAGTGTTGGCATCTGATATAGCTCAAGTAAGGGGGAGGAGAGTCATTGTGAGATGTCACTGACAACTTCATTTCCACTTCTGTGCAAATTAAATGTAGGCTGGGGCACAGAAATGGAACATAATTAGACATAAAAAGTAGGACTGCAGGCTCTGGTTGACTGAAGATACCAGTATGGGAAAGAGAAAGCCAATTAAACCAGTAGTTTAACTCACAAACTCCAGCATTAATAATCCTAATAGAACTACAAAACAACAACCACAGAAGTCCAGGTCTGGAAATGCAACACTGAGCACATCCAATGGCAGCCTAGCTCCATTTAAAAATCTCTCCACTGGAAAATCCATCATATACACTGCTCTAGTGCCACCCCATTGGAGAAAAACATACATACAAGCAACAGATGTGATCCCTGAAATATGAGAACACAGTATGAGCAATTAACAATTGGGTGAGAAAAGATAACGGGAAAACTACATTATCCTCTTTTGATGGCTTCTAACTGTTAAAGCTGATATATACAACAATTGACTAACTGTTCTAACTTATACCACTTACACATCTTTCAACCTGCTAACCAGAATAATAAGCACTGTATTTCACAATTGTTATTGTGTTAGGCCATTTTTAATGGCATTTTGTAACTAGTAGGAGATTTATTGTCTACTCAGAAGCTGCCCACTAGGCAGCAAACTTATCACTGCTGCAGCTGCCTCTGAATTTGTCATGTTACAAAGCTGACTCAGACAGCAATTTTGTGCCAGAAGATCCTTGGCAGCAGCAGCAAAAATCCTAGTAATATCCTCTGGAAAGCACAACTGCTACTCTTGGAAGGGTGGAAAAGACCAAGAGAAAAAAAAATCAGCTGATAAATCAGATAAGCTAGATTCAAAATCCTTCAGTAATCATTGTCAGAAGTTCACAGGAGATGAACCCTATCACTAATCAATTCTTCTAACAGCATCCCATTTCAGGTTTGTGGCAATAAGTCCAGCCAGAAATACTCTTTACAGTATTTTGCTCCCTCCTCTTCCAGTGACTGGTTAACTTCTGACTTTGTTTCTCTGCTCATGTTGCTTTTTAAATTATTCTCATGTAATGTTGCCCAGGTCACACAAATATGTACACATATAAATATGTGAGGTTTTAAATAATGGCTAAAGTGGATTCAAACAGTGGTTCTTGACACAAACAGTTCACCCAGTTTATCCAGGTTCAAGTTCAGTGCTTAACTGGGAGAGCCAAGCCACAGCTCTCCACTCTCATCGAGATATATTCGCTTCTTAGCTGCTCCTAAGAAAACAAAGATAATTTCCTTTACAATCTACCCTACTGTTCTCCTAAGTAAATCTCCCTAGAGCAAAGATTGCATTAGTGGTGCAAGTTCTGACCAAGGATACAAGGAAAGGGTGTGGATTGAGAGCCTGAATGAAAAAAGAAAGGAATCATAAACAAATCAATCAGGTGCTGAAGCATAATTTCTCCAAATATAAATGACATAGGCTAGCAGGTTGTAAAAGGGTCAAAAAATACGAGGCAGGAGAAGGAAAGTGAAAAAGACAACTAACAAACAAAAATGTTGGAAATTCAGGATGTCAAGAAAACCCAAAAAAATCTGCTCACACAAACAGCTAACGGGGTCCCTTCAGGAAAAAAGCATTGAGCATTACAAAAAACCCTTATACCTCTATGTAAGCCAACATTTTACGTAGCTGAGACATAACTTGGATGAACTCACGGCTGAAGAATTTTCAATCATTAAACAGTGGGGTACGTTAAGTTCATAAATAGGTGTGTAGTTAATAATCCAGTATTTATTTACCTATTTTATCCATTCATTTCAAAAATCAGGTGAAACTTTTACTTAACCTGCTTTAAACTGGGATGTAAGCATACCACTGCTTCTTCTCCAACGGGACCAATATTAAACCAAGGTTACTGACATCATTTCTTGAAAAGGGGAAAGTCCCCAACATCTAAGCAAACATTTAAGCCTGGTTTGGAAGTACTCATTCAGATTGAAATTATAAAGTAGTTCATTTTGAATCTGGGATTTCTTTTTTTTTCTTTAAAAGAGTTATTTATACATCGCTTCAGTTTTCAATTTGTTTTTGCCAACAGTAAATTTAGACTGACTGCTCTAAGAAGCAGTAGAAAATGTGTGATGGTTTGGACCTAATTAAAACCCGAGCAAAAGCATGGAAAACTTGGGGGCAGGGGAAAGCACACAAACAGAAGTTCTCTACCACGCAGAGAAAGTGGAAATCTTTGGCTTCAGTTGTGGTTAGGCCAAATTAGCCACCTCTTGCACAGGGAAAAGCTTCATAAATTAAAAGGTTATTTAAACAGATCCCATGCCAGCCCCCTTGAACAGGCACTGGCATGTATAAGAAAGACATACACCCACATCTAGGAGAAGGAGGGAGTCAGAATCTCTTTCCTTGAGGCTGATCTCATTTTTGCTGCAACAGCCTCTGTGGGGTACTGGAGGTTGGAGTGAGCTAGAACAAGCTAGAACAATTTTGAGACTACCTAGTTTGCATAAGCATTAAGGCTGGCATCTGGTGGCTCTAAAAATAAAATCATTAAAAAAAAAAAAATCAGTCCTGAAATGGTGGAATTAATGTTTCACATCCCTTTTGGCAGCTTGTATCTCTCCATTTGCCAGCTACTCTGTTTTCTTGCTATTTTCTCCAGTTGAGTATGCTTCATGGTTATTCAGAAGATTTATGTATTTTCTTATGCTACTGCCTTAGCAATGTCAAACACGCAAGATGATACTTTCTGCTAGCTAATTCTCTTCCCACTAGATGACAAGGACTTCAAAGACAGAATGAACATCTTGAGTCTTTATTATCCAACTTCCCACTTGTGCATACACCGCATGGAGAGTTTGTTTGAGGTGGCAACTCGATAGCAAAGCAAGACACAGAGCACATCAGTTCTGCTCATCTTGTCACTGCAGATGAGCTGCTGGAGTTCAGCATCAAACAAAGGCAGCAGCACGCCCTGCCACACACTTCATCATAAGGCTGGCAGACTTATCTCTGAGCACACATGAGATATGGATATTGCTGAAAATCTCAGCATGTTTTAGTGGTATATCAAAGTTCAAATCAGAAGGAAGTGGCTTTTGAGTACTGAGATCTATACCAACACCTGAACTGACTATTAGAAATGAAAAACTTACAGAATCAGCACAAGCCAGTGTGGAAGCAAATCAGGACTTTGAGACATCCACTGTGGCTGGATAAAGTCTCAGCTGGTATTAGAAAAGCTCACAGATCTGTTCCACACACCATGGCTACTTAGATCAATATCTGAATAGTGCTGATATTTGGGATGTCTCAAGGAACAAATACATGTCCCCAAATCTGTGTATTTTATCCGTAATTATCATAACATGGCCAATTAGTGCTGCTAATGATTGTTTCAGAAAACAAACAGATCACTGATGCTGTATTTTTCCATGCCAACACAACTGCAGATGCATCATGAGGCCGTGGGTCTGAGAAATCTCACTCCACACATCACATCTCGGAGCCTGCAGTGCCCTTCCACGTGCAGCAGTGCAGTGTACCCACTTCTGGTGATTTTCCCAGGCTCTCATTTCATCACAGCATTATCAAACAGATGCGAGATTTCTGAGGAGAGTGAACAACCAGGCAAACAGCTGAGAGCTTGTACATTTATAAAACTTTGGCTGAAATTCAGCCTTCCAACAGCTGCAGCCATGTTAATGACGTTTTGGAAAAACCTGAGCTTCACTCCTACGAAGATTTTGCTTTTGTGTGCAAGTTTTTGCTGCCCTATTTTAGGACTCAGGAAGGACTCAAGACTTCACATTTCTCTCTCTCTCAGAGGGTAAAGCTTAATTTTTAATGAATTGTAATGAAGAACTGAAGCTCCACCCTCTGTCCACCCCCGCACAGTTTATAACTCCAGCAACCATTTCTTCTATTCCCTTCCCTCCCTCTTCAGCACTGGAGGCAGAATGTACAGAGAGAGGGACCCTCCCATCTCTTCACAGAATTAGACAGATGAATACACTGGGAGCACATCAGGAAGCAATTCCAGTTACGGCATTATTTCAAAAGCTGTATACTTTGAACATTCCTTGAAATGCCAGGAGAAATCTGAGGATCTGTAATTTTTTCAGTTTTCATATCTGGGACACATTTTACATAGGGAGAACTTTCAAGGGTTGAGGGTTTAGTGTTCTGAGGTATCCTAAAAATCACAGTATAGCAGAAACCAGGACAGAATCTGCCCTAAAACCAAGAACAGTTAGAAGTCTCACTTTGTAGATGTTAGTATTCTCCATATTGCTGTGAGCTATATTTGATATTATTTGTCTAGCTTCAGAGCTATGCAGAGCGCTTCCCAAAAATTCAGAAAATGGAGATCTACTCCTAGGAAATTTGTCTCCTGAGTTTTAAGAAAAAATACACCACATAAAGGGTCACAAACTAGAGAACTACTAAGGTAACCTTCCCCTCTGATTGTTATTCAAGTTGCCCTTACAGATGGCTTTCAATAAAGGCTTTATGGCTGAAGAATTAGATACGCAGTCATTGCAAATATCAAAGCTGTCAGTACAATGTTCATAATTATTGACATAGCAGTTATTTTGAGAAAAATAACAACACTGAAACAAACAACAACTTCCCCCCACACCCCCTTATTTTTTCATGCAGACCCACCAAAGGACTTATAAACTTCTCCCTCTCCTCAGTTTTTAATTCCACTGTTTCCATACGGCTTTGATCTGGGCTTGATGACAGACACGCGCTTCCCAATCCCATTCTGAACTGGGTGTCTGATTTTACAGATACACTTCATTGCTTTACGTTCATTACTCAGTCTCCTCCTTGTATAATTATGGCATGCAGGAACCTGTACATACACAAACACTGTTTAGTTTCACCAGGACAGAGGCCAGAGCTAATAATATGCATGGGTTGCTGGCAGTAGTGAGAAAATTTAGACTGATGGGCGCTCCTATCTGTGTCTGATTGTTTATGGAACCAGGCAGGTGCCACCAAGGATAACTTCAGACAATTACGTGCAGGATTTGTGCTTGATACGATGAAGTCATTAAGCTGATAATCTCATAATTCACCTGGTTTTAAATCAAAAATCAGTCCTTTACATGTATGCATGCATGTGGCTACATATCTGCACTGTGGCTGGCTTGTTTATAAATATATCAGTTGTTTGGTGTAAGACCTATGGCGTGGATTGCTGGTAAACAACTTTGGCATCTCATTCCAGTTTTATCTGGGGAGAGGCAATAACGTGAAAAAGACTGAGAAATTACTCTGTGCTTGAGCAAGTATCTTAAAACGCTAATATACAACAGCTCCCTCCCCCCGGGGCTTTGGGTACCGCTGGTGACATTGGTATTTCAAGAACTACGAGTTCACTTTGACAGAGGTACTAGAAGAAACAGTAAAGCTACTTCATTATTTTCAAACCCAGCAATAAACATGGGATGTTAAAGGCTTCAACACATTAGTTACTGATCTTAAATCTTTTTAATGATATGGAACATTTTAAGATCCACTGTTTGTCACAGATAGAATATTCTGTGTTTATTTACTATGATCCAAAGTATCATATTCAAGAAATGTTTATAAAAGACTGTTGATAGCAGTTAAGATTCTCGACTTGTTTCAGTTTAACTAGAGGATGCAAACCTCCCCTAGATTAGCGCTACAGAAAGTTTTATTCCACTAGATCCAAGTTTCTGTAGATATTCAGTGGGGAAAAAGCATCTTGAATAAATCTCTGTATCACGACAGCTCTTTGGCCTCATTGACTGATACACTATAGGACTATGAAAGGAATGGAAAACATATAAAGAGAAAAATCTCTCTATTTAGCCCAAGTCCGTTTAGAAAAGCATGAATATAAATACCATAGTTTTTCTGCCTTCTCCATCTTCACTTTGCCCCAGTTCTGTGGAAAGCCTTCAAAACGGTAAAGGCGGAATCTGATCTTTGAACACATCTTTTACAGAGACTTCTATCTCTCCAAACTCAAACCTAAACTTCTGCCATCCCAAAAGCATACAAATCCCCCCACAAAGCAGCCCACAATGCAGGGGCGGGGGGAGAAGAAAGTGCAGCCTCTTTTGGAAGAGCAGTTTTCCCAAAAGCTCCTTTTCGCTCAAACAGGATCACTTTTGAACAGGCACAGCACTGACAGTGGCTTCTGGCAACCCCCAGCACAAGTAATACGAAATCATAACAAAAAGTACTAGTCTGGGGGCTTTTTTTCCCTTTCTTCAAGAAAGTACACAGAGACAAACCTTGTCCTGAAAAAAAGTAATCTAAATCAAAATAAAGAGGAGAAAAGTATCATCGTTAACCTTCAACAGCAATACAAATAAGCCACAGAGAAACAAAGGGATCCACTGGATGGGATACACAGTGTTTGCAGCAGAGCCAGAAAATAAACCAAGTGTGCTTGAACTGTTCTACATCCACTGCCTCAAATTTAATTTTCATTTTGACCAAAGCTTTCACAAATGAGGATGTGCACCCAAAAACACCAGACTTAGATGTAGTTAGAAGCTTATAAAGTGCAAATATAATGAATCAGCTATTTCCATTCTCAATCACAAAGTCACAGAATCCAAGTTGGAAGGGACCTTGGGAGGTTAGCTAGTCCAGCATCGCTCTCAAAGCTGGGTCAAACACTGAATTTAGATTGGGTTGCTCAAGGCTCTGCGTTGAGAAGCCTAGAAAACCCCCAAGGACCTGTGTATTCAATATGAAATTGAAATGAAATATGTCAAGGAGAAAATATCCTGAAGAGATATCCTATCACTCACCTTTTGAAGAAAGCAGGCATAACAATTCTGGTCATAAATAATGCTATTTCATATTACCACTTTAAAATACATGACCTGGCTTAGGCGTGCAGCAAGTGAGGGCAAGCAGAGGCCAAAAAGGCAACACAGAACTTCAAATTATAAATCCAACCTGTCTTCAGGTCTGACTTTTTTTTTTCATTCTAATTTAATGTAATGACAAACTGTTTAAAATACAAAAAAACCCCACACACCCTCCAACCAAAAAGGTTCAAACCAGCCCACTCTTCGACAGGGACAGACACTACGTGTAAGTGTGCACATGAGTACCCCTCGTCCCGTTCTGTCCCAAAATCATTTTAGGATACTCGTACAACATAAGGTTTTCCAACCATTCCATTCGGAAGCATCTGAAAAAGCAACTAGCCAAAATAATAACTAGGGCACGGAGAACTGAAAGGAAATTACTATGAAATAATAGTTTATTTAACTAAAAATATTTTAGCCTATGCTCATTTAATATATTCAAGATGATGTACTCTGTAACATTTCTGAGCCAGTTTTTCTACTACAAGACCTGCATCCATATTCTTTCTTCCCTTCTATTAAAAATAATAAAAAATTAAATCAGTATTTTAAGAAACTTCTTTTCCAAGAAGTATAGTCTTGAAATAACTCACTCTAATGGTGGTGGACTGTAAATCTTAAAACAAATGACACATTTATTTCTGAGAACACTCTCTAGCAATCATTGTCATTTATGTCTTTTAAAGAGCACATGATGTTGCCTGTGTAAACATTATTTTTCTTCCTCTGATTGGTTTCAATAAAGTAATTTTTCCAGGCAGAACATTTGAATTACCATATATTGAAAAGCAGAATGTCTTATACACATCTGGTTTGGATTTGTGAAGTGGCTTGTTGTTCATACATTTTCAGCTGTGTGGAATAAAATTGTGTTGATGAAGTAAATATTTTTTTACTGAACACAAAGATGAATTCTGAGAACAGTCCACTGTTAATAACTACAGGTACTCTGCCAAATATTTACTTCGAAAATCATCAGCAAAGCAAGCTAACAAAGCAGAATAGACACTTGCACAGTGACCCATGCGGTTCAAGCACACAGCCCAGAATCTTGCTGCACATCAGACAGCCTTTTAAGTTACCATCTGCAACAGGAACATCATCTTGCTGTTTTGACTTCTGTTACTCTAGCCACTATGCACCCGAAATGAAATCTATCCCTGTTTTCCTTTGGACATGCACTGGAAAGTGTGCTGACCAGCTGTGGCCTCTGTTGGGGCCCCAGTTCACACAGCTGCAAAATAGCTCTACCAAACCCCTGCAGTAAGAAGTGCTTTGTAACTCAGGTAGAAGCAAAGCAACCCATGTAGCCAGTAAACCCCACCTGCCCACAAACCTCACCCAAGAGAGGTGGCTCAAGAGAAAAATAATAAATTAAATCAGAAGATATGCAACAAGGTTGTATGATAATAAAAAAGATGGGTGGAAAAAAAACCCAAAACAAGAGAACCTCAGACTCCTAAATTCTTTTCAGTAAACCAAAAAAGGAACATTTTCTTGCTTCTCCTCTTAACCAGCTGGCATGTTATCTTCTCCAGACAATGCAGAAACCCTGGTTTCCTTTTTTGTACATCTCAGTTCTCTACATTCATATTATGCATATCATAGAGATCAGAATCTCTCCCAGAGACTGTCCTCACTGTTGAGCTTTCAAAGACTGCTGTACATCAGTCCAGTCTTGATTTTGGTTGCTGATTCATTAGTATGTGCTAGGTCAAGGTGTCTAGAAATGACACTTTGTTACACACAGCAATTACCTTTATTCGTCTAGTCCAGGGAACCTTACAGTCCAATCTTTAACAAGCTATCACACCTACAGATCAGGTTACCTGCATGAACAGGACTGCTGATTTCAGATACCTAAAACTTGGACTTCAGTAGCAGCAGGCAAGTATTACTGCATCCTCTGCTGGCCTGGATTACAGAGGCCGTCAGCCTCTCCAAAACCCACTGCGCAAGCCCCCCGAGTGTCCCCTCAAATTAAGGGCACAATACCTGGAGAATTGCCCACTGTCTGAAAAACATTCATGTGGAAAGCTGCCAAACTGCCCATCTGAAACAGAGGTTATCATTTAGGAACTTAGGCCTGCGCACGTTCATTTAAATGTTCTCATTTTAAAATAAAATCACATGACATTTTGTTCCAATGCATCTGTAGAGTCGGTGATTCATCTAATCTGTTTGCTCTTGTGAAGTCTGATTTACTGGGTTGCTTCAAGTACCTCAAACTGTTTTACTGCATTATTTTCATGGCAGTTACTTGAGGATGACTTGAAAATTTTTCTTCTGTCCAAAGGTAGAACTCTTGAAAGTGTCATTTGTGTTAGGCCATGACCTAACTTCCATTAATCCACCACCAACATAGAAATCTTAAACCTAAAAGGTCTATGGATTTGGGGAACAGGCCTGTCTTCAGTGTGTTAATATTGGCTGTGTGGGAAAGGGATGAAGAAAAATCTGTACCGGCGTTCCTAAAAATAGCTAGCTAGCTCCTGACCTAGCCTTCTGCCTTTGCACGACCAAAATTCAGGGAAGCTTTTGAACAAAAATATAATTAAGTTATATTAGTATTCATATTTAGATTGCATTTACTCCTTTGATACTGTCACCTCTCCATCAGTTTGCTGCCTGTGGATTTAGGCATTCAAGGTTTGCTGATTCGGGCAGGTCTGTAGCATCTCCACTCAGACCATTCACAGGTTTGAAGACCCAGGGGAAGGCTGGAACAGAACAAACTATTCCAGGGCTGGGTCCAGCCTACAGACGATGCCTCTGCCCGCTCACACGGCAGTGACTTCTAAACTAATTAGTACATGTTCTGCTGGCAACTTGTACTCTCAGAAGCACCAAGCTCTGGTCTCAGTTCTCAGGTTACTGCAGCCCGTGATGAGCTGCTGTGGTTAAGAGCAAGCTGTAAATGCAAACCAGTTGAATTCATTCCTGCTCTCATCTGCCGTGAGAAAAGGGCAGGACTGATTTCAATCAGCATTTTTAGATGCAGGCTGTTTACATGACATACCTACAATTTCTAATGACGACCCAGCATTTTAGGATACAGCCCTCTTTCCCTTCTCGTCGAGAGTTTTAATGTAAAAAAGATTAAAAAGAGCAGGAACTGTGCAAGGTTTGTGATTTATTCATGGCTGCAGAGCAAATCACAGGGAGAAGTGCAGTTATTTCATGTGACACCCAGCCATTGAATTAGTGGGGTTAAGATCCCAGATTTCAGCATGATATCCAGTCATTAATTATGTTCTTTATGTTTGGTCAGAAACAACAAGAGGAAAAAAAAGCCCACAACACTGCAAAAAAAAAACCCAGTAGAATTGTCCATTGAAATAGACTTCAAAGCTCCCAGCCTGTCCCAGTCTCCAAGGATATATATTCTGCAAGACTGTTCCCATGATTCAAAGGAGTTGTTGGCCTTAATGGTAAATTAATGTCAAGTCATCTGAATGACTTCACACAATACATTTTATTCTAACTAGAGTTTAAATGGCAAGTAAATAGCAGGGCCTGCCCTTATTTTAATGAAACAGTTATGTAATGGAGGTCTTTCAACCCTACATTCTTCAACAACTATGGCTTCTTCCAGTAATAACAGAATTTTTATGCAAAATATTTTAAAAACTCACTTTTCCAGAAATTAAATTACTCCTCATGAAATAAAAGCAATAAACTGATACCACCCAACATTAAATGAAATGGGAGACAATTGCTTCAGTCGGTAATAGAAGTGCATGTCTGCAGGCAAGTGATACTCAGTTCAAACTTGCTGCTTTAGCATATCATCCTAAAAATGCTATGCATCAGAATCACTGATTCGTGTTTTTTTTGGTTTTGGCTTGTTTGGATTTTTAACAAAGTTGATATTTTAGAACAATTTTTGTACTTGGTTTCATATTTGAGCAATTCAGATAAACTATCAGTCTTCCTATGAAAGCAACACTTAATAACATTACACAGAAACAACCTAGTCCATGAGCACCAGGCAGCAACCCAGATAACATTTTTTCAAATCTAAAATGCCAATTGACATTTATGTCAACAGTTGACAATCATGTCAACAGTTCCAACTCAATCAATATACAAATGGTGGGTTTTGAAAAGCACTCAGGATACCTACATTTTATTTCCACTATTCAAAAGATTTTTTTTTTTTTCCCTTTCCTTTTGAAAAGCCTGGATCAAGTCTCCGTTACTTGGTAGGTGAATTTAGAAGTCAATTTCTCTCACTACACACAATTGAATTTCCAAATTCTTTAGGATCCAAAACTTGGTCAAAAAAAGAATTCAGGCATATACTTTTAATGGTTACACACTTCATAATGATCCTTTCTTAGGAGCTGCATACACGACTGAAAACAAAGCAGAAATGTGTACTGTCTAGTCAAAAATAGTGAACATCAGAGTAGCTCCTTCACACTGGAGGGAAGGTTTCCCCAAAACACCAGCGTGTTGAGCTGAAAGTCTTCCAAGCTTCTTTTGAACTTATTTAGACTGTAACCCATTTCACAGGTAAGATTCGATTTCAGCCAGCCAGGCTTGCAGATCTGTATTCCTGACCCCAATATTCACTACAGGCATCCCTGGCAGCAGTCAGTAACCAGCAGCCAGCCTCCTTCCACTGCACAGGGACCTGAAGGTCACGGGCGCCGCTCTCCCGGCAGCCTCAGCACGGCTGGCTCTGCACCAGGACATCCTCGGCACACCCACGGCCACAGAGCATCTGCTGCCTTACAACCCTGCAATATCCATCCCGGGCCTGTTCAGCACTGCTCCTGAGTGTACAGACAGGGGCTCCGACTGCACAGCACCGGGGTGCTCTTTGCAAAACAAAGCATCACGATACAGATTAAATCAGGAACCTTGAAGCGAGAAGTCCCATGAAATCCAGACATTATCTGTAGCCTTAAATGGCCCTTTAGGAACATAGAACAGGTGCTGTGATAATTCTCTACCTCTTAAAAAATACCTGTGCACATCAGGACTGACTTAATTCTGAACCTTCATGTGAAGGCTTCTTCACATGAGTAAGATCCAAATAAAACATGTAAGTCCGTAAATAAATCCAGCATAAAGTATAACTACGATAGACATTGCATTAGTCAAATAACTTCATTAAGATAGAAGATTCGCTGTTCATATCTCTCAACCCAACTGAAGTTACATATAAATCAGCTAGGAGAGTAGTAACAATCATTAAGGAAATGCTGGCTTCTCTTTCGTCTTAATCTTTCAATCTTTACAAAAGCAAATTTATAGAAGAGTCACAGCTTCCTGATTTGTACTGTTCAAAACCAAAAATAAACCAAGAAACTGCTGAAGAGTTATGCAAAACAGAAGAATACAGACTGTACTATTCACTCAAAAATATTTAGTGACTGGACATATATTTGGTAATACTTAACAAGTTGCTTAGGGAGAAGATAAGATCGAAGGCTGGTTAAAGAAATTCCAAGCCTAGTTCTGGAAGGAATGATTAATTTCTTTCCCAGAGTTTTTCCTGTTGTAAAATCAAACACTATTTTGATTTACTACTATTTACTACTTAGTTTTAAGCCAGTCTGTCCCCAGATTTTACTGCTTCACTGTGCTACACGACATATATTTGATCACTGTAAAATCTGCCTGTTTGCAAAATACTTGTCCACATGTTTTACAGCCTCCCTCTTCTCCACAGGACCTGCACCTCTCCACTCAGCATCTCCCTCCATCAGAAGCATTCACTCCACAATTTAATGTTTGCTGTGCAGCTCGGTGCTTTCCCTCAGTGCTTTCAAGGAGATGAACTTGCAGGCACTGTTCTTTCCTGCTGGGAGCTGGTTATAACAGACCCTTTCTTGTCTTCTGCTACAAAACCTGGCTGCAGTGATCCACACACACTGACACCACTACTCAGCTCTGCTTGTTTGGGAACACAGCCAAACAGCTGAAGAGGCAGAAAGAAAAACCCACAACCATCAGCAAGTGCAAAACACAGCAGCTATTTATTGCTCAGCAGCACAGGTCATTCTAACACCAGTGCGATTCTCCGGCACACAAGTCTTCACTAAGTGATGATGCAGAGCCTGCCTCTTTCTTTCAGGGGACTTTCTAAACCCTGCAAAAGAGCTCCCTGAGTTAGCAGAGCAATTGCCTCTCCTGCTCCTGTGCTCATTTCCCAGCACTACCAGAACAATGAACAAGGATGCAATAGCAGGAGCCTCGTGAGAATGCTCACATGCAAATGCTCAATAGGTAATAACAACATAAGGATAGGGGTGAAAAAGCAATGGTCAAATAAATTACTTTGACTTAGCTTCTCCATCTAACCTCTGGACAGGAAAGGAATCTGATGGTTTATGAAAGTAGTTAAAGTGTTACACAACGTATATGTCATCTGTGAAAATAAACTGATAGCTTTCTGGGCAAAACAGAGCTGCAGCTAACGCCATAAAAATGCAATTACGACTCTGAATTTCAAGACTGAATCATTAATGTTGGGAAGTCCAAACTCCTGCTTAAACAGAGACAGCTTTGAACTTCAACAGGTTGCTCAGGAATTTGTCTGAGCACATCTCAAACACTTTCAGTGAGCAAGAATCCACAACCTCCTTGACAACCTGTTCCAATGCTTAGTTCCCTTCAGAGTAAAGATAGTTTCCTTATATTCCATCACAGCCTCCCTGTTAACATTTCTGACCAGCATATCTTGTTCTGCTGTGCACATCTGCCAGGGGTTAGTCCATCACACAAAGAGAACGCATTTGTCCCCAGTGAATCTCATCAGATTTCTGTTGACCCATTCCTTCAGCCAGACTAGGTACCAGTCAAGAACAGTGATAAAAGTAATTCCAAAAGAGACAGACAGTAGGATAAATATGACAGAGAGAAGAATCTATACAACTTCAGAATACTTTGGGGCTCGGGGCAGTTTTGTTAGGATTTTTTTCACCCCTCCCAATAGTTTGCAGTAAATTTTTTTCCCTTACCTCATCGGAGCAATGATCTCTGGATAGAGCATCTAAAATAAGCACGTATGTGTGTGGCACATACCTTACAATAATACTGTTGCTAGTTAACTGAATCTAAAATTAAAAACTGCTTTCAAAATTTGAGCCTATTTAATTTACTTTCCAGAATAAAACTCAGTGAAAACTTAGAAACGCTTTTTAATAGATCCATTTTGACAATTAACGAGATATTCTATTTCATTTATTTTCCAATCTGTTCTCTTCAGCTGAGGTCTTTATTAATTATTTTTCGCAATTAGAAAATCCCTTAGCAAATTATTTCTTCAAACTCCTAAGAGACA
Source organism: Oriolus oriolus (assembly GCA_013400235.1). Taxonomy (NCBI): domain Eukaryota; kingdom Metazoa; phylum Chordata; class Aves; order Passeriformes; family Corvidae; genus Oriolus; species Oriolus oriolus. The sequence goes on from VXBT01010833.1 coordinate 331,024, forward strand.
TAAATTCAAGTCCAAATATTTTTAAATACTCCTCAAAGTATTTTTTTCAGATGCTAGCAAGCATAAATGTTTGCCTATATTTTCATTTTTATCCTATGTAGGGACTATATGATATTACTTCTGTACTATTTATGGAGTACACAAATAAAACTGCATGGAAATGGAAAATAAACAAGTCTAGAGATGAGCAGTGAGCAGTGTGTGATGAAAACAAAGCTGGAGAAAGTTGCAGTCTAGCTGTTCTCTTCAAAGACCCGCAGGTATTCTTTGCGCTGTTCTATGTTTACCTAGAAAGAACTCATCCAAACCCAGAAAAATCTTTGCCTTTGAAGTTGCAGAGAGGCCAAAAAGTAGCATTTCATTTGCTTTTCATCCACGCTGCTGACATGAGAATTACAAGTAGGAGGAAAACTTTTCATTTTTGTTTTCATAGGAAACTAATGTTGCCCTCAGATGTACCGAAAACGTGTCACACTACGCTGCTCTTACCAAATTAATTTTGTAAATAGCAGGATGAATCCATGCGTTCTTGAACACCAGAAAGCATCACATGTGGCTCGGGGAGCAGGTTTGGCTAACGTGCTACACGTGACACAGCAGCCAGCAAACCTGGGAGAGCTGGCCTGGCAGGAGTTACCTGTGGGCTCTGTTCAGCTGCAACCAGGACTTGTGGAGACCCCGTCTCTAGAGACAATTAGTCACAAATATATCTGTCTGAATAATGTCTAAAAGTATTATTTCTTCATAATTTTGGCCACTTGTCACACTAGTCTATACTCAGGGATATTAAAAACAAAACAAAAAAAAACTAAAACCCAAAAAACCCCTTCAAGTCCATGGAAATTTCATACAAAATCTTGCATTTTTCTTCTTACAAGATTTACAGATCAGGTGTAATTTCGTTCTCAGCTGCAACACTATACTTGTTTTTAATACATTCAGAAAACATTAAACTTGTAATTTTTCTCTATACTTAATAATAGTTACTCCCTTTAGTTTTTTCTAATGTAATTCCCTGTATTTATTTCTTCCAATTTTATAATGCATAGGCGAATCTCCTTTGAACATTTAATAATAGCATAAATTCACATGCAGTAAGAAAACCTATTTTATAAAAAACTACATATGGTCTACCTAAAGGAACAATGACTTATTACTCAGTAGCATAACTGGAGATATTTCAGAGAATATTTATTATCATGCATTTGCTGTGAGTGCTCTTGTAGCTGTGCAACAGCAGGTAGACTGCACGATGCCAGTGGCTTGCTGAGTCCTGTCAGGAGGACTCACTGAGCTCCCTGGAATGGGTTTCCCTTTCTCTCTTGACACACACTGAACTTTCAGTAAAAGGAATGATATAATAAGAACAAAGCACTCTGGAGAACATCAGAGAAGGATCTCTGAGATAGCGCTGGCAGATAGCCATCCTGCAACCTGAATATCTTTAAAGAAAAATGAACAAAGTGAGTCTGCAGTTAAAAAGGAAGAGATACCCCTATCTTTCAGTAGCTAATCTTTAGTTTTAATTATTAGACACAGTCATTTACTGCTGAATGAGAGTTTACAGGCTTGTACTTTGTTCGTTTTCTACTCATCTCTACTATAACTGGAGCTACAGTCCAGCAGTAACCTCCAGGACAATAAAGCAACAATTTTAAAAAGTCCAGTCCCTGCCCTCTACACACACGAACACTTAGAACTTTTTCTTCAACCAGAAGTGGGAAGTAGAGACAGCTGCCCCCACTGCCAACCGAGAACATACTGACTTGCTGTTCTGAAATCATGAGAGCAGCTAAAATATCTTTTGCTGAGCCTTCTGAGGTTATGCCACCTTGTTAAATAATCCCCCATCGTTCTGCTTGTCTTCCAGCAAACCCCAGCAATGTAAGCTGCAGCAGCACACAGGGCTCCATTCACCACCGAGTGTTTAAATTTCTACCAATGACCACAAGCACTCAACATTCGAATCCCAAACCACACAACAAAGAAATAAAAGGAAGCAGAACTATATATTGACACCCTTAAATTCTAAAAGTATGAGAATGCACTCGAGTCTTTGTTAAGTCCCACTGCAGTAGTTCCATCACTTTCATTTCATTTGTTATTTCAGTACATCTATGAATGAAGTAGTTCCTTTATTCACACTCCACTTAACAACAAAGGAAGGACAGCTTAGTGTCTTGCCCGAGGTCTTGAAGGCAGTTTCTGAAGAGGTCTGTGGCTCTGTCCAAATGCCTTTTTTCCTTTCATTTCTGTACATTTCATCCTTATAATAAGGCAATCACTACTCAGATTAATTGAGACTCAAAACAGTCTATGGCAGGCACTAAAACTTACTGTGAGAAGAGGACAGGAAAAGTGCCATCACAATTTAAGAACATGTCAAGTATTACATTGCTGTATTTCACTGAATAACACCCAGAGAAATTAAAAAAAAAAAAAAAAAA
>VXBT01010833.1:333505-374551 GCA_013400235.1 Oriolus oriolus
ATCTGCTTAGCAAAGTCACTGCCTCCTGTAAACCCCATCTGGACCGCTGTGGAGATGATCATATTGCAATATGCTGGTTGCTACCATTAAAGGAGCTATTAAGAAAAATGTATCAGCCTTCCTGTTCTCATGACGAAAACATCTGTAAGTGTCCTGTCTTCTGGCACCTTTCTATTCTTCATAAATACAGTCAGAGCTGCACCTGAATCTGCTGTTGGTTGCAGATGTGAGTACCATGTTAGAAAAACAGGTGATGCACATGAACTGTTTCTCCTGTAGCTTATCTTAAATCAGCTTCCACAAAAATCAGACTTCCACAATGAAACACACAGCAAGATACAATCTTCATTTTTATGTGGCAGAAATCTTAAATCTATTGTTATTGTTTCAATGAGAATTAAAAAAAAAAAAAAAACAAACTCTGTTGATATACTACAGACAACAAGATTACGCATCTTTCTGAAAATGTCAGTGCTGTTAAAAGCCTACAAATCTAAAATGACTGGAAAGTAGAGCTTCCTGTTTATCCACCAAAATCTACACCACAGGAACTATAGCTGGCAGTCAAGACAGTACCTCTGCTTAAAGAAGGCATTTATACACATAACATAAGCAATGAGGATAAGGTTCTGAGGGCATAGAGGGCACGCAGGTTCCTGAACACTACTGTAATACAGCACACTGCAGCTGAACTGTTTGCCTTATACCTGGCGTGCATTCCAATCCCTGCAAGTATTGCAGGTAAAATTTAGAATATGTAAATTTAATAGGTAAAATCTCTCATACCCCTTCAGTGATTCTGCTAACTCTCACAACTTCTCAGTGCCAGAGTTTACAGAAAAAAATACGTCCTGTGTAACAAGTAACTATTGAAAAACCCCTTCATTTTCCATTCTAACATATTAACTCACATACATCCATTTTGCAGGGTCGGGTATGTACAATTCTGCACACTTTCAAATATTCTGTGGAGAACTAATGGCCACTGGCTACCTAAATAACTCCATGGCCTTTGATACAGAGTCACATAGCCTCAGCCTAAAGCAACTGAGGTGTTATGGTCTGGACAAGTGGTCCTTGTGGTGGGTGGGGAACTGATCAACCACGCCCAGAGTGTGGTGGGAAATTGCTCCTTCTCAAAGCAGGGTGCCCAGAGACTGACACTGGGACCAACACTACTGAATATTTTCATCATCCATGATCTGGATGATGGGATCAAATGTACCCTGATGAAGTTTGCTCATGATGCTGAAGGGGATGTAGGCACTGGGAAGGGAAAGCCACCCTGCAGGAACAGACCTGGACAGGCTGGAAGAATGGGCTAACAAGAAGCTTGAGAAGCTCAAATGGACAAGCATAAGGTCTTGCACCGGGGGAAAACACAATGCAGGTGTGCAGCACAGGCTGGAATGTGCACAGCTGGGGAAGAGCTCTGTGGAGAGGGGCTCAGGGTGCAACAAGGTCGATATGAGTGAAGACTCTGCCGCTAGCTGCAGCAAAGCAAGGCAACGGGAGGCTGGCCTGCACCTCCAGCAGAGACACACAAGTCATCACCCCACGCTGCTCAGCGCTTGCCAGGCCACACCTGGAGTACTGTGTATTTTTGGTTCCTGCTATCCAAAAAAGATGTGGGCAAGCTGGAGAGGGTCCAGAGAGCAGCCACAAAGATGATCAAAGGACTGGGAAGCTGCCACGTGAAGAAAGGTTGGGAAAACTGGGCTTGTCCAGCCTTGAGAAAAGAAGGCTTATGGTTGACCTTATCACTATGTTCCAGTGTTTAAAGGATGGCTACAAAGAAGATGGAAACTTCTTGTTTACCAAGAATCACAGGGAAAAAATTAGGAGTATGGGGTACAAGTTTCTCCTGGAGAGATTCTAGCTGGACACAAAAGAAAATTTTTCACAATAAGAGCAATCATCCATTGGAATAATCTCCTGAATGAAGTGGTGGATTCCCCAATATCAGACACTTGAAAGATTTGCCTGGACAGGGTTCTGGTCCATCTTGTCTAGACCCTGCTCTTATCAAGAAACACTGGACCAGATGATGCTTGAGGTCCCTTCTGACCTGGTGTTCTATGATTAAAGGCAAGTGAATACTTCTGGAAAGTACTGGTCTTCATTAGGAACACGAGTCCCTATCTATCCCAAATTCTTAATTTCAACTCCAAAGCTTTTCTGATGACCCGAAATGCCTCAGTGGGTGACTATTAATAATGATGAGTTTTTTACATAAATGGTTCAATGATAGGTATCTCATGTGCAGTGAACACTCTTTACACCATTGAGGTGTGTGCAAGAATTGCATGCAAAGACTCCATAATTCTTCCAGCATAGATTTCACACTTTTCCAACTTCTTCTTCCTGACATGCTGTTGTTTGATGCAGACCCTGAAGGTACTCAATTTAATTTTATTCCCTAAAATATCTAGAAATACATTGCATATTGCTTCTCTCCTTTTCAAGGAACACAAGACCTGCCTTGGTTAGCTTCCGATGCTTCCACTGGTTTGCAATCAATATAAACGACCACATCACTAATTCATTACAACTACAGTCCTGGCACAGGCATCCGTGCTTCAAGATGCTGGAACTGTGTTATCAAAAGATCTAAAAAAGTTTTCTCCCCAGCCTGCTCTGACCCTGGCAAAGGGAGCACTGGTGAACATTCCCCACACATACTTTGTGTAGCCCACTCCAAGCTACTGACCTTTACCACACATTTGATGAGATCACCACATGCCAACCTTGCTACACATTTCAAGTATAGAAGATGCAAGGGGTTAATGAACACTAAATATATGATATTAAGCAACAGAATGCATGTCAGAATCCATATAAATACTTAATCTGAAGAATTACTTAGAAAGTACATTTCTGCAGTAGTAAATAATTAATCCTTGCTGATCAATACAGAAATGACAGTAATTAGAGAAAATAAGACAGCACTGAAACCATTAAGAGACGCTTTTTTGAAGCTGGGATGTTTTTCATGCGGGTATGTTCTTTGTTTACTGTAAAGTTATTCTAACAGGGACAGAAAATCTCATATTTTGGACTGTTAAAAGTCTAATGTTTATCTTAAGCAACGCTTCCAGAACTCGTGCAAATTTTTTAAAAATTGCAGTAAATTTCCAACAATTTTTGCATCCCCTTACATCCTAGGGTAGCTTTCTCCATTGCTATAGATATCCCTGTTTAAAATATTTGCGCTTTTGCCTATGTATCACAAAATGCATTTTTTTCTTTTTATTCCTTAGAACTGTAGAGCAATCTGTTTAGCTGGGGCCTCATTAATTATAATTTCTACTTGCAACAAATAAGATGCACATAAGCAAACTATTTCAGCCCAAATGAAAACAAAACCAAAAAGTGTTGCCATTAAAATGGCATTTATCAGCTGTCAGACCAATACGCGAAACTGATTTAGTATTTGAAATACCAGTCTATGCAAATAAAGTAGTGTTCTGATCCCCTCACCACGGTTTTTCTGTAAATACCAATTTACATACTGAAACTATGCGGCAACAAAACACGTAGTTAAGCTTTTCTCAAAGTTTGCATAAACATGCCAGCAAACTAAATAAAAATGCTAAGTCTATTATTACAAGTATAGCCTTTATAAACAACTCCTTTAAATTTTCCCTGAATGTATTTGTGTATGTCAAGAATGATTTCATCTTAGCCCAATTGAGTTTAAGAGCTTTCAAACTGCAGTTAAATTCCAGCATATACAAAGAAAGAGAACTCGAGAGATGAGGCTGAATAAGCAACAGGACAGCAGAGGAGTCAATGTACAGGAAAAACAATATAGTAGTATTAAAAGGTAAAGCTTTTTAAAAAAAATCTGAAAAAATCTTATTCCATTTTGAGATCTCATCCTTGTGGTCCCATTGTGTGAGTTCCAGTTCTGTAGTTACAAAATTATGTGCTTATCATCCCACAAAAACTTAAATGTGGGCCTAAGCTGCCTTTGGTGTACAGAGCAAACAAAAGGCAACACCATGTGCACATTCTACCTACCAAGGTAGTTTGAGATACAATATTACATTTATGTTTGAAATTCAGGAGCTAGTCCAGCAATATCCTGGCACCTGAGGATATTGAGACAGCCAATGATTAAACACATTTTTAAGGAGAAAGCCAGCAAAACCCAAGCCTCATTCCAATCCAATGCATATTATAGAATATATTTGGAGGGAAGAAACCAATAAGTGTATTCAATAGTGTTATTAAAAAAGGAAGATTTATTCTAATTAGTTGCTGTATGTTAACAGAAATCCTACATGATTTTTACAGTATAGTCTTTGGACTTGGCCTGCATCAACAAGCACACCAAAAATTATTCTGAAGCAGTACAGAATCTGAATTTGAAGTGAACTACTATGTTACAGTTATGTACTTTGATACCATGATGTAATCTGTGTATTTTTAAAGGTGGAAAATAAACACAAGATGATAATCAACTACAAGGCAACTTCCACCAAAGATTGCACTGCTCTTTGTGTGGAATGCCACAGGAAAAGACCAGAAACTGCATGTTTCTACTACCACTACTGTGTTTGCCATCACAGCTCTATGGAGGTGTAATATTAACACAGTGCAAAGAGCAATGAAAATATTTGCAGAGTAACCAGTGCCAGAGATGTCAATGATAAAGTAAAGAACTTCAACGCAGACTGCTCCAAAAAACATGAATAAACACACAAGTAGAAAGACTGGCTTTAAATAGTAGTGGAGTGAAAATGGGCAGATAACATGCATGTCTGAATTGTAGATATCTGCAAGTATAGGGATTCCTTCAGCAAATCTCCAAAAATAAGGCTTGGGATCCTATTGGTTCGCCAGCACAACATGGGATATTCAATTCATAGAGGGACACCTGAGATAAATAGCATGATGTAAACACTGCAGCACAAAAATGAAACATCTCACATGAAAATATTTTCCTCAGTCAAACAGCAACATATCATCATAATGGACATCTCCCTCCAAACAAACCCCTCCAGCCTTACTCCCCGCACAGATACAATGCTTATACTCTCCTGAAGTGTTGCAGTGCTATCCACCTTGCCAGCGCAGAGGCACTGACACTCTTACACTACACAGCACTACAAAGCCATCTCTTTCCTAAGATTGGACAATTCCATACCTTTTTTTAAAACAAATTTATGCAAAGATAAAATTAATGGTTATAAACACAGTTTAAGTATATTACAGCACAGTAAGTGTAACCAAGAACCCCTCACTTTCTAGCACTTGCTTTCTTCGTGCAGATTGCCCCCCTCCTCTGGTGGTACAGGGGAATCTATCTGGGTTTTGCTGCTGCTGTTCAGTTAAAAAAAACAAAAGGTCTAGCAATGCAAGTTATTTAAATTACTAATTAATTACTACTCTGTGCATGCTATAGTCTTTGTTTCCAGTACTGTTGTGCAGCTCTGCTTATTCTTTGAATCCATTTGTCTACAATGACTGTTAATTTGAGGTAGGACATGAAAAGGTTCAGCTTCCCTGCTCTGCAGCTTTTCCTGTTTACTTTTTACTATGGTTGCTGCAGGGATTCAGAGCTGTCACCCCACTGACTCTGAAGCTCTGAAACAGCAGTGTTGAAGCAGTGGAAAAGGCAAATGCATGCAAAAGAGAGGCAGCTGCTCAGGGACTTAAACACAGTCCCATTTTGCCTGTTGTGACCTGGGAGAAAGAACAGCACAGTGCAGGTGACAAATGAGAGGAGTCTGTGCTGCCAGTGTAATCCAAGACATATCTGTTAAAAACACAAAACACAGCAGGAGTGGTGGTGTCTGTGAGATATACCTCCTCCAGAAAAAGGTCAATACTGATGAGGATGGAGATACAGGGGCAGCACAATGCAGGGGGATATCTGGCTCCACAGTATCAGCACTGACAATCTGACAGGGGCTGGTGAAGGGTAGCTTTATCAAAAGCAGACAGATTGATTCAAAATCACTTGGAAAATTGAAGAATTTTTCCAAGCTAACAATGTTATTCTAACCTCTGAAGCGATTCCTAGGACATTGGTGCTTTTACTGTACTTCTGAACCAAAAGTGCTTTTAATCTTGCCATTCCACTAACATGTTCAAATACAAATTTTTTAAACATCTGGGTCAAAAAGAAGTGCTACACTATGTTAAAATAAAAGCTTTCATAGGTGAATAGCAAAAGGAAAATGCCAACAAGGGCTGAAATACGCAAACCTGGGTCTCACTGCAAGGTTCAAAAATTTGATTGGACTCTCAGGAAAGGCAGGAAGTATACACACTCATCCTGTTCATTACTTTTGTATTTTCAAGTACATGCTAAAAACAACAAAAAAACCCCCTAACTATTACCAAATCACAAATCTTCCCAGACATTGTTCTAATAATGCAATAGGTGTTAAAACATAATTAGGAATATGTATTTCCTTCCCTTCTATGGGCCTGCCCACAGTGCCATAGGGAATTCACAGATAACTGTAAGCTGAAAGGATTTCAGTCAGACATTCATAAAAATAAGACCTGGAAAGAAATGCTGGAGGACAATAAATGCACTTTTTCCTCAAGAGATTAAACAATACTCACATTTTTTTGGTAAATGTTTGTCTAGATTTTTTTACTTTTCATACAGGCTTCAGCATCAGTGATATTATTGTGATGTTGTTACCATTCTAAAGTTCTAGGCTCCCACAGAGCTGTTGCCCAGCTCATTTCTCTCCAGGCTCTATCTGAAGAGAGACACACAGCTTCACATTTGTCCCTGGTTCAACTGCACTTCATCTCTCTCCAACCATTTCTCTAAGCTGTCTGTACCCTTTTGGGTTGCAGTCCTCTCTTCTACAGCACCCCATCCAGCCCTGCTGTTGTGAGCTTCAGGCTTGGCACAAATCTGTAACTTGGGGAATGCATTACACAGTGCGTGTTTGCATCAAATGAGAATGCAATGCCTTATCTGCAACCTTACTGTCTTAACATTGTATAAAGTGAATTAACAGAAATTACTCTGCAGATCTCTCTGAAAGTCATCCTTTTGTCTACCCCGTTCCCTTTGAGAAGTGTCAAAACTCTTTCTTAAAGAGAACAAGAAAACTCGATATTCAAGGGGAAAAACCAAACACCAACAACCAAAAAAACCCTCTGCAAGTCTATAATAAGCATTTCAATTCTATGGCAACTTTTTGCTGTTTTAAACACAGAACACCCAAACTTCTTCCCATAAATGTTAAAACACAACCTTTTAAAGCTTTTTAAAAAGTGTTCTCCATTGTCCTTCCTCCCCATCAAAATGCAGTATAATTTAAGGAAACATTAAGGCTCCAGAGGAATGGCTTTTTCTGAGCATAACAGGAGTACAATTTGCAACCAGCTCTAACAAAAGACAGTAATCTCTTCCCTCCTGTTGGCACTGTAATAGCAACAAAGCAAAATATGGCTTTTGTAGCCAGAGAGCAAATAAAGCTTGACAAAAATCTACTCATCTCTCTTCCTTTCAAAGAAGCATCAGCTTCACAAATCATCTGTTATTACAAAAATTAAACGCTTGTTTGGCCATAAAAATGCTCTATTTAACACTTCAAGTGTACTGTTAGGTTACTACTGCTTCTGTTTTGTTATACTTATTACTATTTATCATGTGAATTCAGTCACTTGAATTGACACCAACACTCAACATGAGCTCAGGACTCGGTTCAGTGATAGCTGATAATTAATGGTGCTGCTTGCATAAAAGTTCAAAAATCTGTATCCAGCATTTGCCACAAAGTTGACATAAATACATTCTCTTTAGATGAACATTTGCAGCAGAAAGCCTAGTGCTCAATTAAGGCAAGTAAATTAGAATCTAAAATCCACTGTACAACTCGCATTTTATGAACGCGTAAACCCCTTGGAAGGTCAGAAAATCAGTGTAACACCCAGCATCTGGCAAGCCATGATGTACAATACCAAGAATGCTTCACCTCCACAGACTGCCTGAGCAGCCTTCAAATCTCAGTTAGTGTCAAAACAGAAAAAGAAGATGAAATCAGACAAGTCTTTATAGAACAGCAAAATTACAGACTAATATAGAACAGCATCAGTCCTGGTGAGGGATCTGCGAGGAATATTTGAGTTCCCTATTGCAAGCATGTTGAGAATCAAACATTAAGTCTTTCAGGCTACATGATTTATTACTTCAAACTATACAGACCCATGGAAAGGAACAGACTTCCTGTTTTCTCATTATCTATACATTTCCTCACCACTGCAGAGAAGCCATCAGATAAAGAGTCAATGACATTGTTGAACAAAAATGCAAAGTGTTAGGTAAGAACTGAAGGTAACTTAAACCTAACTTCATTATTTCAAGCATCTCATCTAGTAAAACAAACTAGATACCAATTTCACATGTGATAGAAAGGAGTCTCACCAATGCCAGCAAATGATAATATACTACAAAGACTGAGGAGAACAAAATTAAATGGCCCTGCAAAAAGAAAGAAACTGAACTCTGAGAAAAGGGACAAAATTGCAGAACTGAAGGACACGATGAAAAGCACACATTAATGTTAACAGCTTGAGACAAAGGAAGGATGTCGGTGCCTATGACCATGCCAGTAATCAGCTCAAACAAGGCTGAACCACACCTGAGCTGGGTCCAAAGGCAGCTGCTCCCTTTAGACGTAGACAACAACCTCTCTGGGTGCTTCTTGGTGCTACGACATTGCTAAAAATATATAGAAAACTGAAGAAACAAAGGCTTTGAGATAGATAATCTGGGGTTCTTTTTATAAATCAGCTCTTCCAGTTGGTACTCAGCTCTCCTCAGGGCAAGACTTAACCACTGGAAAGAAATGGTAAAGTGCTTTAACACAATGACATTTATGAGATTTTCAGCAGAGGATTATTAGCAACATAACCAAGAGCTAGGAACAGAAATAAAGGCAGCTGAGTAGCCCAAGCAAATGTTGGCATCAACTATTTCTGCAGTGTTCTGGTAAAGGGGTCCAATAATTTATATACTTGCATTTAGAAAGAGGTAAATGCTTGTGGGGTTTAAGAAAGAATTTTGAAGCAATATGGACTTCTTAGGCCTAATTCCTAACCTTTTGCCTATGAAATACTCCCCTGTCAAAAGTTATGTATCTATGGCAAGAGGACATTCAACTTTTTCCCCACAAGACTCGAACGTAACTTGTCAGTAAACAAAGCAATTTCAGCACATATTATTCTACTCCACGTCTTAAGGGAATTGAAGAAATTCACTATCATTACATAAAATCCTTTCGCAGCGATTCATATGGCTACATAGCACTGGAGAAAAATTGAACAATCATGATAAATCATCACTGCCATCACAACAAACAACGTAAAGAACTCTGTACAAGTTGTTTAGAGACAAAAAAAATATCTGAATACAAATTTAAAATATTCCATTATATTAATTCCGATGGCATTCCATCTAACCGAAAATAGCATCCATGGCCAGATCCTACCAGTAACTATCATAGTTTAAAATTCACAAACAAGGCCAAAAAAATAAATCAGTACAAAGAAATGGAAGCATATTTCTACCTTATAAATTGTTAAAAAAATTGGTCTGATTCCATCCTTCATAGCAAAGAGCAATGAATAACATGGCAACAGATGCAAAAGCCATGTCTATAGCACCATCTCAATCTGCAGCCCATGCTACACCTCGCTGATGATTTTAATACTCAGATTTTCATATACAAAGTATACAAAAAGAGTGTATTTAATTGTCTAAATACAGGCTTAAGCGCATGCATATGATTGTATTTAGTGTTTTTTCTATGTGAAGTGATAGTTTTCTCCTGGCCCTACTGTTCATTATCTTCAAAAGCTATCAAAATTTTATTTATTTCTTCATAAAGTTCTTTTCCTCAGTTTGGTGTTTATCTGTTTTAAATCCTGTTACTTCATTATTTTTTCTTTGCTCTTTCCTGCTTTCCTTCTCAAACACAAGCTGAATAAGGCACATATCACAAGATTTTGAATTTCAGCCAAATTGACATCTCAGTATTCACACTAAAACCACGGAATATTTCCACACCATTCGAATTAATATTTCACAGACAAACTGGATGACTTGGCAGTTCTTACTGCTACGACTTTAGCTCCATATCACAGTGAAAACTGAGATACTGAATGACAACTTTCAATTATTAATTCTTTCTACTTAATAAATTTTACATTAGCCTTTTCTGTCCATATCAGCAAGTCATCACTGTAATGATGTAATATCATTTAAGAATCTTCTTTAGAACATACATACAGAAATAAAATTATATGAACAAACTTCAGTGTGCCCAAGTGACCACAGAGGAGTCACCGCAGAGCTCACAGAACCAGGGTGTCGCCCATTTTCCCAAAGAAGTATCCACCCACTGCAAAGATTCAGATTTGCAGTACAAATGAACATTCTTCTTCTGTGTCTGAGCTGTAACCAGTATCTTCAGGGTTTGGTTCCAAACGCTTCCAGCTTGATAACCTGTTTTAGATCCTGTCTCTCCCTGTGTTTGCCCCAGGACACAGCTGTTTGTAGTCCTGCGTTGATGCTCAAGAACTCACCTAACAATGCTTTCTTGAAAGACTGTAACAGTTTTAGCAGTTCCCTGTATTTCTTCTGATGTTTTTTTCCTTCACTTCTGCCTTTTCAATCTCACTGTTATTCTTCCATACACTTTAATTAAACTCACAGAGCTTTTGAAGTTTTCTATTAAATAAAGGCATATCTTGCACACCAGGTGGGCAATTACAAGCGCTCACTGCTCTGGGCTGCTGGAATTTTTCAAATTAACTCACCTAGCTCTTAGAAGAGTAGAAACACACCATTAGACAACATTCACACTCAAAGGAGACATTAGGAAAAGTGAGACAACTGCATTTCGCTTCTTTTTAAGATGTAAACAAAACTGATGATGCAGCCACTCATGAGGGAACAAGCAGAAAAGGCAAATACCAGTAAGGTAAGTGGAAGAAGTTCTCAGGACTGCAGTATTTTGACTGTTATATTTAAAGACTTAGTTACTGCTTTCCTGTTTCCTACCAGAATTTTTTGGCAACTCTACCACAGAGTCAAATGCGACACTACCAAAACCAGGTAACTCAAACGAAACACGATTTTGAGTTAGCTATTTTTATTTACGCTCTGCATATTATGAGGGCATTTATCTACTATTGCATATCTAATAAATCAGGAATAAACCAACCAAATAATAACAAATAGTGTTTAGTATCAGTCATTTGTTGGGTCAACATGACAGGCAGAAAATCTGCTTGAATAGACCTCCCTGAATAAAATTAAGCAGTAAGCTGCTTATTTACAGTTTGTCGAAGGAAAAGAAACAAGGGATTTGCAGCATTTTTCCTTAAATGTCTTCTTAAACCCAGTATAAAGCTGTTGATATCGAGCATTGACCAACACACTGCTGATATAACTTCTGGAAGAGAGACAAAATTCATGGCAATTCACACAAGCACAGTCTTTAAATCTGTTTCTCTACCCCTGCCAGACTGATCAGACCATGAATAAGAAACTGTTAGAAACCAACTGCAGATGTCCAGAGCCATGGCAATCAACATCCCTGGACAACCTCCCAAAACATGCCAAGAAGTGGTAAATGCTGACCATGACAGGACCTTCTGCTTCTGCAAGTCCATTCCCCTGACCCTCCAAGTCTCATCTTCAATCTTGTGCCTTCTCCTCCATTCGAGCGGGAATTTCTGAGACCAACTGGAAACCTCGCTGACAGGAAATGTGCTTTTTCCCATATCAAAAAGGACTTTGCTGCTGTGCCTGCATGGGTGTCTCAAAATAACACAGGTACCACGTTCATGCTCATCTTATTAGTCTGTCACCCCACATGATCCTCTGATAAACGAAAAGCAAAGTAAAGCATTGTGGGGTCCCCCTGAAAATAACTTTTTCTTCCCTATAACACAGCACTATGCTTTTGTCCTTATAAGACTGGAGCCCATTTTATCAGCTATTTCTACTGTATTTCTTTGCAGTGGTGTTCTGTGTAAAAGCTGACCATGACAGAAACATACTGCAGATCTTGAGACCTGCAATCCTGCACATGTGTACGTTTCTGCTGAGACTGGACAGGAACGCATGACATCTCACTGAAACAGCAGGTCTGTTGGCTGCTCTGAACAACCACTTTCAAACTCAAATGAATATACAATTTTAAATTGTGTGGAATATAAGGGTATTTGATTAAGGGCAATTCATCTGAAGAAAAAGACAGAAGACAGGAAAAAGTAATAAATTAACCCACCCAGCTGTACAAAACTCAAGAAGCAAAAAAGGGCCAAGGTGATAAAGCAGCAATGGTGCTGTTCCCCATTTGCACCTCTGGAGGTTTGCTCAGCCTTGTTACTGGGTGAACCCACAAACTGGCAAGAGAACCAAAGGTGTGCAAATCAGACTCCACTCAGACTGCCCAAAGACCTGTACCTGGAAACAGCTTCTCAAATGGCATGGCAGAACTTTATAGCTTCCCTTCCTGTTGCCTTCAGAGACTGCATAATCGATAAAATATGAGGATCAACACTGATTGCAACGACAAAATTGGCTTTTAATGGCAATCAACGTGAGTTATAACTGGCTGCTCTAAATTAAGCAGAGTGACACAGTACAGCTCTAGTTCCTCTACACAACTGACTTTTATTAGCAATGTTACATCCTTTAAGTGGAGAGCAGTCCTTCTCAAGCTACTGCTGTTATTTTAAATACCTCTCACACTGCAAACAAATTTACTTACCAATACTCTCAAAGCAGTTCTCTAAATCTCAGATCACTAAATTAAGCAGTCATTCAAGCAGCTTATCTCATTAATCATGAGGAGGCAAAGATCTTATGATTTGCAATCAAAACCAAAACTAATTTTATCTCAAAGGCCAAAACAAGTCACTTGAAAATCCTTAAAGGAAATATAAGAATGAGACAGTTCATAATAGCTTCAGACAAACCTACTGGGGTTCAAACGATTGCATTTGGCTCATGTGACTGCATTTTTTTCTTTTCAAACTTTGCCTTAATTGGAAAATTAAGGAATAAGTCTTGTCAAAGCATAGCTTTTTGGTGTGTTTTGTGATTCTTCTGGTTTTACAGAACACAGCTCTCCCCTGTCCACTCCCTCACCTTGTTTTTTTTCCTTTAAAAAGGCTTCCATACATGCAAAAAAGCCCTCAACAAACCCCCCAAAATTTACAGAAAATCTGGTTCAACTTATTTGGGCCTATTTAGTCTATGTAGGCAACATTGTGAATGGCCAACAAGATAAATTCTAAAAGACCAGAACTTATACTAGTGCCATATGTTATGTCCCTGTTACATCATCTTTTCAGCTATAGTGTTTCATCTTTAACACACTTTCTAATCCATGTCTTTCTATATGGTCTCATTGAGTTTCCTAGACACTGAAGTTGTGATAAAAAAATAAAATATGTATCTCTGAAGTAGCTATTCGATTTGTCAAGGAATATGAAATTTACACCTCCACTGTTATTTATGGATCTTCTACATGGAACTCTCATTGAATCTGGTGTAAATATAAGTTCCAGAAATCAGTGATAAGTCCAAAAATGTATCTACAAATCGTTCCACACCTACTAATAATTTCCTGGTGGACACCTCCCCAGAGTTAAATTCTAAAATTTATGTGACCTGTTTAGGACATGTTAAAGATATGTAAGCCTTCTACATCAACTAATTCTCTCAAGAGAAATACGATGATACTCAAAACGCCTTTCTTCGCTCATGCCATCTAGATTACCTTCAACATCTGTCAAGCTATCTGGATTACTTTCAATACCAATCCTGATACATTTCAAAGGAAGTTAACTTGCCTTTGCTGCATACCCTCATCTCAGTAAAATAAAAAAGCTAATGTAATATTTATAAGGCAATAAGCACAAAGAATCTCATAAGAATGCGTTAACTGGGATATAGATGATCCATGATCCCCTGAAACTATATTATACTCTATATTACATGTGATTTACAGCAAGTATTTCTAAAGTAAAATGTATTTTTTCTTAACATTTGTCTCTCTGAAAGGCTACATAGAAATGGCAACATCAATTAATATTTTATAACATCATGCATAATAATAGTAAAAGTCTTCTTAACTAACATACAGAAAAATCAAAATTTAACATTACTTTTGAAAAGAGGGTTTAACAAGTTAGGAGTCACGTGATTTTTGTGAAACAGGCATTCATAAAATGTGTTTTTAAGCCATTGGCAATACAGCTGTGCACTGCTGTCACAAAAGGTTCATTTCCCCTTTTCAGACCAGCAACAGCAGCTTGTAGCACATTTCCAATCAGGTTTTTTGTAAGCCAACTGCCCTATATGCTTTGCTGAACTTTCTAATTCCCAGACTCAGTGACTTCAAAGTAACATAAACCGCTCCCAGGGGAACTTTGGGAAGCTGCACTATGATATGTGCTGAATTTCCCCAAAGTGACAAAGGATGATGAGTCACCTCAGCACTAATCCTGAAATCATTGAAGTGTAGCAAGTGTCCTCAAAAGAAGGGTGAGGCAACACACGGACACTCTGCAGCCCCAGAGCTGGGCTGAATTCCTGCCGTGAGAGGTAAACAGAGATGTGTGCGTGTGCACCTGTGGGGGCACACATGTACAGACATCCAATCACTTGTTTTAGCAGAAAGGTGTCATTTCAATGGTGTTTCTAACTATATTTAGAGTGTGAAATTTTATTGATTCACAAAAGCAGCGAGGAATTCATGGATCATGCCAAAGGCAAATGGATTGGTTTATTTTTAATCAGCTCTGGTAAGAGCCTAAATTCATGGAAGTAGAATATAGAGTTTGAGCTGGTTTGGGTTATTTTTACCTCTACATAGGTCAAATTCTCATCTGACTTTCAGCAGTAATTCACACTGCTTGAGGCGGGAAACATTGAAAAAAACATCCTCATAAACTGCTTAAAACTTCAGCTTTGTACTCATACTCTTCTCATTAAAAGGTTGACAGTTTTTCTAGTTATAAGAGAGAGTCGATAATTACTCCATAAATACTCTGAAACAATTATTTCTTGCTTGATTTTTTAAAATTTTTGTTCAGCGTATACATTACTGCTGCATTCTTCGTTTCAGTTCTAATCCTTTTTGCTCTATTTCACAAGTATGTGCAAAAAGAATTTTAGCATTGTTTTCCTAACGATTGCAGACACTCATTCCGAAGAGAAACTAAATTAACTAACTCCTCCAGGCATATTTCTATTTTATGTGAAGTAACTTCTGGGAAATACTTTTCTTTGTAACTTACTTCATACATTCCAAGGTTTATAATTTGCAACCCTTACCCGTCACATCTAAACACAACAAATTCAAGAGTGTCTTGATCTATCTTACAGTGACCACAGAAAAATGTTTAGGTTACATATCTGGAGTAAAGAACCCAGAACCAACACACTTCAGGGGACAAAAACTGTAAAAACATACAGCCTTTTATAATTACAAGCCCTCTTCAGTAGAACTTGATTCTGGAAGTCTCACTGGTATGATGAGATCAAGGGTAGAAACTACTCCCATTGCAAGACAGGATGAGAGGTCACTTAGTCTTGAAGGCACCTTTGTACAAAGATTTGCAGCTTTATAGATCAGGAATTTTATAATTCTGGAAACAAAGGTTATATTTGATTACCACTAAATAAACAAAGTAACTGCTGAAATGAGTTCTCATGGGGACATTACATAGAGCAAATCACCACTGAAAATTTCCTCCAGCTCTTATTCTTAAAAGATTTAAAAACAGAATCAAAACAAGCGTATCTAAAAAGAAGGCAAACATTACCTGTGAGCAGCTTAGTGGTTTCTCACAGAGAATGTACAAAAGGCCAGAGAAAACCCTTTGCCTCATATTTACTGCAGAATTTAGAGGCTTAAAAGTACTTATGCTGCTTTTATGAAGCATGTAACATGAAACTTTCATCTAGCTATAGTCTTTAGGCTACACACTGCAGCAAGATTAAAAGAAAGGTGGTCTGGATGAAAATGGATTCCTTTTGCTTGCAGACATTTATTATATCATTCATTATAGCAAATGAAAGCTAGAACATATTGACATTTCTGGCAGAAAGTTTTAAAAAAAAAAAGCTGAAGAAAATGGAGAGTTTTCACTCTATTAGCTGAGGACAGCACATAGAGAAACAAGAAATCTTTACTAAACCAGAATATAATGAAAGCAATTTTAAGGTATTAACTTTACACCAGAACAATATTCCTTGCTGTGCAAGGAATCCAAGGTGGGCTTGTTCCTTCTTTCACTTGAGAAGATGAACAAGATCCAGCTAGTTAATGAAAAAAAACCAGAGTGTGTGACACCATGTGAAGGAGTTGTGGACACTTCATAACTAGGCAGGAGCAAATAACTGTATCTGAACCTGCCAGGAAACAGGACTGATGGTTTTACAAGGTGCCTTTCCTGAAAACTACAGTGCAACTGGAAATTGTTTCTTCCTCAGTTAAACAATGTCAGTTCTAATCCTTTTGAGAAACTGAGCTCTCTTGCAGTGCAGATTACATGAAACTACAGGAGCAGGTGGTGCACTGAAGAGGCAGCACACTCAACTCTACTAATGTGCTACTAAGGTAATTGAAAATTCAGCAATACTGCACAGGGTAATTGAAAGACACAAACAGCTTTGATCTAATATTGCCATTATCTAATATTGCAAACATCCATCTCTCAATCACATACACGGTTGTTTTAAGATCATAAAAACAATTTAAATATAATTATAATGAATGTTCAAGTCTTCTAATTTAATAAGGCTACATCTGGTTTTACTACATCAAATTTCTTCTAATGCTTTATTATATAAAAGCAATTAGGAATCTACAAGCAATACAGTAGGGGGAAACTTTTTTATCAGAAAAGATGTATTTGGTTAGAAGCCTTCTTACAGTAACACCACTCATAATGCTTATATTGAGCAACACCTGCCTTTGCCAACTTTTAGGAAAGGCATAATCACTTTTGCTCGATAATAAAAGGAGAGACAATGATCATGGAGTACTTTGAAAACTGAGTACCTATGTTACAAGCCCTCTAACTGAGCACAAAAGTTATCAGCAAAGCTGTAGGGTAAGACATCCTTCACCATAAAAATAAAGGAAGGCAGCTCTACTCATCAAGTCTGACGTGCAGGTGAGGGATGACATGGACACTGAAGTGGAATGCATAGGGATTGGCTGGAATGTTCTTCCTAATTAAACTATATATAATTCCTATATATAATTAAACTATATATAATGGTCGATACAGGCATAAGCTGTATCGACCATTTAAAAAGTCCCTTGGTCCAATAGGGCGCTATGTTGGAAAAAATCCCAAGGAAATCCAGTGCACACGAATGCAGAAGTGCCCATGTCCACATCCAGACCTTCTGGGAGGGCCATGGCTCAAGCTTTCCCTCTGCAGTTTCCTTTCGCACTTGTGAGTGACAGTGCCAAAGGCTGTTCAACAGGATCTCTCAGACACATCCTGTTCCAAGTTCTGCCTCTCCACTCTTGTAGCTGAGGTGATTTTTCTCTGCACACACTCCCCTCTCCAGGCAAACAACAAACTCTGGCTGAAAATCTCTATCCCAGTGTCACAGACCTCAGCAGGATGGCGACACAATGGAACTGAGCACTGTCTTTGCTTTAACCTTCTTCCTCAGCCATGCAATGCAGGGCCCCATCTCACCTAGCACGGAGTAAACCACAGCCAGGACACAGCTCAACATGCTGTGTTTCCATCCTACACCACCTACTATCCTGGGGCTGTTCTCACCTCAGGCATTCAGGATTTTGGCGGGCCAAGTATCCTGTGCCCAGGACTGACATCCAAGGTGGCCCAAATCTGAAATGGGACTACCAAAGCACAGTAGGCAATGTGACCCCGCTGGCAAGCCCAGCTGGCTTGCTTGTTGATGACAAACAATTGAAATTCAAGCTGGAATGGATTTAACAGCCACTTAAAACCTAGGCTGCCATGAACCTCAACGCTTTGTGTTGTGAAGCAGACACTAAGTGACAGGAAGAAAGTGCCATTGTTCTGGAAGCCACTAAACACTAACTCATACTTAAGAGTTGGACCAGAGCAGATTTTGCAAAAACCAAAATCTGCAAAAACTAATCCCAAGCTTCAAAGTTAAAGAAGTAAAAAGCTCCTACAGCTTGAGCAGGCTGTGGGATATGACAGGTGGCTTCTCCATGAGAGGGAGACAAAGGAGCACATTTCTTCATCTAAAAGGCATGGTCACCATGCAACAGAGACCAAAATAACAGGCATTGCCACCAACTGTAGAGGCTTTGAGGAAGAGAGGAATGGAAAAGGTAAGAGGCCATTGTATTATTTCCCTGATCACTGCCTCTTTCTATCCCTTTCTTCTTCCAATAAAACATGCACATTTCAATACTGGAAAAGAATTACCTCTACATGTGTTTCTTTCATCAGCCTGGCACACATTGTAAGACAATAGGGAGAATGAATACATTTTGCTCCTGCCAGATGTGATCTGGAGTCAGAAACACCCCAGTTACAAATACGTTGTACCAGCTCCACAGGAATCCTTTATTTTATTTTTAAGTGACTTAAATAATCTGAAAATTACTTGCATCCACAAATTTTCAATCACTGAATGGTTGGAGGCTAATTGGAGAATTATCTTTCCAGCAGGGAAGTATTCACACTTATTTTGCATGGCAGGTTCTGCTCACTGGTAAAGTAATGTTTGCTTATTTGTTCTAACAAAGTATATTAATAAAAGCATGCGTTTTGAAAGAGCAGATAAAAACCCTTGGAAAGAGAATCCATCCAGTGGTGCACTTACATCCTCATGGCACCAAATCCTTACAGGTGAAGGGTTGGGACACATTCACTTTGCCACGCCTACAAATAACCCTGTCCTTCCCTGCAACCTTCAGACACACACAAACATGGCAATTTTGTAAATACGCTTTCTTACCTTTGTCCCAGTACTTACATTTTTATTCTTTGTACATTTCACCTCCCCACTTTTTATCTCTTATTACTCATTCACAATGGCAAAATTTCTGCTTTTTTGATTAAAACTCCATTAGGATAATATGCT
This sequence comes from Oriolus oriolus, assembly GCA_013400235.1. Lineage (NCBI taxonomy): Eukaryota > Metazoa > Chordata > Aves > Passeriformes > Corvidae > Oriolus > Oriolus oriolus. The sequence goes on from VXBT01010833.1 coordinate 352,620, forward strand.
GTGGCTTTAAGTCACCCGATTTGTCAGGAGAAACAAAAATTGCAGACAAAACAGCATTAACTCCATCTGAGTCTCAGCAGAACCCAGAAAGGGTGGCAAGATCTTGCCCAGGTCACTTTTGCAGATCTCCAGTTCCCAGCACAGCAGCTGCAGGTGAATTGCCATAGCACGGAACTTGCTACAGCCACAAAATTTCTTAGCCATGACTTGGGTGGGAATTTGCCCCAACAGAGAGCCTGAAACTGCTATGCCAAGTTGTACTTGAAACCTGAGCTAGGCTATGTTTACACTTACACTTGTCAGCAGCACAGACCGACCTCAGGATGTCATTAGCCACTGCATTTTAACAACACAAAACAGATTCCCCCACCAAACAAAACAAACAAATCCCCACAACCCCCCAGTTTAACTTATTATTCTCTAACACAGATAGACTTCAAAGACACAACCTCAGAAAAGCATTCAATTTTATCTTTTGAGAGAGATCAGTTCAGAGAGCTTGGCTTCACTCTCTGCCCAAGAAAAAGAGCTTTGTGATCCAAGATGGCATATTCTAATAGGAAAAAATGACAGAAAGATGCTCATTAAAATAAATGAGGAGTGGGACTGAAGTGGCATAACTGTACCTTCTCTCATAAATGTAGAGCAAAAATTATGAGGAAGTTGATCACACTGGGGAATTGCAAGATTTTAAATAAGACAACACTAGCTGCATTTAGCAAATAGAAAAAATGTAAAAAACGTGGACAACATTATAATAGAGTACAAGGCAAAAATTTGACACCAACAAAAACTGTCTCAGAACATAAGGATGAGAAACAGTTGTGTCTGTCTGTGCTTGTCTGAAGTCACAGCTATTAGCAGTACTATTAATTGTATGAGAACACCACTTTCAGCTGTGACTTCAGTGCATTCTTAAAAACACATTCAGCCCAAGGAAAAGTTTTGAACCCTCTCCAGTCAGAAGGAGAGGCACATTTAGAGCTGAGTAGAGTGGATGTCTCATTGCTTCGGACATGTGGGAGAGCTGGCAGATTTGCTGCCCCTCTGTACTGGACCATAAGAAAATACTTAGAACCCATCAAACATGAGACAGGCCCACAGTGCAATTATGCACAAAGACTTCCAAAAGCTTCATACAACACATCTTGCAAAACACACCCTGCCTACAAGAAGCAGACTGAGAAATAAGCAGTCAAATATCACAAGGATCTCAGGTTGTAATTCAATTAACGCTTTCAATGACACAACTGTTAAAAAATACGTACAGTGATATCAATATTAGTCATCACAAACTTTATATCAGCACTTTCAGAGCTCGATTCATGTACCACACACATCAGTCCTCAGGTACTGCTGTGTCTACTTGATCTCTCTATGTCACTATTTGAATGAAAGATTATACCTGATTATGTAAAAAAAAAAAAAAATATTATCAAAACGAGTGAAACTTCAGGTAAGTTTCACTTAATGGACTAGAGCCAAGATGATGAACAAATTCATTTCATGATAGTCTGTAATCCAGTGACTGACTACACTGCTTGTTGCCTCCTGCAACCACACCACTGGCAGAAAAACACAATACTTTTTGCCAGTGGCAAAAGGCAGGTGTCACTGCTTTAGCATTTACTTCTTCAGACATCATTTAAGTAGGAATATCTACCCTATGCCAACATGATAAACGACCTTGTTTTTCATGGATGCTATGTACCAATAGCTAAGCTATTAACCTATAGAGGGGCAAACCAGAATTTGATGGATTTTTAAATATTGCCTGTTAGACTACACAGAAACTCTGTAATGATTTTAAAACAAAGTCAAAGAAAATACTGAAGGGCTTCCATTAGGCTCAGCAATTCACTGCACATAGTGCATTCTCCATTACAGAACAGTTTAACTTTTTCTAAACAGTTATTTTAATTATATTCACCACATTTCTATTGAGTTTAGAGAGAAATAGATGTGCCATGGCTCCTACTGAAAAATGAAAAAAAAAAATAAAACAAACCAGTTTATCTGTTTGCAGCATATATGAAAACGAGTCAAAGTTAATGATGCCTAAAGGCTATTGCCTGTTTTCTGCATTACTACAAAAGGCCTTTGACATCAGCAGGGTCCATAAATCATCTGGCTATTCTGCAAATCTTGTCATTACACTTATAATTTCTTGCCCCTCTTTGGGGTTTAAGAATCTGCTCATCACTGCTAATGCCTTGCATACGTTACAGACATAAGATTGTGTGAGACAAAAAACCACAGGCAGTAAAAAGCAAATTCCCTTCAGCCTGTAGCTCCTCATTCTCTAAAGTTAGTAATGCTATTTAGTCATTCCTTGCTTTCATGAAGAATAAGTTTTGCTTCTCCACCACTTTCCAGGTTCTCATTTAAAAATCAATGAGACTTCAAAAGAAATGAATACATTTTCTTGAAGGTGTGCACAGTTCTTCCAGAGCATGGATCAAAGCTGGAGTCAATTTCTATAAACATTTCTTGTTATTTTTGGAGCATTCGCCAGGTCTTTCAAGCATGCTGGGGATTTCAAATTGGCCAGCAGGAGATATCTGTAGATCCAATTTCTATGGTTTCACAGACAAATTTACCTTCTTTTTTTCAGGTAAATGATTATTCAACAGCAGTCTGTCATTGCCCCCCCCCACCTCCCCACTTTTTAATTGTAAATGCATACATTGCAAATCAAAGACACTCAAGTTTTGAGCTAATCAGACTGCACTACAAATAAGCATTTGAAGAGTATAAATGAAGGCCAGTACTGCCCTAATACATATTCCCACAGACTACTGCTTCACAGCTTCATTCCCATTAGGTGAGACCACACAAGAGAAAGACATCAGTATGCAGAGGTAAGTCTAAGAGTCAAAGGGATCAAATCCCAGTTAAGATGCCCTTGCATTGCTAACTGCACACACTTTACCAGATCATTCTAGAACAGTGAAAAATATGACAGCATATCTCAGGTTACTGGATTGATAGGAGCTGTAGATAGGCCATTTCCCTTCTTCATTTATAAATAAGGCTGGACACGATAGTCTTAATAAACATTGCATATGCATCCCTTCTACACAATCCAAAACAGCCAGAGAGAGAATGCAGACTCATCATTCAGGTAAAATTCCTCTGCAAAAAAGAAGCTGCATTCAGTGGCTCCAATAATTTTTTCAAACAAGGCAGCTGATTGTAACTTCAGAAAGCAACGCCAAGTGGCTAACAGGAAGATCAAAGCCTTTTACTGTCTGCATGGAGAAGATTACGCTGTTAGACTAAAAGCAATACAGAAAAAGACTGATAAAAGATGAATCAGTTTTCTTTTGGAACTGAGCAGTTTGGACATTAAAGTATTTGGGCAATTTTACATTAGAAGTCCATTTTCAGAACCAGCAGTGTCAGTTCTAACATTTATGATCCTTCCTTTCCTTAGTTCTGAAAAATACTTCTAAATGAATGGATGTAGTGTTATTGCATAGCCAAAAATAAATTTGTAGCAGAAGTAGTTAATTGCTTTTTGCACTGTTAGATCACTCTCTCAGGACATACAGGGTGGAACCAAATTCTCTCTCATTTTCCCATACGAAATAGGAAGCAGATTATCATCTGCTGGTCCAGATTTGCACCCCTTTGCCTAATAAATGGAGTAATATGCTAGACTGGAATCAGATTTGTCACATTTGCGAACAGAAATCCTTTTCCTGACCTTAGAAAACTGGCTAGTTCATTGGCCAATAAACACTACACTTGCTGGTACTTGCACAGATTTATAATACAAGCACTGAAGCCCAGAAAAAACGTGGTCAAAGCTTTAAATAACAGGCTTTCCAGAAAGATGGTCAGCTAAGCCGGGAAAGTGAGAGGTTCCTGCAGCTTCACACCAAAAGCACTGAAATAAAGGTGAAAGATACCTGAATAACATGAAGTTGCCCAAACCTTCCAATACAAAAAGCTTGTTCTTGCATCTCTGGTAGGTTCAAAATACACACATCCTTATATAAGCTCATTTATATGTCTTAATAGAATTCTTAACCTCCTTTTTTGCAAAGCTCAACTGTAAATATTTCTGTGCTTCGCTGTGATGTGATAGAATAAAACCTTACAGAGAAGGTAACAATATTCCCGCTCCATAAAACATAGTTTGGAAACTGTGCTGAAAGAGATTCTGTAAATGGGTGCACGCTGCCTATTCTAACCAACTGAAGACAGTACAATTCACACATAATTGCCTAGCTCATTACATCGAATCTTGTAAATATTTTATTACACTGCTTTACAGAAAATGCTCTTCGAATCTGCCACTGCTGCACATTCTACACCTACTCAGCCATTATACTGGAAAGAGGCGAGTGCCATCATCCACAGCAGAGAACACGGCATCAGAAGCGGTACAACAAAGAAAAGCAAGTAACTACAGAGAATTTATAGTGGCTAGTTTCTCTGCATGGCAGCCAAAAAATTTACGTATGTCTCATTTAAGTTTTGCTTGTCAGTAGTTCATTCCTTTATCAGAACCCCTGCCCCACAAAAAGGACGTGTAAAAATGGAGAACAGAAACAGCACGGAAGCAGCTATAGCAGAAGCCCTCTACATAAGCCATACATTTTAGGTGGAAAAATAATACTTTATTGGGATTTTGCCTAACAATACCAGCACTTCTATTCCACACAGTAAATAACACTCTCAGCTTCCTTGGCTCCTGAAGTCTCCTATGGATTGCAGACTACAAATTCGACATTGCTCAGAGATACTTAATCCCTTTGTGTTTGATTTCCGTCCAGTTCACTATAGTATGAGGCGGTCAGAATTTACACCAGACTATCCTTCCACGCTTCATTCACAACCTTGCTTCATCAACTTGTCTTCTCCCTCTCTCTCTCTCCCCCAGTTAGCTAAAAAGCTATTAAAAATTTGTAGCTAAAAATGATTAAGGTGCTCCCTTTCTATGTACATTGAATGATACAATCTATTGGAAAAAGACAACTGTCAGGTTTGGTAAGAACAGTTGACTGTAATGCTATGCTTTTGTTACCTAGCAATGACAGCTTGGGTGGGTTTAATTTGTTACCAATCAAATCAGAGTAGGATAATGAGAAATAAAACTAAATCTTAAAAACACCTTCTCCCCACTGCTCCCTTCTTCCCAGGCTTGACTTTATTCCTGATGCTCTACCTCCTCCCCTAAGCAACGCAGGGGAATGCCACCTGTAAAGCCCACCCACTGCCAAAACCTTGGCATGCAAACCCACAGCTGAAGAAGCCAATATTTCAGGTTTCATTTGCTTTTAGTAACAAATTGTACTGCTTACACATAAAACATCGCTACAATTTTTATATAAGTGTTTTAAATATAGAACAGGTCTTTAAAAATGAGTATTTGTGGAAAAATATTAAAGACAATAAATAGCTGTGATATTCAAAATGAGGACAGAGCTATGAAACTAAATCAAGGACCCAGGCATCCATATATTTTAACAGTCCAATTTTTCAGTTAAGAAGTAAGATGCAGCCCTGTAAAGAAAAGCCATACATTAAACCACTAAACCCTTTAGAAGGAAAAAAACCCCAAACAAACCCTACCATCTACGTTAACTATTCAAGCATTACTGCTCACAGGATAGAGAATCTACAAGCAGAAGTGTTACCTCCTCACTTATTACTGGAAAAGAGATTGGTCTTTGGTTTATTAAATCAATGACAGTGAGTACTACAAGAAGATCTAGCATATTTACTAAGCTAACTTCTGAATATACTGAATAATAATTCTTATTTGTCTTAGTTGGCCTTTATCCCCTGAAAATGACTGGTATACTTCCATGAGCCAGTCTCTTACCTGCTCTCTTGGGACAGATTCATTAATGGGAATAATACTCGGGGAAAAAAATTGTCACTATCAGAAATAACTGAACAGCACGGCTGGTGTTGTTGGAGAGATTGCACAAGAACTTTCGTTTCAGAAGTAGAAAGGCAGAACTCTCGGTACTAAAATCAAACCAAATCCCAAAGCATTTGGTGCCACTGCTTGATCATTTGCTTGACTCAAGATGCATTTTCTTGCATTTTGATGTTTTTGTGACTGAACTGTGACCGTATTTTTAGCATCAGCAGTTGTGGCACAGAACCCCTGTTTGTGGCAGACATTTAAGTTTACTATCACTGTGGCTGATGTTTAACCTTTTACATGTGATCACTTAACATCACCCAACTAGTGGTGAGCAAGACTTGGAAAATGCTTCAACCTTTCTCATGTTTCCATAGGTTTTTCTAAGTATGCACCTTGGTAACTACTGGAACAGCCAGTCCACATGTTTATTAGCAAAACACAAGATTTTAAGAAGGCTGTTTTGAACTGGGACTATTAACTTTCTTACGTTCCAATACCGTCATAATCTCAACTGTGTATTTACAAAATGTGAATATGTAGGGACCATCCACTTATTTCATCCAGCACCATATCTGCCTTCCTTCTTTAGGATCAAGAATAAAAAGCTCCTCCATCCTCTACAGTCCCTTGTAACACGCCATTTACATCCTCTCATATTTTTTCATAAGCTCTCTGGGTTACTTTTATCCTATTATAAATAAAGGAAGGATTATTTTAATGAGGAAATCATAGGCACATCTATGAAGCACAGAAAGACATATGGCAAAGCCAGCTGAACTCTAGATGAGGGTACAGAAAGTATGTATATAAGCTTCAGGAGCATGAGCCAACTTGCAAACTATTTCGATGAAAAATTAATTTTAAACAAAAATCTGATTTGTTCTATTTATTTGGCATTGACAGCTCCACAAAAGTGATGCTTCTTTTCAGTGACATTTGCCAGTGCAGGTTTGTTTTTTTTTCTTTTAATTAAGGCAAGACAAAGTTGGATGACCTTTTCCACTTGTGTCTAAGCTGCCACGTAAGCAGCTCACTCCTTTTCTGCTTACCAGAGACAACCATCTCAAAGCCACTTGAGCATAGGCTAAATGCTAGAGAGCAGAATTCATTCCATACAGGCAGCACCTCAGATTCCCATCTGCATCAGTACTGACATGCAATCTACATGCAGCAGCTTGGTCAGAAAACACCTCCAGACTCAAAGTAAATGGTACCCCTTCTCAGAAAAAGTACACGTGGCTACCAAGTGAGCTGCTCCTCATGGTGCCCAAAGAGCTGTGCAGCTCCTCCAGGGTGTGCTCAGCAGCACAGACACTACTTTAGATCATGATTAAAACTCCCCATCATAAACAATAAGTAACAATAGCAGGTACTTGCTAGCACTGAATCACCTCTCTTTATTGCAGTATAGTTTTAATTAGCACTTACAAGACAGGCCTGTGAGATCTGGTGAAGCATGGTGCACACAAGATGGGTTCTTAAGGCATCCATTTCTGTCTGTTTAATAATTATGGTGATATGCTGAACACTACCCAGGCTTTTAGACGTTGATTAGGATGTTATCTTTGCTCTCTGGGACGGATTTTATATTTTCATATTACTTAAATATATGCTGTAGAGTTAACCAATTTTAAATACTCATAAACACAGGGAAGATTAAGTTTTATCTGTGTTTGAGTTTCATAAGCTTACACTGTTTGAAAAACTCCAAACTCTGGATAAAACTTGTGCTTTTTACCGATGCTCTCTGTCCTTGCTTGATCCCCAGAAATCTGCCCAAACACAGCTAGTGTTCAAACCACAAGTTCAAATAAGGGAGAGTGTGGGGGGAAGGATAAATCATTATACATCTGAATTTCTTATGTACACTCTGAATCCTAGGAAAAGGAGACATAAACACCAATTGGTTTCTGTCACTGTGGATAATAAAAGCAGATCTTACAAAGACTTTTGCTGGTAGGAGAGACTCCATAATTTATTCCCAACAGTAATTTAATTTAGCCAGCCTCAAATGAAACGAGAAGCACCGAAGGAATTGCAATTCTGAAATGTTTTTCTCCAAGTGTTTCCCAGGATTACTCTAACTACCCTTGCTGAAGGTTGCACCTTACATCAAAACCAGCTCTTCGTTTGCCAGTTTGATCCTCTAAAGCCTTTCCAATTACTCATTTCCCCTGACTTCTCAACTATCACAGAGGAGTCAGGAGAGCTGAACCGAGTAGGAAAGAAAAAAGAGAAGACAGAAAAATTCAGTTTGTCAAACCTACTTTCACAAAATGTGAACATTAGTACAGCACTGTATCAAACATACTGCAGTGGTTTCTCATTAGAAGCTTTAACATAAAAAGTTTTCAAAAATACCTTAAAAAGAATATTCATAAAAGTATTGATCAATTTTTCTGCTTCATCCCTCAAGTCCCTACCATATTCATCCCTACCATATTTTTATGGTAGACTATTCAAAGTACAGAAAATCTTGAATCACAGAGTGAAACTTGTATTAAATTTTTTTTCCAGATTTTAGTTCTCAGTTAAGCAAAATAAATTTTAAAATCACTCTATGATGATGAAGAAAAATGAACATGACCAAATAACTTGCTGAGCCTCATATTTTTCACTACAAGCATAGGTAATTTGTTCTGCTCAGGATTAAACGAATACCTGGAAAATTTTCACATCTGAGCTAGCTACCTTGAGAAGAAAAATAGAAGGGCATGAACTTCTTATGGGAAAACGTAAAAACATTCTCTTTTCTCTCTAAAACCAAAAAACATTGGAACCTTACTTTGTTTGAACAAAGGACAGCTTTTCCCTAGTTCTGCTGCAGATACGATTTTATCCCTGTTACACAGCATTTTGTGTAGAAATGGACATTCTTCAAATTCAGAAAAAGCTGCAGCTCAAAAATAAAACATACCTATTTCCCAGGACTACTCCATTCCAAGGAGTTTAGCTGAAGGGTGTACATTAGCTTAAAAGCTAGCCCTTTGTTTACAAGCTTGATCCATACATTTCTATTTACTTTTCCCCAACTTCCAGGCATCCACACACAAAACTATCCCTGATCCACGTACAAGCATTTTCTCTTATCGTGAATTATGTAAAGCTAATTTCAAACATGTTACACAGCTGTGCTGAAGCAGGAAGGGAACAGCTTTACCCACAGCCACAGAGGGTGGTAAAGATGCCAATCATGTATGGCAGCAGTGGTCACACACCTGTACATTCACTGAACATAAAACTGAAGCAGAGCGTCTGAGCAGAAGCCAGAGAAAAGTCCCAGAGATGGAAGACTGTGGTTCATGAAAGTTTAACCAGCTGCACAGGTTTCACCAACATCACATAGAGATTCAGGCTCTGTTCAGAAAATTTCTTCACTATTTTAGATACTCTGATACTATGGTAACTTTTTAGTATTTATGAAGAATTCAACCCAATAAAGAGATTAAAATATTTTCCTAGCAGTTTACTAAGTTTTATAAATACCAACACCCACAAGTTTCTATATTTTACAAACATCAATATTTACCCATCATTATGAGAATAATTCAGTCTTAGTGATCTCATGAGCTGCATTTAGCTGATATTACACAAGTTACAACAAGCCCTCTGCACCACCATCCAGCAGGACACACTAGATCCCAAATTTTCCTAGCCTGCTATCAAAAGCAAGCCTGCAGTAGCTGTGCAATATCCCCTCAGTCACATCTGACATTTTAACAGCTTGTCTGCTACTGGCACATAAAACCAGAGCACAGGAGCCGCTAGGAAGGCAGAACACAACCATCAGTCTTCCTTACACTTGAAACCTTGGTAGCAAAGCCAGGGATAGCAGCTTCCTCCACTCAGGCACCACACACACATACCCACACTGAGTTTTCTCCTCACTGCTACTGCCAGGGAATACACTTTGCTTCTGGAACAATCTACAGCTCTTAAATGGCAGTGAATTATGCACCAAATACTTGCTTTTTCCTGCTGCCATCTCTCCTGCAGCACTGTAACCCATCTCAGCTCAGGACCATATTCACATATACCACATCACATACCAAGAATCAACCTCTACTGCCACTGGTATTTATTCAGGAAATAAGGCTGAAGGACAAATAAAGCACCATAAAAACAGTCCGTGGGTCACTGCACGAGCACATGTGTAACAAGAGAATAAATCACAATACCACAACACAAAATAGCACTTACTTACACCAGGATCCACACACTGCCCTCCTTTCATGCTCCAACTGCGACGGAGCCCGGGCTGCTATAGCAGCTCCAAAAAAAAAAAAAATCTCACAGGTATTTTTAAATCGCCAAGTTCATCTCTCTGAGGGGTGTCAGATCACGTTGCCCGTCCTGAACCTTTCCCTCGGGTGAGGACTCTGGGTCACCAGCATCTATAATCACCCAACTTTTAACTTTTCCTGAAGACAAGCCAAAACTCCTCACGCACTTTTCCTTCAGAGGTGAGTCAGCGACTGCCCCGCACCTGCCCTGCCCCAAGGTGTTCTCAATCTCCCGGCGCCGCCCCCGAGGCCACGGAACAAAGAGTTCATTAAGGTCCCTGGAAGCTTCAGCTGGGCTGGGCTGGCCACAGCTGTGTCGGGTCCTCTCCACTCTCACGTGTTTAAACAGCCCCGGAGCGCACCTGGCTGCCAGGGTTAGCACTTACTGAGGCTATAAGGAGCAAACACTTTGAGCACAAAGACGGGGATTTAAATTTGGAATAGGTGACTTACCCTTCAATGTTACACCCTACAGTTAGAGAGCAAACGGGAAGGAAGTAAAATATATCTGCATAATAATATTTTATTAATGACAGTAGCTGAAACACATCAAAGCCTGCCTTCCTAGAGGCTTAGTGTGTTCTTACACACCCAAGCGGGCAGGAAAAGCTGTGCCAGTCAGGAGAAGGTACTCTATGCTCAGCCTTCTTGCACCAAAAAAAAAAAAAAAAATGATATTATTATTAAAACTTTCATCTCACTAGATATCCTGGAGAAGAAACTATAGAGCGAACTTTGATAAGTCTCACAAATTGCTCGTGTTTTCAGCACATTCTGAGTGTAGAAACAACTCCCCGAAGAAAAGACCTGTTCAGAGGAAAAGTGTAGGAAACAAGAAGCAGCAAAACCCCATGTGGTTCCTGCAGGGATTAATTACCTGTGAGGAACGCTGGGAGTCTGCTCCGGGGGGACTTTAGGGCAGGTTATTCTTACCCTACATCTCCCTGCGGCTGGGAGAACAAAGCAGTTCCTTCCACACACCGTGTACTGCGCTCCTAATGAGAGATACGCGGCTTCTTGGGACTCACTCATAGCAAATAAATGCCAATAAAGTAAAAAAAACCTGTATAAATAAAGAATTAAAAGTAACACATGCAGACCCAATTGTGGATTATTTAGTAAACAATTTTTCAAATACCTAAACGTTTTCATCTAAACAAACAATTTGAATATAAGGTTTCATTTTAAATGAGTCCACCACACCCATGAAGTTGGAGTCAAGTTTCAAAGGGAATATATGTATCTGTAGGCAGCATTTGATTTTCTCTTTACAATTAATCAGTTAACAAATTTGATGTATTCCTTGCCTCTATTTATACCCAAAAACTACATAGTTAAGATACTCTTGCTCAAGAGAAACAAGCAGGATTAAAAGATTTTTACCGCAGATAAACTCACATGAAATTCAAAAAATCATGTTGTTTTTCTAAATATTGGGGGGACTGTTAAATTTATACACAAATATTTCTTTCAAGAAAATAGATTTAACCCTTTCTCAAGACTCATGATATTCTGTAAAAAATTACTGATGGTTTTAACAGCCAATCTAATTGATTTCCAAGTTTTCAGAATACCAAAGCTGCAAATGCATAATGTTTTTTGAGTTTCCACATGAAAGGGAAAACCATTCCTGAGCCTTCATATTACTGCTCTGACCTGCCTGGTCACAGAAACCATTCTATCTTCAAGTACATTTAGAATTAAATTTTTTTTCTAAGTGCATATCATATCCTTTACAGAGTACAAAATCTGGGGACTTTAATGCTATTACACCCTTCAACCCCTTCAAAAATAGCATGAACTCCTTTTTAAAGTTCCAGTAAGGGACATTCTTGGCACAGTCTGCATGTGAACTTGCTTCCTTCCTGCTTCATATCACACTTCACAGGACAGAGAAAAAAACAAGTACGAAAAAGTAAAGATATGAGGACTTTTAAGATATTGCCCTTGTAAAGAGTCTGTTAGGCTCTGTAAGCTTGCAAGTTTCTAACATGAAATTCTGCCAGTGAGTTTGCTGGAATAAAGGATTTAATGTTTAATCTGCTCTTTGTCTCGATGATAAATAAGATCCAACAATTAATGACCATTTGTGTGCTGCCCATCAAAAATGTTACACAGGTCAAAGATGAACAAATATTTCATGCACTAGAAGTGCACAACAGTGATGGGAGAAGGAAGTAAAGTAAATGAGGAGCAAAGAAATTAACATATAATCAAATTGTTATCATCAGTTGAGATTATTTGTGAACTCACATTTATTTGAGTTGTACCAGTTTTAGAAAATTATACTTTAGAAATGCACATAAACATCTTGGCTGTAGCCATAACTCAATTTTCAAAAATTAATAAAAGTTCCAAATTTATTTTCATATTTTCAGATTTCTGTATCCATACAGGTATTGGAATGAATTTATTCATCAGAAATGTTCTAATATCTGGTCACTTATTAATGGCTGACTAATTTTGGCACAGCAGTTTTCAACTGGGCTGATTTCATTCAAAGTCATATGGCTGACTCATGTTTATCATGTACAATACCAGTTAATGTTGCGAGTAGTACAACTAAACATTAATAACATGACTGGTTACAAAATCCGTAGGACAATTAGTCTTTATATATTTTAAGCCCATTAAGCACTCCTACATTTAAACTAGATGTTACCATTTGTAAACTAAATAGCTCTTTGGTCTGTACTTCTCATGTTGGCTCAGTAAATTAATGCTTTCAGGGCAATTAAAAATCTAAAATAATCTGGAAGCACAAAGTCCTGCTGAAAATACAGTAATATATTAAATGGATGGGTTTTTTCTCCAAGGAATCAAATTGTGAATTTGCTGTTTTGCAAAAGTTCAGGCAAGATTTTTTTATCACCTCTGACAGAATCAGCAAATGTAGCTTTGCCTTCAGCATTTGGTGTTTACCTGGACTTCCTGATAAAAAGTAGGCAAATGTCAGGTGAGCACTGAAATGACTAATATTAACAACTAACACTAATTTCAGTGTTATTGATACAATTGTTTTCCACACTTTCCAGAACACATGACAGAAAGCCCATTCATGTCAAAAGGTGAGAATATTAAACAAGTTACATGTTTCTTTATAAAAATATGGACTATTTAACAAAACAATAGAGGTAAAGTACATTTGCTTCGTATACCAACTATACCTACAATCTGGAAACACTCAGATGTAATAGACACAAAAATATAATCTCTAGAAACAGAAATATAATTTGGAAATAAAAGCTTATGCAGGTAAGTATTTTTGTAATGAAACAGCAGTTTAAAAGAAGGAGCTAAAGCAGAGAGATGCAGAGAAGTTTAGGATGTATTAAGCAAACAAACTCAGCAGTCATAAAAGGCAAGGTAAGGTTTTCAAACCTTTCCTGCTTCGAGACACCACTCTGTTCCCCATTTAGAAAAAGGGAGAAATAAGAACTGCACTCCTGCAATATCCATATGGAATACACTGCTGGCAGCTGTGTACATAAAGTTACACAGCCAGTAAACACACCGTTCTAACAGCACAAGAAGGGAGACCATCTGCACGCCCACAACATTTCAAATCACAGATTTTTCTCCTGTCCAAAGTCAACAGGTTCACATTTATCTGTGTCTGTAATGGACATGTACATCTGAACTTATTTTGTTAAACTTTCTGAACCAGGAGAATATTTTAAAAAATATTTTAGATTAGCTTAATAGGACAAGCTGTAGAATATTTTACCATGTAGAAGACTTACCAAGAAAATGTAAGCAGAGAAATATGAAACTGCTTTGCTTGAAATATAACATTTGATAACAAGAGCTGCAATTACTAATCAAAGGCATCAAAGACAAAACACATACACTCCAAAAGAGTTTAAATGTAAATTACTCCTTCAAAAAGACACAGCTTCATGCAATGTAATTAGATTCCTACCAATTATAGCATTAGAAGATTAATAGTAAAATACAAAACATAAGTAGGGATGGGAACTCAGGAACTTTTTTTTCTTTCCCCAGAAATACCATTTTTTATTTATGTTAATCATTAAACAGGCAGGCGGAAAAAAAATTACAAGCTGGGGCTATAAGACTGAGATTTTCTTCTTCATCACTTCTCTTTGTTCCTGTGATGCTGTCTGCCTGATATCAATACCTGTTTCTCAGTGTTATCTTCCAGCTCTTGCTCTCTCTCAGCTCCATTTTCCTCTTCTCTAATTTTAACTTAACTTAATTTAATTCAATTCAATTTTCCTTAAATTAAATAATGGTATTTGGCTTTACAGGTTACATGCTCTTGCAGCAGGTTTTACAGTTTTAAATAAATCATAGAGGGAATCCTGGCAGAATATTCCTGTAGTGGGTATGGGGGAGATTGAGCTGAAATGAATGCAAGTAAATGAAGTCCACGCCCTAGGAGTCTCTACCACAGCATTTTTCCATTCATAGACAAAATGTAAGACAACATTGATTAATGACTTTTCTTCTTCATATATCACATTACACTTCAATTAAAGATAGATTTTGAAGTTTGTGGCTTGACAGTACAGTAAATCTGGCTTTAAATTTGACAGCGCTGGATCAAAATCAATACAGTCATAGAGGATAAAAATGCTGATCCAGCACAGGCTCCGCCTGCTCGCTCCAAATCATTCTGAGCATTCAGAGAGTAATTTCAGACCCACCACTTTTCTGCTGAATAAGATGTCTCGGTAACACTTTTCTACAAGGAGGCATCACAGAACGAATCTTATGACTAACCAAGGTGACAAAAACTCCACATCACAGATCCCTTGTTCTATAATCTGCCAGACAGATTATTTGATTTCCCACTCGATCACACCGAGATCATCTTTGTACAGTAGTGCATGATTAAATTGCATGGAGCAGCCCGTCCCCAGGTTAGACAGAAACACAGATGCTTCTGGGGTAAGAAAGCAGCATCCACATCTTCAGTGGCCAGGAGTGCAAATAAACTGTGACTGTGGGTTAGAAGTGCAGCTGGTTCCAAGAGCTGGATGAACTCCTAATTGTCTCATTACAGACAGTTCCCTTTGTTAGGCAAATACCTGTTTCCAGTAACTGCTGCATTCTCTGCCCTGGAGAAGCTGAGTTATCAAATTCAAATCTCAGCATGCCTTAATTCCCCCCTCTGGAAGTGGGCTGAAGGGTTGTGTGCTTCCAAGATACAGGAGGACAAATGAGCCAAACAGCTCTTGTTCTTTGAACAAGTTCAAGAAATACTGAACTAAAAGCTGTACCTGTAACGACCCCAAGAGGACACCAGGTTTACATTGCCCCACAAAGAAATGGGACACAGGAAAGGCCAAATCTGCACAAAAATAAACAAGAAACAAAAAAAGTGAGTTTATTTGAGAGAGAATCTGAATCAAATTTTAAGTGCTGGAATATGAAACGTCATTTTGAGGGTGACAACACTATGGAAACTGAACACTAAAAAATATGAATTTTGCTTTTAAATTGCTTTCTACTGTCTCAGCGTATAAACACTTAGAATCTACAGCTTGGCAACATAATTCAGTTTTATCTAATATGGTTTTCCCATCATCTGTCTCCAAATAAATATCTCAAATAATGTGTAAGCAGTTTTACCTAGAATAAAAGTCTGTAACGTTAGAATAAAAGTCTGTAATAGTGTTACAACATGAAAGTGGCATTTAGTAAATGCAACCAGAAAACAGAATGTGATTCAGTAAGAATTAATATCCTAAACTGATGCACAATGAAAACACATTTTCCATCAAACCTATTTAATGCAGCCTCATTTCTCCTGCGCACCAAGGCAGCAGAGGTGGCTGGGATCCTGTGGGGAAAGAGCCCGCAAAGCCATTACAGATTTCTTGCCAATCCATTCTCCAGCATAAGGAATTAAAAAAACCCATATATTGTTTTGTCCCCTGATTTTTTTTTTCTAAATTCTTATAAATATGGTCAGATTCCTTCAAAATTTGCAGCTTCTGCTCCCGACTGCCAGCTTCTGCCCTGACTAGGCAGAAGACAGAGCATGGTCTCTGAAGCAGGTTAGACCTGGGGAAGGGCTGGGAGGGATTTTAAGTTGGTGAATACAACAGACTCTACTATTGGTGCTTGGCCAGTGGGAATTCCCAGCGTTCAATTAGGGAGCTCTAATCCCTTGTTCTATCTCAGCTATGTAAAAAAAACCCCTTTGGGGATCTGTTTCACATATAGTGTCAAAAAAACGAGTTTTGTTTTAGGACTGGGGGCAGAACCTTCCGCTGTTCATAAAGAAAGATACGTAAAAACGCAAAATTCAGGATTATCATACCCTTGTGGGGTTGGTGTAAAGATCCAGGCTTTGAAGAAAATTCACACACGGATTTCAGAAATTCCTAGTTTGCGGTTAGGTCTCTCTTTACTTCGCATCATTTATAACCTGTATCTTACAGATTAAACTAAATGCATGTCAAGAACAAAACCTAACAAAAATTATAGCTGTCACACCATTCTGTTTCTTTCCTCGCTATACATGGACAAAACTGGTCCATGTCATAAATATTACATAAGAGGCGATACATTTCAATAAAGCAAATGGATACATTTTTGAAGATCAGGTATAAGATTGGCCATGTTTCACTTAAATCTTCAAAGAAGCAAAGAAATTATTTTTAACAAGCTAGTAATAAGCCTGACATGTGAAGAAAAAGTGCTGAATTTTTTTAATGAAACATGTTGAAAATTTCATATTCATCAATTAATTCCTTGCTTTCTAAACATAAAAAAGATTATAACTCAAAGCTCAAAGTGATTTTAAGCAGTACCTTTCCTGAATTCCTCCCTCTTTCCCCATAAAAAGCAGTGTGTGGTTTTTTTCCAACCAAAAGGAATCACCAATGATATTTTTATTAAGTACTTACTGGAAAAAACAAGTTGGTGGGAAATGTTTTAGTTATTTTTACTGTTACAGGGTCAGGTTCTCAGTCTAGGATCTGGATGTCAACAAGCCCAATTCTTCCTCATCAGCACTTTGGATTTCTATAGGCAGAGTACAAATACTCTTATCAAAATCCAGACCAAAACAAACAGGTAATAGAATTAAGAATAATGTATTTGAACCTCACACATACAGAACATTTTTAAATCAATGTTAAACTTTTTTTTTGAGAATCTGATAGCTAATTGTGGAAAATAGAGTAGTGTGAGGTGACCACAGCACTAAAGCATTTGATAATTTCATTCCTCTTCAAGAAAGCATATAAACATGTGTTTAACTTTAATCAAAGATCTTCTTACTGCTTTCATCTGGACGTAATCATTAACCATAAACACGTGCTTAAATGCCTCACCGGAAAGGGATGAGATTACTCACACTCCTACAGTTAATTTTATGCTTGGCAGGCTGAGCCGTGCGCGTTCACAGCACGCACGGGCTGTGCTGCCCTGAGCAGGGCCTGCGCGCTGCCTTCCTGCCCGCTCCTTTACAAGCCCCGGCGTGGGTCGTGTCAGACAGCTCTGCACCGGCTTCTCCAGTGAGACTTGGCCAAAACTCTTGTAAAAAACTGTAGCCGGTGAATTGAGCCAGCTCCAAGAAATCTTCTAACACTGAAGTTAATTCTTTTTTCAGTAAGATCACTGATTAAAGCTAATGGTTATTGCCAAGTCCACTTGTTAGGTGCTAAGATTAAAGTCTAGCTATTAACAAGCCTAAATCAGCGGTGGTGAAGGCTGCAGAACCACGCTTTTGGTGCATACAAAGACTGTCTTCTGTAAAATATTGAGCTTATTTTTGCACATAGCCTCAAGCTATGGTACTGGAGATGCATTCTGTGTGTCAACTCTCCCTCTCTTAACATACCGTATTTATGGCCCTTATGGCTGCAATGTCTA
The DNA here is from genome assembly GCA_013400235.1 of Oriolus oriolus. Taxonomy (NCBI): domain Eukaryota; kingdom Metazoa; phylum Chordata; class Aves; order Passeriformes; family Corvidae; genus Oriolus; species Oriolus oriolus. The sequence continues at coordinate 370,641 of VXBT01010833.1, forward strand.
ACTGCCTTCCTAGGAATTGGAAGATAAAAGTAAACCAGACAGAGCTCACTGCAGCAAGCTGAAATCCATTTCCAGGGAATTAAATTCAGCTCAGAACATGTATCAAATATCAAGCCCTTCTTCTTGGAATAAAAGCTGTGCTACAAAAGGCCCAAACAAATTCCTTCCAAGTCGCCCACAATTTCATATGTAGTCATGTCAAATTGTTTAATCCACTAAAAAGCTGGTGGCCAGCACCGAGATAGACAAACATATGAGCATATGAGCACTTTAAGAAAATAGGATCTGTGAAACTAATAGAGATCAACACTGTAACCCAGCTGTTTGGTTTGTAGCCACTCACAGAGCAGTGCATTTAGCATATAAACCACTTGTCACAGCTGTTCCTGCACTTAACTGAACCATTCCCCCTAACTGGACTGCTGCACTGGATTGTCAAGCTACGCTGACTGTCAGGGGTTTTTTTTCACATCTGGGCAAGTAAACAGCCTTTGATAAATGCTACCACTTGTTATGAAAACAAGCATCACTTGTCCCAAGGAACAATAACTCTGGACTATGTCCATCACTTGGAAAAGACTTCCACCTACTGCCTGCCATTCTTCTGTCACAGTCCTCTACCCGCCTCATAATATTTCTGCAATTAAAGCACCTGTCATTTTACAGTCTCAAAGCACAAAACAAGAATTTTGAGTGTGCACCTTACAAAATAATGCATCTCAAGTAGCTGTTTTACTTACACTAAACTGAAAATATGACTAGTTTTGTTCCTGTAGTTAACATCATTCCCAAAATCAATTCTATTTTTTACAGAGCAAACTAACTTGACAAGGGATATTCAAGTTAAAACAAGGTAGCAATCCAGAATGAGATTTGTCATTTGGCTGTTTCACAGCATTTAAGGAATATACAAAAGCAAATTGCCAGTTTTTGTCTGCACAATTCTTTAGTCAGCTGAATTCCAGCCTAAGTAAAGGGAAAAAACTCAGGCATCTGCATGGTTACACATTTATGCCCTTCCAGATAAACCCTGTGATATAATGAAGTATTTGCATAACACTGAAATCAGTAGGAGATATTAGTTAAATATTTTTAGATTCTTTGGCCCATAATGCGTGAGGACACAAATATTAAGTGAAAATCAGGGGATAATGCAAACCAATAAAGCAGGGGGGGGAACAAATCAAAACACAGACCTCCTCCCACACCCAAATTCTGAGGCAGTGATACAACAACATTTGAAGTCCTAAAGCTGAGAAAAGTATTTCATCTCTACCCTGGGCAGCATATTGTCTATATTTAAACTTGTTTTAAAAATAACTGAATAGGTTCATACATGTCACAAGGCTACATTTTCTTACTTTACAGTTCCAGCAGTTGCTCTGGTGCCCCAGCCCCTCTGGCCATTCCAGCAGGGAGCCTGAACGATGGACAAACACACACAGAACCCGCAGCATCTTTTTGGATCTTTTACATCTCCAACCTTTAAGGAGCATTAGCATGATGGTGAGGGAATACCTGAATTGCCTTTAGCTTTATGGTATTTAGCACAGCACTTGTTTGTAAATAGGATCTCAGGAGAGAGCAAGATCTGTTGGGTTCTAAAAATAAAGAAGGGATTTAATTGAGGAAAGGGGGAATATTATCTCTTTGAATGGTTGTAGGTCACAAAAAGGAGGGAGCACAATTTCAGTGCAGAGGCGGACTCCTGCCAGGGGGGTAACTGCTACCAAAAGAAGTCTTATGAGTGGTGAACAACACAGAAAAATAATGAGGTTGATTCTGTCAGGAACACTCAAAATTTTTATGCTGCTAAAAAAGAGATTAAAAAAATCCATGACCTTAATTATTTCTTTGAAACTTGTCTGTGAAAGGACAGCTGTGGCACTGCTTCCCAACAGTACTTTTCAAGATGGGCAAAAAGTGCACTATCCAAAATTCCTTCTTCCAAATTTTTTTTGTAGAAAAAACTCTTGCTTCATAGACATGTGTAGATGCCTTAGTCTCCCTAAAAATCCTAAAATTACTTTATCTTGAAATGGTGTGATTATTTGCAATAAATGTAGATATTTCAAAAAATTAGTAAAGAAATAAATTATTTTCCTGAAACAATCTGAGATGGTCCAGATCTACTGACAAGGAGGTGAATTATTGATTGTAATTTCTAAGGTCTAGAATGAATCTAATATAATTTGTCATTACCAAATGTGTTAAACCTGTCAGAAGATACGTTTTTTTCCACTGAGTTCATGAAACAAAGATATTTGTTAACATTTGGGACAAAAATAAGAGTAGATAGATTCACCAGCAGAAAATAACAGCTCTGTGATTCCAGGCTCACTTAGGAGATTTTAAAGCGTTAAACTGAAACACAGATTGATCACCATGAAAATTAAACACAGTTTACTTTGATTAGCATCACAACTTCTCTAAATTACTTTTACTGATTTCTATTTTTCTAAATGAATTTACTGTATTTACTGGCATACAAACACCCAATATTTAATCTGAAAATATACACATTCCTCCAGATCTGTCCAAACTTATTTCTAAAAGCTACTAAAATCTAGGGAAGAGATTGTAAAGGCTGGCTTGTAAGACTAGAAATCCAGAAGAGAGCCCAGCTCTATTTATTCACCTGTTGTAAGTGGAAAGGTGAGGCCTGGTTGTCCCTGTCATAGGTCAGACTCGATGATCTTGGAGGACTTTTCCAACCTTAACAATTCTATGATTCTGGGATAAGCATTAATTCAGTTCTGAATCAGCGGTTAGGTGGCAAAGGGAATCTGTAATATTGTTCTGAAACTCCATGCCAGATAAAAAGAATAAAGATGACAAACTAGCTGTGTTTCACATGTTTTTAAAAAATGAATGATTCAGGGGAATAAAAAAAAAAATTAATAAAAAGCTGCAACTGAACAGCAAGAAAAAAATATTTGATGGGGGTAGGGAACTAACTGGAAACTACTGCAAGTTTGGACAGAGGGAAGGGAAACACCCAACATGAAAACAAACTATTTCATAAAGGGTGCATGTTGGAAAAAGGCAACACTCCTTTTTTTCATTAACATCTGTGCCTCACCTCTACAGAGCAGCACACACTCCCCATCCCCAGGAGCACTATCCCCCGTGCCCAGGGCTGCCTGATTTCTGCTGTATTACAGCTGGAGGTGTAATAGGCTGATTGCTTCGTGTCATCTCCTGCATTTTTTAACAAAGTACACAGATCCTTACGGAATAGCGATAGCATTTGCTGCACACATCTGTTTTTACGAGACAGAAGGTATCTATTTGTCAGTCACATTGCATCTGCCTCGTACCACCATTCACAATATCGCTCTTTCCAAATGCTTTGCTCATGTTTTCTTTTTCCTGCTGTTTAAAACTGCAAGTGATGAGACAGCACTGCCGCATTTCAGAGATCTCTTCAGACACAACGGGACAACAAAGTGTGTGTCTCTTCATGATGACAATCCCAAATGGACTGCAGCTCCAGGTTCAGGTAAGATGCTTTTGTAGTACATCTACATAATAATTCTATCACCAGGATCCTTTGCTTCAGCTGCTACAGTCAAACAAACAAACGCTTTCTGACATGCAGGATAAAAGCCTTGCTCCAGTCTTTTGGCCTTTCTTATAAAGAAATCCAGAAAGATAGGACATGAAGTATTCACCAGAATTATTCAAATCTGGCTGACTTTGATGAGCAGTGAAATTCAGACTTCTAGATAAAATGTATTATGTTATTTTAGTTCATCTCCAACTTTTAATTCTGTTTATTCGATAAATAGGGGCATTTTGAGGCTCACTGCAGGTTCTGTTACATGTTTTTATTCATTCCTCAGTGATACCCCAAATCACTGAATGGGGAGGGGGGGGTGAGGAGGGAAGGAAGGAAGGAAGGAAGGAAG
>VXBT01010833.1:374569-446386 GCA_013400235.1 Oriolus oriolus
AGGAAGGAAGGAAGGAAGGAAGGAAGGAAGGAAGTTGCCAGTGAAGAGAGTGATACAAACTCTATTTTCCTCTCAAGCATCAATACTTGCGAATAAAAATGAGGACACACACAATGACCACAATCTACTTTGCAGCCTACGCTCTTATTTTCTAACATATTTTTTCCAAAACAAATTAAGCACCAAGCTGCTGAAACCTTTCTCCCTCCCATTTCATAAACAAACTCTTTCAAAAAATGTGGTTTGTTTTCAAATTAGATACCACATTCTTACTAATTAGCTGCTTTACTCAACTCATGCTTTTGTATGAGCTACTCACAAACCAGTCTACAGGTTGAAGACTTTTGTACATGCTACGAATAAAAACCAGGAGGCTTTGATCTCCAGCCAGTAGTCACAAGCATCAGACCAAGCCTGCATGGAGAGCAATTACTCAGAAGCAGGTGCTATCAAGTTCTTTTGTTTCTCTAAATAAGTCTAAATGGGTAGAATCAGCAAGTTATATCTGATAAACAGGACGCAAACAATTTCCCCTGAAATACCTTAGGTTCCTAGTCCAAACAATTCCTGGATAATTTAACAGCCAACATCTATAAAAAAGCAAAGCCTACAGAAAAGGAATGATGACTTTTTTCCTTCACTTTTTAATTCCATCATCTTTAAGTACAAAGGAAGGATTTGAAATGTTATGTAAGTTTATGCTGGCTGAAACCTTTTATACAAAATGCTAACACCTAAAGAAAAAATAACAAGCCTGTCAAAACCTTAAAAGCAGATAAAGATACAAGATTGATTAACCACACAGAAGAAGCTTCAAATTTTATATTAATCTGGGAATCCAAAAAAAAATTATATTGATATTTTTATACTTTTTCTGACATCAAAAATATTGCCAAGCTTCTGAAGTTTTTTCTTTCTGAGGGAAGGAAGCTGCAGGGCAGCCGGGGTGACACCGTGGGCACCGGCTCTGGCTGAACCGTGAACTCTACCTGGGAGTGCCGGGTGCCACAGCAGCAGATGTACAAACAATTACAAAACAATTACAAAAGTAAACTCACAGAGTAAAAGCGGTGTCATAGGGATTGAAAACCCATTTTCTCTCAATACAGGGAATTATAAAGAGTCTTTATTGGATGGAGAAACACACGACTCTAGTTCCTGCGCAGTCCTTCCCTTTTCTTAGTGCGTCAAGTGTTTCCCACTCGGGAAAACAGGTTAGGAGGGTAAGTCCATCAGAATGTTAATTCACGGGAATTCCCTAAGGAAGAACCTGATATCTCATTGTTTACACATGGTAATGGAAACACGTGAAACAATTTATGAGATTCTGCTTTTAATTCAGTCTGTAAAAGGTATTAGCTAACCAGAAGAGTAAAATAATTTTTAGAAACTAAAAAGCAGGTAAGGTAAGACTGTGAAACTGGTAAAAGAGCTATTTCCTCTAGAGCAGAGAGATCACTATAAGTAATTTTCTTTGGTTAAATAATTACAAGAAAACAAAACCACAACAACAAAACAAGAGACCATATGTTTAACTTTCAGAAAAAAGGCAGATTAATTTGGCATGACAGAAACATAAATCTCAGGAAAAGCACAATTTACTTGATAATTCTATTATTCCAGTTGACAGAGCTTTTGAACATGAAAATAGTTTTTAACAGGTTTGCAAATCTCTGAGAAATTCTTCAAATAAAGGGAAAGAAGGCTATGTAAGTCTCTCACATCACGTCTTTTTGAGAAGATTTTGGTCTTTTAATACGGTAAATTGTACTTGGTGCAATGATCTGTTTTAGAATTGGTTTGTTATAGCATAAATTGAATCTTCTGTGCTACCTTGTTCAGTACATGACACTGGAAGTGCAGTCAAAATTCAGGTCTGAGAATGATTGGGAACACAAATATGTGCTCTCTGTCACTTTGCTGTACTAAGCATTCATCTTTAATGCTGGTGTCAGCACTATCGCACTTTTACTGCTTGCTTATTTCTTTTGTATGCAAATCTCCAGAATAATGAACCAGAAGCTATCACGTTGCTTGAAAACGTCTCCAGCAGATATTAATTGTGTTTATCCTGACTTGGCATGTTTTGTCAAGACTTGGAGGGTGGCAGGTACTGCCTTAACAGTTCTGACTTAAAAACTCAGAGTGCTTTAAAGTAGATGCAACTTCACAAGGACTGTCCTATGTCAGACAGTGCAGAGAGTAGCAGACAAAAACCTACGTGTAAAATGCAGCACCTTGAGTGAACAGATATTTTTCTTGAAGCCACCAGTCACCAGTCTGATATTATAGCTTGATTATAAATGTCTGTGCTTGTCATCAAATCTGGCCTGGCAATACGAACCTTGGCCGGCACACAGAAATTTCCCCCCTCCCACAAGCAGATAGTCTCATTGCTGTCTCCATGAATATTTGAAATTGGTGATCCTCTTCTAGAGTTGAAGTAATTTTTGGCTCATCTCTTCAAGGCCTACCTCTGCACAAGACAGGTGAGCCACTATTGTTCTGTGGAAATGAGCTCGGTATGTAGAACTACCTCAAACAGGTTTGTCAAACTCTAGAGATCCTTCATGTTCTACTTCTACTGATAAATCACAGTTTACTTAAACACCTACTTGTTTAAATACTTCCACTGCTCATGTGAAATCTTTCCCATGTTAACAAAGCCCTTTTCTTTCCCCCAGTTCATTATGGCAACCCTTGCTCCTCCTGAGCCGCTCCTGATTGTATTCATTCCCAAAGCGTGAGCAGTGGATTTAGAAAGCGTGCATGGGAATCGCTAACCCACCGCTGAAATGCAAAAATCTCTCAGGTGAAACAAAGCAATTACTTAGGAGTGCCCAACTCACTCAGTTTATCAAAGCTAATTATTTGAGGTATTAACTGATGTTTCACAAGGTAATTCACAGATCTTGCAGAGGTGTAATTATAACTGGAGCTCTGAGCTGGATTACAGTATCAAGGCCATGCCCTGCCCTTGTCCCTGTGCTTTCTAGGCAAGCACACAGGCCCATTGAAATGCAGTAACACACTGAATCTATGGAATTTTCTAAAGGCTGGATCGATAGCCTCTTGAATCCATTCATAGTTTGCTTATCCCAAAGAAAATTAGATACTGCTAGAAAAACCAACGAGAATTTTCAGCTTATTTACTTAAACACTAAGGGAGGTCATTCCTAGGAAGGTTTCCACAGGAACCACCACTGTCAAAGACTGAGGAGAAAGGTGTTGGTTGGGCTTCATCCCTAATAAAATGGGATTAGCCACACTCCTGTTCCCAGCAGGAGACTGCTCCAGCCCCTGTGGCTTCCTCATTGACGCATCTGCTGAGAGCCTGGCTGGAATTGCACCCAAAGGAAGGACTGCTGCCTCATGAGCACGTACAAATATGAATTCACTACATTTAGGGTGTTTTTTTTGTTGTGGAGAAGGTTTATTCTGACAGTAAAGAATGATCAACAGCCAAGTACTAGACTGAGAATCCATAGGTGATCTGAGCAGAGAGCAAGAGATTAGAGTGGTGCTCAATATTTCCCAGCTGGACTGGGGTATTACACACATTAGCTCTTTTTGTTCAATACTACTAAAGCCCATGCAGCATTATGTTATTTCTGATTTGTTGTATCTAAGCTTGAGCACAGTCCCTGATAATAAAAGGACAAGTCACTAATCTCTGCATCACACAGTTGCTATCACCTGACAATTTTATATTCATACTTTATTGATTCCTGTGAAAGAAATAGTCTCTGCTGATTTTAAAATTACATACATACAAAAAATGGCTCAGCCTTATCTCTGCCTTTGGCTGGATACAGCAAAACTATCAAGATTTTTTTTAAGGATGATAGTACAAAGCAGTGTGGAGACAACGTGATTTAGTTGTGCTTAAAACCAAAGAGTAAATCCAGTTTATGACAAAATTGAAATAATAAGTCTTATCTACTAGCATAAAGAGGGAGAGGGAGAGAAACCACACTACTGGAAGGATGCAATTTTGGAGAATGACGCAGCATCTTACGTAAGATTATATTCTTTCTTAAAGACATACTCTTATTTTGTTCGGTCGTCAACACAAAAACTTTAAAAAAAAGTCAAACTTCTGTATGAAATGTGTGCCTCTGTGTGTGTGAAGAACAAATGAAACAAAAAGCAGAAGTAGTTATCTATGAAGCTTTAACCTCCTCGGTTGCACAAACACTGTGTGAGGTATCAGGAAGAGTAGCACTGAAACCGTTTGACCATAGTGACAGAGAAAGGAATCCAGCCTCAGGCAATACAGTATTTTTCTATCAAAAAATGCCTGGTCCTGCAAAGTGTCCTGTAAGTGGCCTGTATCTTTCTAAGTATCTCCATATTGCCTGGAAGGTAAATTTCAAACCACCCCCCAGTACCACAACAGTCAAGTTTCCCAATAAGCTTACAAGTGAAATATCCAGAATTTAAAAACGCTGAGCATCCCAGCTGCTTTCCATCAGTGTGCTGGAAAATACTGCCCAAACCTGCCCCAGCACAGCTTTAAACATCAGCTAATAGTTCCTCATGCATCTTTCTCCTAAATCCCTTCTCATCTGTTCTTCTGACAGGAACAGGCACAACATCCTCTGGGCACACAGGCACTTCCACTACTGCTAGAGGATTCAGCCCTGTCAACCTTCCCCTGCAATTATGCTATAAATCTCTTCTTGTGTCATTTTACAGAGATCAAGCACTCCAAGGAACAACCCTCTTACTACAGGTCATACATTAATATCCGGATCCTGTTCTAATTACTGTGATGGTAACCCAATGTATAATTCATACAGTGAAGACACAAGAGTCTGGCCAAGGCAGTGGTACTCGTTCCCTTGCTGATTCAGAATTACCTCCAGAGTGGTTCTTTCATTTGTGCTCATCAAGAGTCGGGGAAGTTCAGGGCCAAATCAATAAAAAAACATGTCCTGCCTCTACAGCCTGGGCAGAAATAGCCACATCGATACAGAAAATCAATTCATTTTCTGTAGTTGCATAGGATTAGTACCAAGGAAGACAAGACACATTTGACTTTTAAAATAAGTTTAGAAAAGGCCCAAAGAACCACCTATAAATCTGTCATTTATGAAAAAACATTAGCATGTCTCCACTCAGAGGTTACTTTTTCTAAGTACTAGACAATACTCATTTTTAGAGACACTTTACTTGAAAATCTCAGACATTTCACTGTTGTTTCTTTGGTGTATTTTTATTACTACAACTATATAGAACGCAAAATAATTTCTATACCATCACTGTTTACTGAAAGCAGCAGCAATCAATAGCTTTCTGCTTCGTGGACATTCAAATTAATCCTATTTACAAGCCAACCCAAATTTAAAATAGCACTCATAGAAGACAAATCACTGTATGTGACCTGATGGAAACACAAGACACCGTGCGTGAGCAGAGTCCACCTCCCTCCAGAGGAGCGTGGCTGAGCCGTGCCTGCTGCCAGCACGCGGAGCCTCCCAGCGCATCAGCCCCTTTCGCCAGCGAGCTGAAAGTCTGCGACTTCTGAGGCAGGAACTTCCAGGGGAGTTAGGGAGTCCCTCCTGTCACAAAGTCTGCTGTTTGGAGTGCTCTGTTTCCAGGGGATCTCTCTGTAGCTTTGCTTAAGCAGGAGAAAGAAAGCTGGAGGCTTTCCAGTGGAAACAGGTAAACAGTGAAACTACTGTTGATGCATCCACCTTTAAAAAAGCAATGCTCTGTCTGAATTAAGCACTCCTGCTCATCTGGCTAGAAAACACTACGGAGAATTTTCGGCGTGGCAAGGAAAAACAATAACAGGAAGAGAAAAATATTCTTCAGCATTTAAATGTCCCCATTTCAGTTACAAGTTCCTAACTTTACTTGACTCTATTCTAGCCACATGGTATAATATTGCATCTACAAGAAAGCTTGAGCAGTAAAGAACAATCAGTATATGGCAACAAGACTTAAATGACTTCAGAGATGGCAGATGCCACACTCCAGGCTGGGCTGTGAATGGAACACACCAACACAAATGGCCTGGATTTGCTGAGCTCACACACAGCACAACACTTCTGGGCATCACAAGGGCAGAAATGAGGCCCTCTCCATCCAGGCTTCTTCCTAATTATTGAATAACTGACTGCCATAGGATATCACATTTCAATTTCCTGCAATGGCTTATTCTTTTGGGTTGGATTTTCTTTTTTCCCTCCACAGAAAAATTCCAAGGTCCTTCATTCTTCTCCCCACCACATTCCCAGCTCAGTTTGAAATTTTCTTTTCGCGGATTTCTCACACACATCCCAAATCCTCCCCTCCATTCACCCCTTCCACAAGCAGATTATTTAAATTAGTATTTACTTTATACTATAACACAGTCACCCTGTAGAGCATCTATTTTGTGAACATTACTGGAAAAACAAGCATATTTGTTAACTGGAGGATCGTAATTTGCACTTTTTTCTAGAAGGGCTCTATCCAGTACTATGTCCAAAGACGTGAACAGCAGTTGCCACTGAAAACCTCTATTTCTGGAAATTCTGCTTGATGATCTTTCAAAGCACCTAAATGATATATACACATGTACCATGGGATCATAAAATATAAAATACATTAGACAGCATGCTATCATTCTAATTTGAGATGATAGCAAAATATATGTGATTTGATCTAATGTGCTTTACCGCACCTTGGGGGTGTGACCTACTACACAATTTGAACTCTCCAGTCCAAAAGCAAAAAGCAGCTTTTATTGCACACTCATCTGATGTGTTTCCTTTTTTACAAATGTTGCATACAACTAAAAAAAAAAAAACAAAAAACACCAAAACACCAATATTGGTGTTAAGGATTTCTCACAGTGTTTGCAGAATGTCACGAGTTTTATCATCCTGCACTGCAATGGGAGATATTGTTATTTAGTCACATTGCAGCTCCCAGAATAACCTGGTCATATGCTTGCTAAGCAAGAAGAGGCAAAGCAGACCTTGTAACAAAGGATGTGTTTTTTCATTTCACCAAATTCAGTGATAACACGAACTAGATTCAGGCAGTCAGAAGACTGCAATAAATGGAGAAAAATGTGAGTTGAGTCAGCAGGCTGTGGTAGACACTGACTGGACAGGACAATAATGAGTTTAATGCAGGAGCTTAAAAGGTTGACGGAATCAAAGGAAAGAAGAGAATAAAAAAAGAAATGGTCCTAACCTGAAGGCTAGAAGCACCACAAGCACCCAAGAAACAACACAACACAATGCTCAAGATCTGACAAGACCTCACTTAATTGTGGGTTAGTTTGTGATTTGTAGTAGACATTTGAATTAATGTAGGTGTTGTGCAATTGCTGATCAAGTCATACATTAGATCCCTTTGTGTTTTGAAGTATCACAGTAAAATGGAACAGTTCTTTGCCCTCTCTGGAGTTACCTCCTTGCCCAATTACTTAAAACCAAGTAGTGAGCGGGGTGAAAGCATTCTGACAGCTGGCTGGCCAGACTGACAAGCGCAGTGGCCCCAGCTGATGTGCAGTGTGTAAAACCCCAGGCACTGTGGGGTAATAATGCACTGACTGCACAAACCTGCTCGGTTCTCAGCAAGCAACACACCTCTGAACATAAACCATGCTGCTGTGTGTTCTAAAGATTTTCATGTAGGTTCACCCCTAGATTCAACCCTGGGCAAAGAACATAAAAGACACACTTCCATTAAGTCAGTGTAGCTTGGCTGAAATAAACCCAAAGACCTAATTTTGAACATTTACAATAAAATCACACCAGATATGCCAGCGAAAGATATTCTATCATCATTCTCCACTTAAAGAAAAATAACAGAAATTACAGACATCTAACACTCATAATAGGAAAGCAAGAATTGCATTTTTAGCAGTGGGAAATAAAATGTATCTATTCATCACTCCTTTTACATTTTTAAAGAAACTATAATAATGGCCATCTCTTTTCTTCAGCTTTCTTCTTACTTGCTCACAGCATCTTTCACTTTGAATAAGAGCTAAGATCAGCAACCCATAGGCAACTATTCCCAGCAATTTCAGTACAACTTTTTAAATTATTGTAGGATGTTCATAAAGCACAGTGTTCATAAAATAACCTTTCCTACAGTTTTCTTCTAATCTGTAAATGTAATCAACAGAATTCCAATTAATTTGTATTTAGTGCAGTGTTTTGTTTGTCGATGAAACTACTCTCCTAAGCTCCTCATCTCATTATTTGCAGAAAGGGCTTGTAGCTTCAATATTTAATGTCAGGCAGAAAGAGATGGAGTTATAAAATAACCACCACTTCATTAGTCATTCCATGAGTATTTGGAATGAAGACATAGCAATGTACATGGTAAATTATGAACAGAACAACTGTAGTGCATCTCCTGCATTGGAATGGTTTTTGCTGTAAAAACAAGTTAGTTTTCACCTCTGGCAAGCAGATTTTAAAACTGGCTGGGATCAAAGATAAAAGTGTGTATAGCAGTGATATCTCGTCTCCTCACTCTCCCACAGGTAACAGCAACACAGAACAAATATTAAACCTTTCTAATATTTTCATTTTATAGGAATAAAATACTTGGCCTCAAAAACCTTATCATATTGCTAAAAAAAGTAATAAATAACAAAAAAGAAGATGGACAAGTATGATTTCCAGGTTAAATTTCTAGAAATACAATATCAACACATTGTAGCATTTGCTATTTTAACTATTTGGTCTTTCTGGCCTGGTGATGTATTTTGAATAAATGCTGAAGGTTTTTTGGAAAGGTTACAGATGCTCCACAGGCTATGAATAAATAAGAGAACTGCATTCTACAAAGCCATTGATGCATGAATGGTCAAAACAATTCTCAATGAACTGAAGCTACAGCAGCTCTTCCAAGGAAATCCCGTTGTTATTATCAGCATGCCCCAAAACACTAGCACTAGGGAAGATCTAGGAAGGCCAAACTGCAGCTACTTTTTATCTACAAGTCATTTAACCACACTGCAGAGAATCTTTCCAAATGCCTTGACACTGAGGGAGGAGTGAGGCTGACTCAAAGGATGGTTTATGCATGGAACACAAGGCCTAAGTATTTCTGTGTTAAGTCTACCAAAACTCAGGTCATCCAAGCCTTGTACAGATGCTCCTACTCAAAGTCAACTAATTCTTTTCAGAAATTTTTAAAATGTGATGAAACAATTAACTGTAGCTAGATCAGCTAAGCAAAATGGCTTTGAGAATAACAACATTTATTTAGATTGATAGCAGTAGGCTTGAAAGGTATATGGTCCAATTACTGCCTACTACTCAATTTATGCAGCTGTAGCTCTTGCCCACATTTTAAGTTGGCACATACAAAATCCAAAATTCAGTGTTTTCACTGGTAGCAAACATTTTACCAGATGGTTACTTAATCAAATGTATTTCCTTGCTAATACAGAAACTTGGAAACTACTAGCATATTTTTAAAACATTGATGTATTTATAAATCTAAAAGCAGTTTCAGCTCTTTTTATAAATTAATGAAGTCCTATATATGTACAGTAAATACTTCAACAGAATTCCCAATTTCAAAGAGACTAGATCTAATACATTTTGGTTTAGAACTTCTCCCTCTGCGCTTGAGGATTTGCAAGTCTGAGAACTCTAGAAAGAAGTGGTTTTCATTCTGTTGTCACTGGAACACAACTAAGAACATAACGATTGTCTACAGACCTAATTTCAATATGTAGAGCTTGGGAGTACACAAAGATCTACACAATTTTTACACCAGAGAAGTTCATCAGAGCAAGCAAGAAACTCCACGCAGTAACCTGCCAGCCAAAAGGCCTTCTGCTAACTGCTGGCTTACACCACAGTCAGCTTCCATCCTAAAAGCCTCAAATGTAGGATAGGAAATTAATTTTTAGCTGAGTACTCCAGGTGGACCTTCTCTGACAGAGAGTGCGATCCAGTCAAAACTGAACTCATCCATCTCGTTAGGTTTGTCTGACACAGCTCACGCTGAGACACTGAAGAGCTGGAAAACATAAGGCTCATAATAAAAATTACCACACTGCCAAGACAAAGGATTTGCCATGTCCAGACACGTCCATTCATTCGTAATAGCTTCTCAGAGCTTTTAAAATGATTTTCCTCTCTACATAGCTCAGAATCATCATATACTCAAAGGACAGGAATAGAGTGGATTATCAGTGAAGCTACTTTGATACATATTATCCGTACATAATGTTTTGGGGTTTTTTTCAAATCTGGGATTCTCTGTGCAGTGTAATTAATTAAATGGAGCCAAGCTCTAGTCTCCAGTCTAGTTTAAAAAGGCACGATAGGATGGATATCCATCATAGGATGGATATGTATCAGTGTATTTCTCCCACCAGATTAAAATTTGTCCTTTTATTTCTGTCATGCACTCCACCTTTAGTTATTGAGAAAAAAAACGTAGAAAAAAGGGGTTTAAAACCCCTGAAAAGATGATTTCCGTAGTAGACCAGTGAAGGCTAGGGATAAGTAGCATCACTTGGACTCTGTGTGTCAGTTTGAGAAGACATGGCTCACAAAAAACAGGAACCACCCAACAACAACAAAAACAAACTAAAAGCATTAATGCTCCTTCTAACAGCGTCAGCAGGTTTCAAGTCACAGTTTGAAAGCATGAAACCCGCATTAAACAGAATTTGTACACTTGCTTGCCACAACAGAGCCTTAAGTCAACCTCCAACACACTCTTTATTGTGCTCTAGGAAGGAAATCTAATTTTCCATTTTAGTCTGTATATCAATACTATCTTCCTGTGGTAAGCCTAGCTCCCTTATTCCCATGCCATATGGCAAATCAAATTCACAACTGAAAGTCAAGCAATCACAATCGACTGACTGTAGGCAGACTTTAAAACAGGAAATTCCTGTTTTCCTATACAGCCCTCTGCATTCTCTCTGTTAAAATATTTATTAATTTGAGCTAATATTAATTATTAATTTAGCTCCAAATGTGTTCCTTTTCCAGTAATAGTACAGCTTCAGTTTAAAGTGGATTCAGTAAATGTTTTATTGATCAAATACTTGGTCTCTTTATGAAAAGCCTCACTGATATGACACAAACAAAAGTTCAGATAATACTTTAGGATGCCAAAATTTGAAGCAACTTCTTTTAACTACTTACTTTTCAGCATGTTGTCTGAAGTAAGAATACAGAAAGAATTTACAGGTACATTGAGCCAAAGAACTTGTTCTTCTCAATATCCGAATTAAAAGCCATATTATAACATTCAAGACAAACTTTTTGATTGCCCTTCATTTAACTTTAAAATTGTCTATAGAAAAGGACATATATGTTTAACTATTCTGCTTTGTGTCTTCATTCTCTCTTTTTCATGGAAGCACAGAAGCAAGATAAATCTGCAGGAACAGGCAGCAAGTGTTTCTTTCATCTTTACTTTTCTCTGTCTGCTCTTTCCTCATGTCCTCTGCATGCCAACAGAAATTTGTACCCATAAGAGAATACACTCAGAGATGCACAAATATTTTTTTGGTGGGTGTTCATATTTACTGCTATCACCAAATAATATAGCTTTAATTACAAATTAGTTACAAATATTGCTAATGAGAGGTAGAGAATATTTTTTTCCCTCTTTGCTTGTGCACACACAAATTTTCACTTTTTCTTTAGCAAACTCCCTTATCTCAACCTTCAAGCTGTCTTCTATCTTATTTTCTCTCCCCTGTCCAGCTGTGAAGGGAGAGTGAAAGAGTGGCTTGGTGGGCACCTGGCATCCAGCCAAAGTCAACCAACCACGTTCCCTAACTCCCAGATACCACTGTTACTGATATTACTGCTCTTTATAGCAAGGTAGGATTTAAGAGACTTCCGGTACAGATCAAAAATATTTTGGTAAGAGATTTACAAAAACATAACTGAAAACATTATCACTTATTATATGAACATGTGCGATGAACTCACAGGTTTGGTTATTCATTTTAAGTAAAAATCTGCTATTCCCCCATAACTGTTATTTCCCTCTAAATGTGCCTCAGTTTCTTTCAATTTGCCAGTGTGGGATGATGGTCAGATATAAAGTAGCAATTGGCAAGGTCTTCAGGTTTCTAGAAGCAGTTGGAAGGCCTGCAGGGTCCCATCTTCAGAGCAGGCACACACCAAATCAGAGTTTGGGCACTGGAGACTTGTCCTCGGAAGGTGCACACCCACATGACTGAGTCCAGGCCATGGAGATAAACACAATTTTTCCACTGATATATTAATTTGTATTTTTGAATACAAGTCTCTCAATTTGTTATGTTATGCTTATACTACAAATCTCGCTATTTTTTTCCGATGATAAATTACAGTCAAACATCTCTCAGTTTCAGTTTCATTCGAATGACATGTCTGTGGCCATATAAAGCAATTATTCTAGTTTCCTCAGAGCTGTGTCCAGCCCTTTCTTATCTTTGCAGCATACTGAATGATAAATGCTGTATTTACCAAATGCTAATATGGAAATTAGAGAGGAATCTTCCAGAGTTGAAAGGGAATATGAATATTAAATTCTGATGATTCTGTGCAGAAAGCTAAATCATTAGGCCTTAAGAGCTAATGGCCTTAGGAACACAAAACAGCTTATTTCTGCATTAAAGATGCAATGTATTTACATTTTTCCAGTTCATGAGTTTTATGATGATTTCCTTGCCTGCACTTTGTCTCCTTTATAGTTTGTACAAAATGGACATGTTTTTCACATTCGGGTAAGTATGAAAAGAAACCCCCAAAACAGCATGAAAAAAACACCACATATTTTGGCTGTATAGAAAATCTGAATTTGACAAATTTGTTTAAAGCTGCTTTTGTGAAAAACCCTACTTTTGTAAATTAAAGGGCTGAAGTGATATTATGCTGAGCTGTCCTTTCTTCGTACAAACGTTTCAAATGTTTCAAAATGCAATGCAAAATGAAAGCCCAATTTGTTGTCATCTTCTGTGAAAGTTTTTAAATTAACAAATTACAAGTCTTTTTTCAGTATTCTTTCTAAAAGTTGGTTTTTCTCTTTTTCTTCTTCAAAGCCTGGAGTGCTTCGATGTCAGAGGCAGGATATTTTACAAATATCACACTATTTATTTCAGTGATAAGTTATTAATTCATTTACAGTAACTATGAATGCAAATCTGATGGCAGCAATTGCACAACCACATAATACGGTGGCGTTCAAAATGACATTTGTTACTCACATAGAACAGATGAGAAATTCACCAGAATTCTAGTCAATTACACTTAGTTGTGTTGTTTTTTAAAAATTCAGGGTTGCTTTTCTAGGTGACAGGCAGTCATTTTAAAAAACAGCATTCTTACACACAGCAGAAATATCCATCACCTTCAAATAGTGGTGGTACTCCAGAAAATTTTATAGGTTAATTTAAGGATTTGTAGGAGATAAAGCTCTGGGTTTTTCCCTTGGGCTTAAAGCATTGTCACAGTTTACCGTGTGTTATTTCATTAATGCATTATCATTGGAAAAGAGTGCTTTAAGTACAAAAACGCATGGCTTATCCACAGATAAAATGGAATGAAACTCAATGGAAGAGCTCATACCTCCCCCAAATGCATTTAAACTAGCTATGATTGCACCGGCACTTTAGGGAGGTTGCATTAAGAAAGATTTCTTATGATCTGATCATATCACCAGGACTTTTCTGTGGACTCCATCTTTAGGTACATTGAACAAGATGGTCTGCAGGAGAAACTAACAACTGCGATAACGGCTCTATAATGATTTCCTTTTAGCCCGCTGTTCCAGCTGCTCAACACTTTCTAAAATTTCAGCTTTCTACATGCAATTCCAGCAAACTGGGTGCAAAAACCAAATAGATCTAGTGTTTGACTAGTAGGAGAGTTAAAAGAGAATAAAAAACATGAACAAAGTAGAAAAAGCAACTCACTTCCATGTTTGCATTTAAAAAGAGAAAACAATCACCTCTCTCCTTTAAGAAGTCTGGAGATTTTAATCTAGAAGGTGATAACACTACATAGGAATTAAGTTTTGGAGGAAATGGCTGTCTCGTCAATGCTGTGGCTGCTGATCTGAAAACTCTCAGCAAATTTTCAACATATTATTTGCTGTGTTCCTGATACAATCAGCTCTAATGATACTACTGCAGTTTCTGAAGTTGGATACCTTCATAGATAGCTGGAGGTGATGAGATTCAGCAGTGAAGGGAAAGACAATCATTGTTTTTAAAGGACATTGTGTTGTATCTGAGGAGGGTAAATACAACCTCCTGGCAGCTGGTGAAGAAATACAAACTGATCATGGCAAGGGAAAAATCTTCTCACCTAAGAGTTGTAGAAGCTGCAGCTGCTCCACTGTACAACCAATGAAAAATCCAATCATTCACCAAGACAAAAAGGAGGCAACACCCTGCTAGTTAACTTCAACTGAAAGTTCTAGAGTTTTATGCTTTTAGTAGATAACTTAAAATTACTGAATAGATCCTTAGCTTGGTTACTTTCCTGACACAAAAGACAAAGTCACAGAAGCAGAAAATGCACTCAACTCCCTTTGCACCTCCCTTGTGTCATGTTGTAGTTCCCAAATCCTTATTTGTGTAAGCAAACTGTAATTGTTTTCTTTTCCATTTCAACGGGAATAGAATTAGACCCAAAGCCACTCAATTATATATGTTCCCCATGCTTCACTTTTCCACTAACCATTTGTGATGACCTGTCAGTGTGCAAGTGCCCCGTTTGTGCCTGAAGCAATTTCAGATCATATGAATCCTGCACAGCAACAACTTAAGACTTGCAAGAGAAAGCTTGCTGCTTGCATGATTTTAACTTTTCCACAGAGGAGGTCATGTAGCACTTAAATCTTGCAATGATTCTGCAGGCAGCCAAAGGATCTATCTCCCCACATAAAACAGATCTAGGCTTCTAGCAAATAAATAATTTTTTGTGCAAAATACAAGTATAGAATTCTTTTTTATTCACTACAGGTCTGTCTCTGAAAAGCCTTATTACTTGCTCCACTGTTGGTAATGGAGAAGAAAGTCCATTATTAGTGGTTTCCAAAATGCCGTTAACAAGACTGGAATACTATTCACGCAAATAATTTTCATTTCTGAAAATATTTTCACTCCATTAAGGATATTTTCCCATTTAGTTCCCCTGGTGGCAAAAGTCACTAGTAAAAGATGGAACCAGTCAAGGAAGAAGCAATTGCTTCTCTCTTGCTGATCAGGCAACAAATTGGAGCCAGTCAAGTTTCCACTGAACCATCAGGCTGCTGACATAAAGAACAGCACTGTTAACTACTGATTCTTGTCAATCATGAGACAACTCTTCCTGAAAAAGTGTTTAAGGCTTCACTTTACTAAACCACAGAAATGCTACAGTAGTGTTGAGAAAGGTACACAATGTTAGGCTTGGAATGATATGCAGATTTATTTTTATCTGAAATATGTAAGTGAACAGTCCGTGATGAGAGAATCAAATTTCACAGCTAATAGGTTCACTGATTACGATGAATTGTCAGTATTTAGTTAAAACACCTCCACTCAGCCAAGAATGTCATTATTTCTGATGGAAGTTGGAACATTTCACTGCACATTGTCTCAGTTGTCATCACATCTTTGGCACAGTAATTTTTTCTCTTAAATCAACTGCGTTTGCACTGGAATTCTGTTGTGCATGTAAAAATCATTAGAAAATTTACGAAAGTGTTAGCCAGCAATACTTGGTTCTGCGATTTTAATAAACCATAAAGGACAGTTCCTTAAACGACTTCCCTTTTCCAAACATTTGGTGGTCTCTGGCAGGTAGGCATCAATTATTACACAGCTCCTGCTGCCAGATTCTTCCAATAAGTTTCAAACAAATGCAGGACTAACAGAAAACATTTGTATCTACACAAATCCTACAGAAAACTATTCACAATGGCAATTTTGTTATTAAATATTTGTATCTCTCTGAAACATCTATGCTTACTTTGTTTATCAGATGGCAACACTAAACAGTAAGAAAGTGAAGATGGCATAAAAATCTTTGGTTTAACTATTAAAAAAATTCCCAGAGACAGCAAGTTAGTATGACTGGTCTTTAAAAAAAACTAAATCCCCATTTTTAGCATGTTTTTGCCTAACAGCAGCAACTGAGAAATTTCAAATGTTATGTATTATTCGAATCATTAAGAAATGACAGATACTAGGCCCTGTTGTACAGTATTAACCCTGACACTGCTTCCCAGAAAGCACTCCCTATAAAATCATGCAGCCTTTTAGATTTCCTGTCCAGCTACCATGGAGTGGAGAACAAAGGTGCTTTCTCCTATGGTATGATTTAATACTAATGTGTGCACTAGCACAAGAAAGGTGTATTTCAAATAATATGCTGGAGAATAATAAAGTAGGAATTTCTGCTCTGTAACAGTGGTAAAATCAGTTTTCTGGCTTTCATTACTGTTGTCAGAGGATATACCTGTTTACAAATCAGTAGTGTCAATAAGATTTATCTCTAACCCGGTTTCAGGTCAAAACGTGCTCGCAGGGGCCTCCAATCCTGCAAAGTAGTCATAATTCATTTCTAGATCCAAGCTCCTCACCTGCTGTCTTTCAAACTGAAATAAACCAGCTGAAATGAACATCAACATCCATGGCCACAATTCCTTTTCTAAAGGAGATTAAATCGGCACCTGGAATTGAGGATTTCATACTGCAAAATAACAGGTGATCAATGCCTGAACTCCGCATGAGAGAAAGGTGCAGCACTGAAAGTGCACTGGGATTTGAAGAAGGATGCGCAGGATGAAAAACGCACAAAGCTCTCCTCTACTTGCCACATAATCCTCATAAATCTAACCCTGAATTCACATGTTCTTGCTGGTGGCTCTCCTGCATCCATTGACAGATACTGTCCCTAGTGTGGAGTACCCAGCCGAGCTTAAGATACAAAATCTGTACGTACTTATCACGACTTTTAAATGGAATCAAATAGTGCATCAAGATGGCTTAATAATACAAGTAAATTGATGAGTAATAAGAATTCAATTTTTTTTGTGTGTGTGTGAGTTTTATATTAAAATATATATGGAAAAAGCAAAAAAAAAAAGGAAACAAATGAGGAGGCTACAATAACTCATTGCAGAATCTGAGAATTACAATTTTCTAATCTAAACTAGGCTATCTTTCATTTAAATTAGAAGATCAGAGATGAAAATTATTAGAGTGTTCTTTCTAAACAGTTACAGGCCAGCTGCAGATGGGGACTGTGTTTTTCACTCACGCTGTCACGCTGGGAACGAAACCAAACACTTTAACATTGCTGTCATAACTCCTGAACATTTGTCTGTTTGCTTTATTAAGTTAGAAGTTACTGTCTGTGATATAACCAAACAAATAGCTACTGAAGTTGGAACAGCTCTTTCAATTAGCATTGTCATACAAACAAGAACATTTGCACTGTGAATGAGTAAGTGGCTGGTGCAGGCAAGAGGAGCGACTGCTGTCTGGGGGAGACTGAAGAACGACTGCGACATTAGGATGCCGTGGTTCATGCCAGCTCCCCCCACTCACACACCCTTCTCCAAGACTGCATTGCGTATGCTTTCACAAATCAGCCAAACGCTGTCAGTCGGCAGCTAGGGAAGTATGACTGGCGTGCTGCGGACGGCTGGCTCCTTTCCCTCGCCACAGCGGGAGCGATGCACAGCACCAGCTCTGGAGCAGGCGAGGTAGAGCTGGAGGGCTGCACACGCTGACACGGCAGCGGCACAGACCTTGCAACACGCTCCCCGCGCCTCCTGCACAGCCCTGTCAGCCAGCCCTGCCCCAGCAGCCTCCCCAGAACGCCCTTGTGCTGGGACGTCCCATGGGTTGACTCCTTCCCTGTGGAGACAAGGAGGAAGGGCATGACATTAGCCCAGTGCTGGGCAGGGCGGGCACCCTGCGGGGCCCTCGCAGGATCAGCACCTGAGGGTTCCCCAGCGCTCGGGCACCAGCAGGAACCCCCAGATAGGGATGCCCAGCCGTATGTGGCACACAGAGGAAGCTGTGGTGCCAGGCAGGTGCTACATCCAGCCTGCGAGGACTGCCAAGCCTGTTGGAGGTTTCATGTCAGTGGGAAAGCAGGGCGTTTATTCTTGAGGGATAAGTACCGTCTTCCCTTCTTTGAGTCCTAAAGGGTTAAGGAAACTCCCCAATCTGACCATTCCCGAGACTCTCTGGCAGTTGCACTCCCAGCTCCAGAGACTCTCACTGCCGGGACTGAAGCCCCTTCGCAGCAGCGGCTCCAGTGACCCAAGAGGTCCCCACTGCACTCTCTGCACACCCCACGCTCACACGATCAGACCAGGTTTCCTCACTGGTTCGACCCCACGCTCCCCAAAGCAGTCTAAGATATTTTTGTTCCATAAAGCAAATTATTCACGGTGCAGGAACAGAGAAGCAGCTCCAGCTGGTGCCTCCAAGGAGGGACCCCAACAAAGGAACCCCTGGGCTTTTATCCCCTCACAGTCCAAGCAGGCCGAAGTTCTTGCTCTTCTTCCCAAGTCCTGGGCTCCTGCCTGTCTCTGTGTCCCTCACCTGGCTGTGCCACAGGTCTCTGTGCCCTTTGTCATGCAAAGGGTCCACAGCATGGGGACTCTTGCCTTGGGCTCCCAGAGCTGCACCTGCAGCTTGCAAACAGAGCCACCTGCACCAAATGTACCCCTCAACAAAAGCGGCAAGCACATGCACAAAAATCCCACACAAACCATAATGGAAAACCATAAAATCTTCACCAGGCATAGATTTAGACAGTTTTCCATGTAAACTGGAATGCTAAACCTACTTTTGGTGCATCGAGGGAAACAGCCTTGATAATTAGATTCCTGATTTATGATAGGTCAAATCTGAAGTTAGCTTAATTTAGCTGACTTAGTGAGCAAATGAAACCAGCTCTGATTACGAGGTAGTAACACTGGACAAGCTGTGCACGAATGGTGTGTTTTCTGGTGCCATGCCTCAGAGCACTGTACTTGCAGAAATAATGGGATCACGTTTTCACTTCTTATTGTCTGCACTATCATCATGCTGGGATACCACTGGTATGGTCCCAGAAACTTGTGGACTTGTCCAAAAACTGGTCCCACTCATTTTTAAGCTATCAAATAACAATGAAGTTTTCCATGAGATCCTGTTATCATTGAGTTTCTTACTAAAGACTAAGTTCACAGCATAAATTCATGTAGCTAATTAAACCAAATAACTTTCATACTATTCCAGTTCTTATCTAATACTTATTATTGGAGTTCTTTTAATGTGCATGGAAAGTAGTTTTCTACCCCGACAATTTTACTGTCTGTAAACTGCTTTTCTCCCTTGAATTTCTAAAAGAACTCAGTAGAATCCAACTCACCTAAATAGCACGTGAAGGAACCGACTACTATCTGTAAGCTTTAGAAGCGTGATGATTTAGTTTGGTTTGAAGTTGAACTTGTTTGCTTCATTCTGTTTTCAACTCCTTTTTTTTTTTTGTTTGTTTGCAGCAACTGGAAAATTACCACAGATACAGCATTTGCAAATGTTATTTTCTTAGACAAGATTCTAGGATTGCCTTGTAAGACTGAGCACAGAACTATTCTAAATCTTTTCCAAGAGGAAATGAATATATTTTCTACAGCAAATGCAATTCAACATATTTTGTTAAGTCTCGGGGCTATTTTCCTGTAACATCTTGTTTGTCAGCAACACATGCAAAATTCCAGTGGCACAGCTTTGAATCTCTTTGTAAATAATGACACTGAAAAAAATGCAACTACATTAAGTTTCAATGAAAGGATACTTTGCTTATCTGAGAGAAAAAAAAAGGGGAGAAAAAGTTTTTGTTCCACTTACTACACATGAGAATTGATTAGAGAAGCAAAAGTCAGTGTTAGACTGCAAATGCAAAGGCAGTTTTCATCAGTATGATTACATCCCTCACTATGAGAAGTAACATGGTCATTTAAGAGAAGCCAGTTGGTGTTTTTCAGTGGAGACTGAACAAAGCCCACGTGGCATCTGCCCACTGCTCTGCACTCTGTGTGGCTTCTGCAGTGTTACAAATCATTGTCCTGAACTGCCTACTGAAGTGAGCACACAGTCACTGGATTTAACACCAGCTTCCACTTCCTTAGTAAACTGTGGAGTGTAAAACCACACACTACCAATTAGTGAACCCAGACATGACTAAAATTTCATAAAAGCTTACAAGAAGGGGGCTTTAGATAATGAAAATGATTTGATGTGTCTGAGTCAAATAACAGATGAGACGACTTTTCTGTACCCCTTTTCTGCCCACTTGCTCTATGTGCATTACTAAACTGCCATCATTAATTCAATTCATACATACAAAGAACACAAGCAAAAAATCTTAATTATTAGCAAATTCCCTGCTCAAAAGCTCAAGTCTTCTTTCCACATGCCAACAAATTACTTTTCTGTATATCTTTCAGTATCTGTTCTTCCTGCTTACAGAAATACTTTTGTGCTTTCAATAAAGTAGTTTCAGTGCATTTTC
The DNA here is from genome assembly GCA_013400235.1 of Oriolus oriolus. Classification (NCBI taxonomy): domain Eukaryota; kingdom Metazoa; phylum Chordata; class Aves; order Passeriformes; family Corvidae; genus Oriolus; species Oriolus oriolus. Next base: position 395,062 of record VXBT01010833.1, read on the forward strand.
CAGTCAGGTGTCTAATGGGCACATGGACACAGAAGATAAATTCTACAAGGCATGGAACAGACTCATCCTATCCACAACATCTTCCTCCACTAAACTTCACTGGCAATGGGATAAGGAGACCTCTAGATGCAAAACACAAGAAACAGCATGTTCTCATTTTCCTGAACGGGATGTGTACCTGGGTCTCCCTTACTAATACTAGTTTGATATCATTCTGTCTGTACAAACACAGGCTGTTAGCTCTATGTGCAAATATTCTTACTAGCTGGAAGAGTCTGGCCCAGTGCAAGAAAAGCTGTTTATTGTTTCTTCACCTAGCCTGGCGGCTCTGCCAAATTACTTACACTCAGGGTATCTGCAGATAGGTGTGAAAGCAATTACAGAGATAGCTAGTCTATTTTTGCCTCTTTTCTCTCCTCAGAATTTACCCATTTCAAAAACCAAAGTAAAGGCTTGGAACAAGTAATATTCTGGGCTTCAAAACACATCTCATTTTCGCTATCAGTAACACAGAAGTTGCAAGAAATCTGGTGCTCCGCAGGAATAGCAACAGATAAAACTATAATTCTTGCCACATTTCATCCCATCATTATTTCTTTCTCAAGAATGTCAAAAAGAAAGGGATTTCCTTCTAGTTTGTCAGAAGATTGCTTTTTGCAGTCTGTAGAAAACCAGCAGATACTTTGCTAAATACACTTGGTGCAGAGCAGACCTGAGGACCATATGGTTTATTGCAAAAGATTCTCTCTGACACATCCTCCTCAAATGTCAGTCCTGTTATTCTGTGGCAGGGATCAATAATCCCTGTGTGGAGGGAGCTATCCTCCCAGTGAGGCCCAAGAATCTATGATTAGCTGCAACAAGAACAAGGACTGGGCAAAGCTGTTCCAGTAGATTTGGAATCCAATAATGAAAACTCACCTAGGAGCAGCTGACAGTCCTTTAATGAAACTCCCAGCAGTGACTCCTGAGCTGAGACACTGCAGAGTGCCTCCACGTCCACAGAGGTTGCATGTGCCACAGCTGTGAAGCATCCTTCAGTTCTTCCCACAGGTCATCACACAGATTTTAGAGAGAGCCCACAAGAAGTTTCTGAATCTGAACCTGAAAATGGGGAATCTGTAGCTCTGCTGGACACCTGATAACCTTGAAGTGAACACAACTGCCGTATTATGGGAGAGATGATTCTCCTCATCACTCCTGTCTTTCTTGACATGAAGATTATCTTATCGTCTCTTCAGCTCTATTTTCTTACTTGCAAATGAGGATAGGGTAATTCCAAACATCACAATTAAAAAGCCCTGACTGCAAAATCCAAAAACTTTCAACTGCTTCAGATGTCAGCTTTCCTTCTCAGCCTACAGAATCTGGGTTTGCTAGAGGTATAATTTTTTTCATGTGGTTCTTAACAAACATTTTTCACTAGGAAGAATTAATTTGATTAAATGAACTCCTTTATGGTATAAAGTTGATTTGGTAAATAGCCTGCTCCTACATTTTCAAAGTAAAGCTAGACCACATGAATTCTGAACTTAATTCAAACTTCAAAGCCTTTCCCATTTTAAGGAAAAAAAAAGGATAGTTTAAATTGAAATAAAAAATATGAAATATATATTCACACAAGCAAACACACTAACTGCATTTTTAAGACCATTATTTTTTCTTTATAACGTTCAGGAATATAAATTTTTCAGGACTGACCCTTCATGAGAATGCAATTTCCTGAAATACTGAGAATTCACTTGAAGTGAGAATGCCATTCCTTACTCAACTCATATTAATAGAAGTTAACATCAAAATACAATCACGATTGTCATTAACATGTGAATGTTAACATTTATGTGGCTGGTGATGGCTATAAACATTTAAATACTTATCTTCTTCAGAGCCTCTGAAAAGCAGTACTTGTCCTGGTTTACAACTCCATTAATTTGAAATGATACCCCCCTATATTTAATGTTGACTGTTTGCTTGTATTTCTGCCTGCACTTTCCTGTGTAACAGTTCAAGGAAAAATGAATGCCTTGTGCAGGCATCACCCTACTCACCTCACTATGAAAAACAAACAAATGACAAAAAACAAACTCATCAAAAAACAAAAGCACACCACTCCCAGTATTCAACCCAATAATGCAACCTGACTGTTTTCCTGTGAAACCACCATGGTGAGTTCTTTCAGGAATCAAAGGTCATCAAAATATGAACAAAAATTCCTTCAAATGCCTTCAAAGTTGTCAGAGATTTTGATTTAAATCGAACCAATTATTTCTGTATTGTCTACTTTGAATCAACTTTGGCTTCTAAGATTTACCTTGCATAAATGTGCCACCTGCTGCAATATGCAAATTCAATAAAATAAGCCTGAAACACATAAGCGGTAGCACGACAGTATTGGTGCTATCCTGCCTTCTGCAGAACAAGTTTGCAGAATTCCGTAATGCATATTAACTGCAAATGTATGACCCGAAGGTGGATGTATATCCTCATTCTTGGCCATCACAACAGCAATCCTTTAAAAAGCAATTTAGGAATACAAGGAGTTCATGTACATCTTGGCACTCATCTCCTTATCTGCCATGAAGAAAGGAAACTTGGGATGGGAGGGACACGATCTCCTTTCTTCCTGAACATCTTGTCCAGAAAGGCACCGAGCTGTTGTGCAGCTGTCCTGCCCTGTGTCACCTCGAGTTTAGGAAGGGCCAGGCAGCAGCTCCTCAAGGACAGCTGAGCAGATGCTCCCAGAGGAGACCAACGAGTCTGCTGGAAACACTGGCAGGAAGCTCAGCTGTACTTGAGAGGAAGCCGGATCCCAGCGTAAACCCCAGAGAGCAGGGAAGGAAGACACAAGGAACGCTCTCTTCAGATCTGCGTCTTGAATTACTTTGTTTCATATCTAAATAATAAAATAAGCCCTGAAAATTATTTCTCTCTTGATTAATATCCTCCTCAATTTCTCTTGTAAATGAAATCAGACAGTTCATCTGAAGATGAATTAGATGAAGCGATTCCTGCTCTACCATCACGCTACGCACTTTAAAACCCCTGGAATGCAAAAATTACTGTCTCCTACAGCAGTGGGCTCGTGGAAATGATCCAGTCGTGTTCAATAATACTTCCTTTAGCTGACAATTATGTTATAAAAAACCATTTTAGACCAGTTTACTAAATGAGTAAATCAATAACCAGTCTAAACAAAAACAGCCACAGTAAAATATTCAAGAATGCTGTTATGAAAAAAAAAGATTTTAAAATAGCACCTGACTCTGTTTTTTCTCTCTGTCTCCACGCTGCATGAGAATTGGCAAAGCACTCACAAGAAACACAGGATGACCTCACAAACCTTCGGGAATTAAGAAAAGAAATTTGCCTGCCCAAGCAAGTGCCTGACATTCAAAAATAACCTCCTGAAACATAACCAGTGTGCAAGAGTTCAGCCAACTAATGGGTTTTAACTAGGCAAAATCGGGCCATTTTTATGGTGAGATTGACAGCTTTGGCTTCACGCTTCATCTTTTAAATGCCACCTACACCTCAGCTGGGGCACATCAATAGCACCATTGATTTTTTCTCACTTCAGTGAAATTACTCATTTTCTGCACTTGCAATGTTACTGCAAAATAAAGCAACTATTTGAACACTTGAGAGCATTAGCTCAGTTCTCTTTCAGATACGTGCTTGACTCTACCTCTGTATGTGGCCAAGGCTTTAATGATATCTGTGCACAGCTCCTTTCCTTGTCTCCTAATGAAATTATCCTTGAGAAAAACCCCAATATCACAAATAACAATTATCTTCTTTATAAATTGAGGAGAATATTTCTGATTGACTGACTTTTTCTTTTTTCTTTTCTGAACATTTTCTTTAAACAGTAGAGAAAAAACATTGGACAAAAGAAAACAGTATGTGGGGTTTTAGGTTAATTTTTTTTTGCCTGTTTAAAAGTTGGACTGGAATCTCTGGGGCATTTTGTAAAGCACGGTTCATATCAGAACAGCTGTTTTTGTGTGCCTTCCATAACATAGACAAAGTAAGTTTCAAATAATTTCTTCTTTGGTCTTACTAGATGACAGGAATCTCTAAGTCATACTTACAACAGTAAGTAATAACTTAGGATTCCAATATCAGTAACAGTTTTTTTAGGATTAATCCTCATCTTACCCGCAGTGCTTAATTGCTAAAGTATGACTGATCCTTAACAACTGCATCTGCATTAAATTCAACTCTCCTGTGATCCACATGTCAACCTCACTTCTGCCTTTTCTTGCAAGAAGAAATAAAATTGTCAGTCCTTACTATTACATTTAGACGCTAACCATACATCTTCCATAGACTTTTTAAAGTTTTGATGAATAAGACTTTGCAGACTATTTTATACAGGACCAAAATATTCATAATTGTCAAAATTGCTGATATTGAAAGCTTATAATGTACACAATAAAGAATATATGCCCTAGCAATGTCTGTAGAACCATTATCTTAATTTAGATTTCATTTGTAAAAATACCTTCTAAATCCTCTTCTTTTTTTTAGCCAGGAGTTTTTTATATCAATGTCAAATCAAAAATGGATATTTAGTAAATGCAAGCAGGCCACAGATAAAGCCAGAACATTTTGCAGAAAAAGAAAAATTGCACCGAACTGCACAGAAGTAAGTGGGTTTATCAGCACTCACAGCAATTGCAAAGAAGAAATTGTCCAACATGTATGACCTGAAAAAGAAAATTCATTTATAAAGGCTTTGCACATTTCTACATGGTACAAAACTTTCTCCCTACAGCTAACAGTAACAGTTTGAAGGGAATTACAGGATATAACAGAAGTCCTAAGATCACAGGGAATTTTTCAAGTGCTGCCTTTGGAAATAATACCTTATATATGTAATTACTTACAGTTTGAATACCACAGGTTCACATACCTTTTTTAAAAAAATCTACATCTATTAATTTTGCTCGTGTCACCATGAACATGACCGCATTCCTTCTTTCTCAGGTCTGCAGAGCAGACCTCCCTCAGTATCACAGCACATGCTGCTCTCAGGGACAGCAATGATGACTTGGGGTTCCAGAGCAGATGGAGGAGTCAGCTCCACTCTCTCTCTGACCTGACCTCTGCCTCAAGGAAAACCTCTCAGCCTGTATGGCTGCTAACATCAGAAGGTCTGCTACTTCTTTGAAATTAAACTCTCTATATTGAGAAATGGACTACTAACAATCTAACAATTATGTTATTTCAACCATTCTTTTCAAAAGAAAACTGTATGCCAGACTGATTTCTGTATGAGGCTTTTTCAATACTTTCATCCAAAACCTTTTCCTTATTAGACTATTTGTCCTGTTAACAGTTTGCAGTTCACCTGCACTGAAGGCATCCTTCGCTGTTCATTCCCATCCCAGCACTGAGAAAGCCTTTCTGGACCTTACCAACAGTTCAGTTAATTACACAATGCAAAGGGAGTTATTTAGATTAGTCAGGAGACAAACAAATTGCTGGCTATATACATACAGATTTCTGCAAGCTATATACATAGAGATTTCTATCTGTCTGTATAAATACGAGGGATTTACTTGTTCCAAAAGCTTGCAAATCTTGACTACCCTGACTCTGCCACAGAGGCAGGACATGTGTGAGGATTTCTAGTCTATCCTCAGTGAACACGAAGCTAACTAAAGCAGCTTAGACAAGATCTTTTATTTGATGGCAGAGAACTAATCTTGGATGCGATACAATGTATACAATCTCAGATCATTACAGGGATCTTATCACCCTACTCCCTTCATCATCTGCATGTTTTACGTGCAGCCAGCCTGTAGCCCTCTTCCTCCTCCACTGCAGTGTCCTGTCATCCCACAGCACCCAGAGCCAGCACCACTGTTTGGAAAAGGCACGGTCAGATCTCTCACTCATCTCTGCCTCCTCAAACAAAGCTGTGGAAATCATCCCTCTAAATCCTCCCTGATCTCCTTGTGGTGATCTCGCTTCCAGAGCTGTTCAAACATATGGACAGCAATCAGGCCATATCCAACCTCACATTTACCAGAAGTGTTTAGAACAGCTCAGTGTCCCCTTTTTGCCTGTACTTTCAATTTATACATATGCTTGCCTGTAATTTCAGTCTATGCATGTCATTCCCTTGACACATTATTACCCTGCTGAAATGGAAATTTGTATCTGTATACATTAGAAAAATAACTCTGTGACAGAAAATGTGAAAATCCTTGCATAATAAATCCTCCCGATTGCTGCAAGAAATACCATAACTCATAAACAAAATGAAAATATATTACCTTGAGGCAAGAAAGTACCTAAAAAATTAGAAGGGAGATTCTCAGATCTCAGGTGCTTTCATTAAGGAAAATTGCTTAATGAACTAAACGTATATATAGTATTTTTAAAGCATTTCTGAGAAATTTTTGTTGTATGATCAAGGTACTTGAAATCACATTTAAGAAAAAAAACCTTGTAGAAAAGTAAATTTCTGCTTTGGTCACTACTAGAAGCTGCAGCCCTTGTTCTAGTTGACTTCCACTAACTTTATTGCCAGTCAACGAGAACCGCAGGACAAAATTTGCAGAGAAAATCACCGTGCTGACAGAGGTGAGGAATTAGTGACTGAAACCAAGTTAGGCAGGATGCTTATGCTGGCACTATTCAAGCTCAAGGAATATTTACACAGGATCTCTATCAGAGAATAAATGCACACACAAAGGATTATTGCTGTATTTCCTAGTGAACGCATACAAGAAATATTGAAGCATGGATTACACACACAGGGAAAGCTTTTGAGAGAGCAGGAGCCTCAAAGGAATACAGCAGAAATGAAGTGTATTTGTTATGGTAAAAGTCAACATTGCATGCAATACAGCTTAGACCCACTACTTATTTCCTGATTTTATTGGGACTCACTACTAATGGGTAAAGAAGAAATGAATATAAAGCTGAATTCTGGACACAGGATTTAAAGACCTGATTAGAAGGGAATTAAAATATTTCTAGAAGGAAAATAATTCTGTTAGTTTTGCTGAAAGGATACATAGATAGAAAAAAATACATAAAATACATACAGATATATAGTATAAATACATATACTTGTATGTATACATATCTATATATATGCAGACTGCAAAACTGTCAAAAACATTCAGACATTTACTCTGTATTACATATATGAATATATGTTTATCTATATACAATGAAAAGTTAGTCCTGATAAGCAGTTCTATTTACTCTTTTATGCCAACTATTAGGCTAATTTCAATTACAGCTTAAGCATTAATGTAACTATAAAATATATAGCAGCAAAAAGAATAAAGGTGTTTTTAGGTAAAACCAATGTAAGTACTCTGAGTTATCCTAAAAACACTTCCCATTGTCCCACCAACATGGCAATTTGTTTGTGACGTGTTTGTGGACTCCTCATTAGACATTTGTGAATTTATGAAAATGTAAAAGCCTACTTGTAACTCATGAACAATGGTCAAAATGATTATTTTTACACTGCCATTTCCATTTATTCTTACTGCTTATAATTTCTACGAGTATCTAAATTTACTCTGTATTTCCTGTACAGGTAGGAATAGCCAAGCTAACCTTATCTGTTCTACAGTTTTTAATATTCATATTTCTAGTGTAATATGACCACTTCTATCTATTTTCAAGTTGCATACTGTTTTTTATTATCTTATCTGCATGTGTGATACAGCTTCATTTTACCTTTCAAACAGAAGCAATATAAACTTGTCTTCTTCATATACACGGATTCTCAAGGAAATAGAGGCAAGATAGCTTCAAGTGCTAGTAGTGTCATTAAATCCTGCTATGTTATAAAGAGCAGGTGTTCAGAATGCAAGGATCTCTAAGGTCTCTGTTTCTTTTTCAAAAGAAATGCATTTTGTCTTCCTTAAGTTGCCAAATGAAACTGAAAATGAAATGGTTTCAAACACTAAGTGCTAAAGGGTAAAGGTGCCCAATATGAAGTGAAACTTCTCGATTGTCGTAATTTGTTGTGATAGCTCTAATCACGCTTTGTGTGCATTAATTGGATTCAGCAAAATCACTTGAGCTTTTAGTGTTCTGAAAGCCTGAACAAATGGATTAGTATGAAAAAATCTGCACCACAAAGAAAAGATAAAGGAAGTGTTTTTATTTCCTTTTGTTTAGCCCAGTGAGGGGATTAAAATGGTATTTGTTAACTAGAATTATAGCAGGATCCCAGACAGTTAACTGTGAGAAAACATAGTCTCAAAGGAATATTCCAGACAAACAAGAAGCTATAAAATAAACATATTCCCTTTAGCTACATAGGAAGAACATATGAAACACATTCTACATCAATTCCAGTTCTGTCAAATTACTGCTACGCCACAACTTCCAGCCTGTGTTCTAATTTAAATGTATTAAAACCAAATGAAAAAAAAAAATACCACTGATTTGTGTCCTATTGAGATCTTTTCAATAAAAATGCACACCTAGACTTTTTGTCATACAATTTATATAACTAATAATTCCTTAAAAACAGGTGTGAGAATTAAAGGCTCGGTGTAACCCTAGGCCTAGAAATGCTAATTTGCAATTTCACACTAAGTTAGTGAATGAGAAACAAAAAAAATTCACTCTAACAATATGAAAGAACCAAAACCAGCACCTGTCCCAAGCTGCTTTAGGCACCACTCGAGACAGAAGCACTCTGTCAGCTCACCCAGTTACAGGGAATTGCATCTCCGCTAAGCGGGTGAGGACCTGCACGGCTGCTGGGGCTCCTGCCCTGCTGGGTGCAACCTGCACGGGGAGCAAAGGCTTGTAGGATACCCGGGTATTTCAAGCCAAGACAGTCCCGATGTCTGCATCTCATCTGACAGAGTTAATGCTGGTTATCAAATGCCAGCCCTTTACTGGGGCTAGCCCTTTAATGCCAGCTGGAGGGAAGTGCGGGCTGCTTTGGAACAACGTAATTGACACAGATCTAAAAACATCGCTTCTCCACGCACGAGAGAAATGATGTTTGCTTATTTTTCTGCACGGATGAAGGACAGTTTGAATGATTCATCCTTAAGCGGGTAAACAAAAGTGAGGACTGAATTGAATTGCAACATAATTTCCTTTAAAAGCTTGTTGAGAACATACGGCTACACAACAGGCTACACTGTGTTGTGGCAAGGACTGCGAGCAGGACAAACACTACGTGCAAGCGCCGCAAGTACAGACCCACAGGACTAATCTAATGTTGGAGATGGGAAAAAGCACAAGCAAAAACTAATTCCTGGTTTTGTAGCATCAGTTTAACCCTTTGAAAGTATAATTGCTTTGCAGCAGCAACAGTGGACTCCCTGAAGCCACGCTCAAGACTTCTTCAATAATTCACTAAGTAATTATGTTCACCAATTAGAAAAAAGCATGGTAGCAGCTTAGTATAATTTCTATTTTAGGACTAATCCACGTTCAGAGGACATCTGCACATTGTATATCTCATTGGGTGTTTAGAAGCCATATTGTACAGAAGAAAAATAGTTGATTTACTCAGTGCTTTTCAAATTAGATTTCATACTGAAAACTTCTGAAAAGCACTAAATTTCTCCAGCTCCCATAGGCTTCAATGATGCCTGAAATGCAGAAGAATTGAAATAATCTTTGTAACTTAACATATATAGATTAAGATCTCCATATTTGAACTTTCTCATGCAGATAAATGAAGAGGCTGTGGACAAACCAAGGCTCATATAGGAAAAACCTTCAAAATTAGTGTTTGTTCAGCAAGAGAAATAAATGCTATGTCTACCTTGCACAAATGAATAAATCTACTTATGTCAATAAACACTAATGAAATGAATGGAACTGACATTGATTTCAGGGCAGCCAGGACTTTGCCCAATGTATTTACTCAACAAAACTGTATAAACACATTAATTGACTGCAAGCAGAGAGATCCAGAAAGATACAATATAAATTCTTCTGGCTTTTTTTTTTTTTTAAACCAATGCTTTTGACAGAAGCCTCATTATTTTTTGAAGTAATTTTCTCTGTTCTATATTTTGAATCAAATCAATAAACTATTATTACCAAGTTCATTTTTATGAAAATTAAACTATACTTTATTCAGTAAAAACATAGGTGCTTCAGTTCATTCATAGCACATGACCAACCATGAATTCAACATACTTTGATTTTTATCATTTATTCATTTCTATTTATTTTATAAATTATTCATTTTAATAATTATTCCAAAGAGCTATTTTGTATCCTGATTTTTCTAAATGACTTAATACTTACCAATAAATACGTAACTCAGAATAATTTGCAAATTACATCAAATTTGTATGTGGAAAGATGGCTGGGGGTAAAATTAGGGGAAACTGGGAAGTTATATTCACATCCTAACAGAGGCTATAATGATACGGAAATTATAGGGTAAAACACAGCTGCTGCTCCCTGGATGGAATGGAGCTGGCAGCTCCAAACCTATTCCACAGTGATTCCCCATGGACACAATCTGCAACCACAGCACCTGCTAAGGGGGGGTGCAATGGAGGCTGGAGTGGAGTGGGAACACCACAGGCAGGCTCTGGAAATCCTCGCAGGGAGGGAACTCCAGGGTACTCTGCAGCTGAGAAACCCCAAAGCACCTGTCTACCGAGGGAGAGAGGAGCTCATGTCCTGAGCCAACAGCCTGGTTGCTGAGCCAGCAACTGGGGCAAAATCGCGCTCCGCAGATGAACTTGGGTCATCTAAAGAGGAAAAAGGTAAAGGTATCCTTTGTGGAGTTTTAGGAGCCTGTTTCTCCTGTGCACAGGGGGAAACCAAGGATTCCTTTGCTTCCAAAAGTATGTCTGAGCTAGAGTACACTGCTGTGAAATCAGAAATTGAGGTGTTCAAGTCAACGTTAGCTGTTGATGGAGAAGCAGGAGAAAAATTTGGAATGCAAGTTGATGGATTGAAAATTATCATCTGAAAACTGAAGCTGAGCAGATTAAAACTCTGCTCGCTGCTGTGGAGCACAGAGGGAAACTGGTGGAGAAACTGCCTCCTGTTTCAGGTACCTTGTGGCTCTGCAAGTCAGTACATTACACAGACCTGAGACTTGGGATAGAGATACTTGGGACAAAAATGATGACGATAAAACCACAGAGAACACTGATTCCAACTGTGAGCATAGGAGAACAACGACCCAGAATTACCACGTCAGTAACAGTGAAAATGTTAAGTTCAGCACAAACAGCAGTGACAGGCCTTCTTCCCAACTGGAGACTTCCTTTAAAATAGGCATGTAAAGCTTTGAAAAAATGCAAGTCAATCTCACATCCAAGAACAGTGACAAGAAGTGAAAGAAGTATATTAATCTTTGAGCAACCAAAGAGCTGTCATCACACTTAACTTCTTAGGCTGAAACGTAAATATAAATGTTGAAATTGATTCAAATTATCACAATGTATAGGGAAAGCTTTCAACAGAATACTTTGGCTGAAGCATAAGTTTTAATAACAGCCATTTATATAGCCATCTAAAATGTAAGAATTAGTATTATTTATTTATTTTTAAATGTATTGATATAATGTGTCTGGGAAGACCTCTGCTTAGTCATTTTTAGCCATGGTGCCAATGTGATTTAAAGTCCATTTTGTACGTTTACATATGTATCAGAGACCAGAGAGACCCTGACAACACTGACGACTTTGAAGTCTATAACTGAAGCAAGGTACCTACATGATAATTAAAGGCATTTCTGCTAAGATAGTTTATGCTTTCAAGAATTAAGGAAAGGGCAGTCAACTCTTTCACATTTTATTACATACTTTTACCATTTCAAATGATTAAATTAATTATCCTGAAATCCAGATTATTAAATATTTTCAAAATATAAGATATTTGTCCTTAAGTTTCAAAGTCATGTGCTTCAGCTGTATCCTGTGTGCAGCAGCATTGTGAATTAGACTGGAGTGTGAGAAAGGCAATACAATTGTTCCATCACACAGGACTGAGAGGAGAGTTTGTCACTGAAGTTAGAGGTGCTGTTGCAGCTGACCTGTTATCTCTGACACACAGGTACAGATGTGAGTTCAGTGGCCATACAGTGGCTGCTGTATCTGAATGACTGAAATTCTTGTAAGGAAAATGAAAAGCATGAAGCAGAAGAGCAGCTACCGAGTATGAATCAGGATTTCTGAACTGACTCCATCTGATGCTTCCATTCCCCTCTCCCTACAGAAGTGTGGTGTAAGAATAAAGTGAACATGAGAAAGAACAGAGTTGAATGTTTCTGTGGGAGCCTGCAAAGAAAACATACAGATTAATACAATGATTTCACTTATTGAGTAGTTTCAGCATAATTACGGCTATATTAAGACTGTCATAGTGAGGCATCAACAGTGCCATCATAATGCCTACAGAAAAGGTGACTCATCAGAGCCCTGAAATTCAAGTGAAACACTTACTGTCACTCAAAATGGTTTAGGAAATGAAAGCCAATTTTTGGAGCCTAACAGGCTAACTCACTATGCTATTTTAATTATTTTTCATTCAGACAGATTTTTCTTGGCACACAGAACCAATGCATCAAGGAGAAATTTCTTTTGAAAAACCACATAGCAAGATACTATCAATTGAGGATACAAGAGTAAAAACAGAAAATAAAAAAAAAAGAAGATGTCATCTAAGATGCTAAATTCTGGAAGATTTACAGAACAGGAAACAAGGGAAAGAAGGAAAACCTGTAAGCCTTTAAATTTATAGACAGTCACTTCATAACTGGACATATTTTGCTGGTAATGTATCTGACAGAAAATTATGCAAAAATTACTTCTAAGCCTGCAAGTAAGTAAACTTACAAGCCATTCAAAAAGCCATGTAACATTTCAACAGTTACTTAGTATTCCAAAAGCTTAAAATATGGGGGAAAAAAATGGACACATTTCCTTATATAGCGCAGAACATCACGTATATCATGTCCGTGAACACCCAGCAATCTGGGAGAAAAATACAGTGACTTCCAACTCAGTGGGACGTGACTTTTCAGTGAGTGATCTCCAGCTCAACAGCAGACCAGCCTCAGCAGCACTTCCCTCCTCCCTGCACCTCACTCCACTCCAGGAGATCCACTCTGGGTACTCCTTATGGAGACTCGAGATGATTTTGCCTTGTTTGTTCTCACACAGGCTGACAGCGTTTTCAGCGAGGGAATTCTATGCATTCACCTCATGGAGCAGAAAAGCACAGGGAGATGGTCTTCCAACTGAGAGGGTAAAAAAATCAAAACTCCTTTTTTTTAACGAAAAAAGTTATATTTTAACAATCATGTTCAGTCTATTTCCAGCTTTCTTAATTGTTGGATAATGTGGATCTTTAAAACTTTTAGTGAAACACAGGAAATTCACCTTCCTATTCCTACAGTAGGTGGGATTGGCTAATATAGGTAGAAAGAGATTCCATCATAAACACATACTTTAGATATTATTTCAGCTTTGAATCAGCCTAATAATAGAATAATTTAGAGGACTGTACTAAGGTTTTGTGAATTTCATTTTGATAACACAGAAAGGATTATGAGAAAACCTATGAAAACCCATGAGCTTTGGAGAAATATATACATCCTTTACAGGCTCTCCAGCATCATGTTTAACTGAAAATGAAAATTCTGTTTCAATAAAAGATAAAGTTTTTTAGTTCACTCTTGTTCTTTTTAAAAATAGTGTAATCTATAAGATTTAATCTATAAAGTTATACTACTTAAGTATAGACATAATATAGCCAAATGTTCCATTAAACAAAATAAAGGAGGCTCATTTTCTTTCATTTATCAAAATCTGAAAAAATACTAAATTTCTAAGTAATGGTTTCTTATTTCAACAGAAATTTCCTTTTTCCAATCAGTTCTTGAGAACATATTTCTATAGCATTATCATACACCAGAATTTACTTTCTTTCACATGACCTAAAACATTTTGTCTAAATGTGAAATTTTCAATACATTTACTTAAGGTGCTTAATGGTTTGTCAAGGTCAGTAACACATTATCACCTCAGATGCTTTTTGAAATTGTTCCTCATGATCCCTGCACTACGAAAAAATACAAGAGAAAATAAATGGCTGAAATTGTGATACATAACAAATAACTGAGAAGGTGCTGACCCTCAGTTTGCTTATTTGAAAAATACTGAGGTAAACTGTAATGAAGTGAAGCAGCTGCTAGAAGTAGCTGATGTAGTGGACAAATAATGGACAAATCTCCTATCCATAGTGAAGATTTTCAATGGAAAGTTTGTTACTGAAGTGTTTTCCTAAGAGCTCAGTCCTTTAGAGTGGTTCCCATCATGACCCTCCCTCAGGACATTTAATATCGGTCAGCACAGACTCTCTTCTGCTCGGATGGGAGCACAGCATGAAACTACAACTGTGCGTGGAAATCAACAACAGAGCAGGTATTCCTCCTTTGGGTGGCAAGGTACCTCCAGACAGAGGGTTTTATAAATACTAAACTTGTGAGATTTTCATTCCAGTTACACTATTAATAATGTAGGGATGTAACCTACATAGTAACTGCTTCATGCAAAGCATCCTTCTTCCAAGCAACATCCCAGGATTAGACTGCGCTAGCCTACTCTAAAAATAAAGTCACCCATCATGTGGCCTTGCACTAGCTATGAGTAATCTGTTTTCTTCCATCTCCAGCTTTCCACTAACATGGCAGTTTGGAACACAAGTCTTTTCCTGAGCAGAAAATAAAATAGATGTTAAATGAGTGAGACTAAGGCTGGGAAAACTGCTTGCATTGCATTAAGAGTTGCCTTACAATACATCTAAATGTATTTCCATGGAACTGCTCCTTCCAAATTCTATTGTAAAATACAGTAAAGAGATTTATACTTTTTTAAGTTACGTAACAAGAACCCAAAATAAAGCATTCACATACTAACTTACATTGTAAAAGCACAAAAAGCTTCAAGCAACAACATAGCATAGCACCCTTAATTAGTTTTCAAGGGTTACATTTTGCCAACGTAAAATGGGACAGAAACAGGAAAGCAGAAAAGGCAGAGTGCTCTCCAGAGGACTGTGTAAGGGTGTGAACAAAAATTCAGTCTCCAGAGCTCATGCTCTGCATCTTGTACTCAAACATTAATCTAAAAGGAAGCACACGGTGGCAAACTACAATCATTCTGGCTGATGAAAATGAAGGCATATAACAGAAAAACTGGCATTTTACAGATTATATTAATAATAGATCTAATAGCTCAAGAATGTCAAAAGAAATTAAGTACTTTTGGCAGTACACATATGTTCGACTTTGAGGAAAAAAACCAAAACAAACCAGTTTGACGGCAAAGACCAGTGAAATATTTTTCTTTGGTTGTGGATTAGATCTTTCGTGTACTTTTATTAGTTACGGGACTCTGAGGACTTAATTAGTTGAAGTTAGAATTAATTCTGGTCTTTTTCTCTTTGTCCATAAGCAGAGGAGACATGTTGGAATACCTACTGACAGGTGGGCAGGTTACTAAAGACTGTTCTCCAAAAGGCAAATGCTGCTTTATGCCCCTAGTACTCATCTATGAAAACTATCTTCAAGAACACTGTCAGAAAGTACCCAAAGCATCTGGTTTTTACCTGGGAAGAGTTTGATGATTGGCTAAATAAAATGTTTTCCACTTTTAACTCAAAGGATTTTCTTTTTTCCTTAATACCTTGTACAAACAGGAACAAACACACAGAGACCTTAGAGCAATAAAGTTCACCAGTACAGTGGTCGTTTTTGGTTGGCTAAACCTAAAAGGACAGGCTGCATTAATTGTTTTGTTCTGGAAATAATGAGGAAAAACCCAATGCTATCCATTACAGACCCTCGTGGTAAATGTAGCCATAAACCCATAAACAAACAAACACTGATGCAAAAAATCCTTAAGTGTCTAATGAGATTTATCCACGTCTTTATCTTAAGAGAAAAAAAGGCAACCAGACAACTTCCTACTGGAGCATATTTAAAAGAAATTATGAATTCAAAAATAATTTCCAAAACTGACATGAAGAAGGAGATCTGATCTAAGGCGTGCTATCTCAAATTTTCATCAAAGCTCCCCATGGGCTGCCATGAGCAGCCCGAGCTGGCACCATTCACACCTCTGTGGCTGGGAATTTCAGCTCACACTGACTGCAGCAGCATTGCAAGGGCTGTCTCTAGGAAAGGATGAGTTATGTGTTTACCATATGTCAGCCATTATGCCCAAACTTGGCTTTTCAGAAAAGAAATACCTTCCCGACAATCAAAAGCTAAACTATCTAGAGCACAGATTTTGTATGATCTTCACAAAAATTAGAAGTGAAAGAATAAAAATTCAACACTAAAATGCTTTCAATATCAGCTTCCTGCAAATCTGTGAATCTATCCTAGTTTACTTTTGCCTGTATTATAAATGAATTCATAGAGATATAAAAAAAAAAATAATGTGAGAGGAAACAAGGCAGAGTTGTACCTATTTCCTTCTCTGATTTCAGCTGACCACTTGTCTTCTCTGGAGAAACAGCAACCACTAACTTAAGGTGTGCGCATTCCAAAAGCATAAAGGACTTCTGTATATGTAAGTTCCCTTGGAAGGTATACAAACAAACAAACAAACAAACAAACAAACTGAAACAGCTTTCATAATCTAAAACATTTCCCCTTCTGTTTGAAGGTAACAAGACAAAACAAAAAAGGTGAAACACCTCATTTCAGAATCTGGAATCAAAGCCGTAAGTGGTAACAGCTAGGGTCAGAGAAGACGGATGGACATATAAACTGAAGGATTCTATGATGACAAAGGGAGAATAAGCAAAAGGATTATTGTCTCTCACCTCTGAAACTAACTCTGAAGTGGGCTATTTGTACATGGAAAGACCCCAGTCAAGGATATGATGTACATTACTCCAGAAGGCCTGAAGATACCTTGGAAAATTTAAAAAAAAAATTTTAAATCATTTAAATTGCCAGGACAGTTTGAGAACATCCCAAAAGATTTAAAACATGCCTCTGCCTCATCCCTCACCTTCTAGCTACCTGCCACTTTGTGTGTTTGCCTCACACACTGAGGACTTGCTTCTGTGTTGGAATTAACATTTTCCAGAGAAAAGAGGCACGAGATTCCTCTAACCAACACCTACTGTGTACTCACCAACATTGAAACTAGTCTACTAAACTTTCTTTTTTGTCAGTGAAGAGACCTAGGAGAGAGATTCACCTAAACTTTTAGACAAAGCTGAGATTAAAAAAATCTCAGAGGTGACAGAAAATGAAGCACATGAAAACTACAGTCATCACACATTCATCACACTTCAGTCACCTCTCTTAGTCCATTTTCCTTCTTTGTCCCCCTTCCCGAGAGCTGGATGCAGTCTCACCCTGAACTTCTCACAGTCAAATGTTTACAGGAGCTTTGTCACGGTACATCCCAGATACACAGTAGAAGACATTTTTCCATACCTAAATCTGCTTTTCCTATACTCTAAATCATTAAGGTCCAAAGAAAAACGGTAGTTTTCTTGAAATGTAGGGTTGTCCAGACTAATATCCAAATTCCCTCCTCTAGGAATCCTGAAAATAAGTCATAATTCTACATTTTACTAAAATATAAAGCTACATTTATGTATGGTGGCTTCTGAATGCTCCCTCCCAAAGTCAAAGTGGCTCACACACCTCAGTGTCCAGCAGTCACCACTGTCACTGACCACAAAGCCAAACTATTCCCATGTGTCTCTGCCGCTATCCTTACTTTGCCTAAATAGTCCTATTTCTTCTGGATTCTTGGATCATGAAGGTCACACTACACAACATATTTATTCTGACAAAATTGTAGAAATCTGACATGAAGAGAGAGTGAACAGCAAGCTTGACAGTGATTGAATGTAACTGCTTTGAAGTTACACCAGATTTAGACTGACTGTATCCTATAATATTTGGGAATGCACTGTACAAAACTGCATTTTGTTTCTTCCAATTCATCTACACAAGCACATTTTAAAAACAAATCTGCATGGTTTTGGTCACAGTATAGTAATAACCTGAGTCCCTGAACCCCTTAGCATTTAAAAAAGTCTTCCTTTTACAAAGTTGCTGAAGATCACTGAAATGTAACCTTTATGATAGGTCAGTAAACTTCAGATCAGTAAACACAAACATGCCTTTGCCTCCAGTGAATATATTCCATTTTAAGAACTGTGTTCATTCCATCTACAAATACAATTTAGTGTAAGCAGTCATATTTTATTTTCTCACTTTTAAAATGCCCAGAGATTATCTCTAATGTTTATGCTTTGATTTGCTCAAATAAAAGGCTATTTGAAAAGGTTGGATACAAACATTTCCTGAAATTCTCAATAAAAACCATATTAGAGTCAGATATTTGATGCACCAAATTATCTTGACTGGAAACCTACTAAATAAGAAAAAAACTCTTGCACTGCATTTTTCTTTAAGTGGAACTGATTTCTGTTCTACACACTTAGTTAAAATTAATCAAAAATGAAATTGTGGTGGCAATTAGTTTGCATTTCACTACCTGTATCACTGACACTGTGTGGAGAGGTGTTTTTTCACTACTCAGTAGTTCACTGCAGGGGCAGGACTCATGCAGAGTGGCTCTCCTGGCTCTGTAAATACCTACCACATGATTACACTGTACTAGCTTCAGCATTGTTGTCACAATCTACAACTGAATTCTAAACATACCAGAATACAGGAATTACATGTTTTCAAACACTACATTAAGTGTACTGCACACAGGACAACCTGGGGGACATGTGCAGTAAGGCGACAAAGCTGATGGCTCCAAGTAGAGATTTTTCTGCACAACAGAAACACAACAGTCCAATTGCTTGTATAATATGGTGACAGTCTGAAAATTACTAAAGCACTCCAGAAAACCATAAAAATAGCTACTGTTGTTGTATTTCTTCCCCACTGAGACTTAGGAAATATTCCCAGAGCTCTAGCTCCAGGATTTTAGACTGTTTAAGACAGGCAAGCATAAAACGGATGTGAAGTATTTTGTTGCCACTTAAAATATAAAGCTGGAGGTAGAGAGCTGCCCCGGTACATCAGAAACCTGGGATGGACCAAGCAGGTGCCCGTGAACAGATCCCTGATAAGTGCTTAAATGTTCAGCATTGCAGACTGAGAAGTTGCACAAATTTGCTGGTTCTGATTCACCTACTGCCGAGAGCAGCGGATGCTGCGAAGTTGCGTAATGTGTGTGAAGCGTGGAACAGCTCAGTGACAGCCACAGACAAGGGCAGGAACAGCCATTTCATCTGCTCTGGCACAAACTCGTGCCCTCAAGAGAAGCGGTGAAGAAGCAGCTCCATTGCTCAAGGCAGCCCTTGAAAGAGCCGTGCCAAGGGATCACTGAGGTGCAGAGGGACCCAGGAGAGAGCCTGCATTCACAACTGACAGGACAGCACCAGCAGCACGAACACATGGCTGGGGAGGGCATCACTCTGAGTTAATCACCTGTGTTGTTGGCCCATTCTGACTTGTAAATAAAAAAGGGCCAGGTTCAATCCACTTGACTTTATGACTTCAGATAAAGGAGTTTCAGTGTGTTGGTAACAAGTAAGAGCACCCAGCAAAACCTTAGCTATGCTTGTATAATCTCAAATATTTTCAAAAAAATCTAGTCTACATGGAAAACATTTCAGAGCTTTCAAAGTATGTTCTTCTTAAAAAGAAGAAACACTGAAGACAAAAGAAACTTAAAACCATGAGAAAGTTAATAAGGAAATGTGAAAGCCTTCTACTTGTAATTCAATACAAATTAGAACTTTTTGACTGCACCTCCTCAGTGTGCTGTTCCTAGCACTTCAGTTAGGCAAGGCATTTAGGGTTGAAAACCTAAGACTGCAGGAGACACAGGTAATCATTTTGGTATTATCCTTAATTCTCCCAACAATCATTTTTCCCAGAAAGAGAAATGCAAGTAAAGGCTTTTTTTTAATTCTCATTACAAACTCTATCTTTCTGAGGCAATATCAGAATTTTAATGACTCATATATTCTGTGAATGAGCATAATGAACACTACTACTCTGACATTTTCAATGTTCTGTAATTTGATTTGTTGGCAATTCCTATTCTCTCCTGTTTACAACCTGCAGGAAACAGGTAAAATATCTAGCCAGTCAAAATAGTGAATATTTATAAGACTCAACTTTATGGATTCATTTTACCTCTCCAGCATAGTGGAGAGCTTTACCTTATTACGCATTTTGAGAAACCATTATGCACATGCCCAAACAACAGCAATCTTCCCAAGAGCAGCCCTATTATGAGGTGAAACAGCTTCAGGGGAGAACTTTACCATATGTTTAGCAAGTCTCCCAAAAGTTTAAACTCCTCCACTTTATAAAGTAGACGCACTACTGCTAATGCCCCTTCCTTGGTACAGAGCTACAATGAATTTTACATTTGCAGTTTCTATCGGTTGTCTCAAGGACACGAGGAGAAGGCCAGGGGACGGGCTGTGGATGAACCAGCTGCAATGGGAAGGTGCCCAGCAGTGTCCCATGGCAGAGGGACCAGTCTGTCCCCTCACGTGGCATCAGCCAGCACGGTTCCATTGTCACGATGACCCTGCTGTCCTCCAGATAAGGACTGACATCCACTCCTTTCATGGTAAGAGGTGCTCCCCACATGATTGATACCTGACTCTGCTGGGTTGCAATGGCTGGACCTTGTCTCTTCCCTCAGTTACCCCACCTCTGCCCTTGCTCTACCACAAAATGAGGGAGATATTTAATAAAGGTTCCCTGAATTGAAATCGTTGATGGAGTCTGGCAAAATTAATATTTCAGGGCTCTTAATTCCCTTTTTAAATGGATTAAACAGAAAAGCCTCTGATTTTGTAACAAATACACAGAGTACAAGTCCATATGTTTATTGTCTAAGCCTTCAGCAAATAAACAGACACATATCACACCTCTACTTTGGGAAACTTCTAGTCACACAATTATTATCTCAGTATGACTGCTCACGCAACATGCTGCATGGCCAGCAGTAACACAGAGCTCTCCAGTCCCTCCACAGAGCACAAAGTACCAACATGGGGTCTCTTAAACGTCTCCTTTTTTTTCTGAACAGGAAGAAAAAAAGAAATAGAAATTGCTGGGCAGGGTGAATTAGTCTCTGTCCTCCAGTGCTCTCCGTTGCAAATGCTGCCTTTTTCATAATTACTCCTTTCTACTAGTTTATAGTGATATCCATCCACTCATTTGCATTTCACCTACTGGAGGATGGAAACAAATCTTTACTGCAAAACTTGCTTTCCTTCATCTGTATCCAGACCTCTAATCCCAGTCATTTTTGATATTTCAGATTTGTGCAGCTAACTTTCATATGAAAACATTTTTTTATGGCTTGATATCTTAGACAAAACATAATTTTACAAACTAAGTAATTCTTTATATATATTTTAAATGTTTAGGAAACAATTAGAATCCTGTTTTCCGAAGACTCCTTTATAATCTTAACAGCAGTCTAAACTCTTTTATTCCCTCTGAATTATGCAATCACCTGAAATGCCAGACTACTTTAAAATTATCTTTGTAATTTTTTTAAGTGCTGTTTGAAACAACAAAAAATGCCTCAGCAAGGAACAAGATGCAAGCACGCACATTAAGGATGAAATCACATCAATACATTTCATATGCATGAAAAATTAATGCAAGATGAATGGTGAACACTGAATAAGTGGCTTTTTGCACAAAGGCTTCCATGTGGTATTTCTGGCTGATGACAGAGGTCTATTAACAAAATTAAGTAACAACCTTGTAAGTTTATGAAATATTAATGTATTAGGGAATAAAAGAAAATAGGCTTCAGACAAAACAGAAATAACTCACCTATGGTGAATGTGAGAATGGTGAATGCATATGTATTTTATTGTAAAATACTAGAATCTGGTTCAGTAGTTTAAATAGAAATATATCTGGCCAGGGAGAGATGGCGCCAGCCTAGATAAACAACATGGGACTGAAGATAATTTTCTCTTTTTAAAAGGGTCATGAAACAATAGGGCCAGTTGACTTTGATCCCTGTTTTCAGAACTGGTTGAATCTAGCCCTCCTCTCACAGAGAAGCACCCAAATTTGTGCTGAAGAAGTCACTGCAGGATAAAACGTGCATTTCATTGGATGTATATGGATGTACTTGGCCGAAGTCTACTACATAGGGAGTTCTGAGCCACTGCAAAGGAGGTCAGCTTAGATGGAAAGAACACTCCCCTTTCAGTTTTACACTCTCAAGCTCAGAAAACAGCCCAGAATTTAGAACAACTCTGCATGACAGCACAGGGAACTATCAAGAAACAGAAGTGCATTACCAGGGGTTTTGTTTCGAGGATCAGAGGGATAAGTACAGGCAAACAAACACCTGCTGAAAGGATGATATTAATGTACTTCTTTCAATAGTTAAAATATTACTTGAAAACACTTATTTTTCCTGTCTCATATCTATCTGTCCGTCCGTCCATCCATCCTTTCCTTATTTCAGTTCCAGGTCAAAATGAAACACATTGAACACTGAGTGGCAGCGAAAACCATGCTTTCCCTCTGGTGTTTAAGAACTGATATCCTAGATTCATTAAAACTCACCAGAAATGTATGATGTGTTAAAGAAGTAATTGAAAATAAATATTATACTTCTTTGAAATTACAAACCACTTCACACTGTTAATTACTTAGGCAAGCTGTGTATTTTTACACTTGCAATCACTCATAGAGATGAGATTACTGCTAAAGCAGACTCAAAATAAATATACATGCCAATAGATGCCAAAAAAATATTAAAAATTAAAAAGAATGTTTTCCTCAAACATCTTGAAGATATTGATTTGTGAAGAAAAAAACCAGTCCCCCTAAACTTCTGAGATTAATAAGGAATAAGAGTAATTTACCACGCAGAGCAACATATTAAAATCTACAAATGAATACTGGGAGAGGTTTTCTTTAAAAAATACAGGAAAAATTAAACATAACCGCAAGAATGAAATGACTAGCAGTGTTACTTAGATGGCAGGACAGTGTGATTATCGCATGATTAAAATGGGTCACTATTAAATAAAATTTCCCTGTCATATATTAAAGATAGCCACCCTTTCTTTACAATTGCATAAAACAAAAGTAAACACGTCAAGGACGGATTCTCACTGAAGTTTGTGAGAGTGTCTTTCTTTAAATAAGAGTAGAATAACATCTTCAGGTCTATTTAAGAGGACACAAAAGCAGTTTTTTATGAGCTTCAGTGGGCACATTTTATATGTTTACATGAACGCCAGCACACGAAATCTTTAACGCAAGATCACAGGTAATATGGCCAAAAGCAATTTCTCAACCTTTGTAATCATGGCCTGGTGACACCAAAAGTGTTCTTGCAATTAAAAATACAAGTTTCCCAAAAGTCACTATGATTTATGGGCTGGGTGATTTGGCTGTCTCTGGAAAACTTTTAGAGCATGGGTTATAAAATTATATACTTTGATCCAGTAAGAAAGAATTACGAGATGAATTTTTAATGTCTCTCTAGTGCAGGGCATGGACATAAGGAGAATATTCCTTCCTGCACCTAGTTCTCTGATTTCTTATGCCAGTCACAGAATTATTCTACAAGGTCTCCATTAAAAACTGCAGAGTAGATGCTGCTGCTGCCTGCATTTTAGATTGATTATTCTGCATCTTTTCTACCTCTGTAATTCGGGGACTGTTTGAATGAGTACTCAAGTAAAGATGTTTTCAGAATATGTAAGGTCTTTACTGCTTTCAAATGTGCGACACATCAGCATGGTGTAAGTGGTAATATTCACCTAGTATTTCCATGCATCTCTGAGTCTTTAGCAAGCTAGGAAAACTTTCAGCTTTCACCTTGAAATTTAAAAATACTTCCATTGCTTGTTTGCTGTAAGTAAAGTAGCATCCTATTGGGAAAGTCAAAAAGAATGTGACACCTGTTCTACTGTTTCAGATGATAACCATAATACTCACTAAGCGTGTACAGTAATGACCTTGGATATAGTTGATGCCAACTTTATTACACTGGCCAGTGACCCAACTTTCTATTAATTATCTTAATTATAACAAAGGAAATGTCAATTGTATATTCT
The DNA here is from genome assembly GCA_013400235.1 of Oriolus oriolus. NCBI lineage: Eukaryota > Metazoa > Chordata > Aves > Passeriformes > Corvidae > Oriolus > Oriolus oriolus. The sequence goes on from VXBT01010833.1 coordinate 419,167, forward strand.
AACTTTTCCCTGATAATTCTAAGATTCAGAGAATTAAATGTTATGAGGAAAAAAATATTAATGTTTATATAAATTCTGCACAGAGAAGTCCTTCTTTATACACTGAATGGCTTTCTATGAAAACTGAGCTTTGTATTAGCTCTTTGACAAAAAAGCCCAAAACTTGGTTGTTTCAGACCACAGATTGTACAATAATTGTCTCGAACAATTATTATTACACATCCTGTCACTGAGTAAAGAATGAGGTGCTTATACTGGGCATTGCATCCATAACTGTCACCCCTCCTCAGAGCTCCATAGCAGCATTTACTATTCCTATTTACACCTCTATGACAGATACAGCAACAACTCACACCAAGTGACCACGGCTGCAGCAATGCCCAACTTATTCTTTGGGCAAGAGACCTACAGGTTCATTTACACCTGCACAAATTATGCTCTAAGCCAACTGCACACAGTGTTCTTTCAGTGCCAACAAACTTCGATAAATTGTGCTATGATCTTTCCAGATGCTGGTAATATAAAATGTTATAAACTACATTTGAAGTGCTGTTGTCCTTTATTTTTTTTTCCTTTTTGTATTAATGCTGGCTACCAACGGTAAGAGAGCATAAGAACAAAGAAAAACAAACTAATGGCAGCTATTGACAAATAGTCAAACATCTGAACTTTTTATTACTATGATTTTAATTTGTTCTGGGCTTCCAAGTTATTACTCATGTAGAAATTCTCACTGAAATATAGGGGCTTTGGTTTCACTAAATTATTACCCAATCTCAGAAGCTGGACCTTAAATTACTAGATACAGAAGTCTGCAATACTATTATAGAATAACCCGCACATTTTGACAAAAATTTTGCCAGTTTCTATAGAACTCAGGTATTTCTCTTCCTAGCCTGAAATCACAGTTTGAATAACTGAAGTTTTCTTCACACAGCATTCCCTAGACAGAAGATGAGACTCCAGTTAGAGCTTCCTGACCTTCCTTGCTCAGTTTAAAGGACTTCCCAGTAGCACCAAACCTGTTACTCTTCTAGAGCTCCCAGCACTTCCTCACTTCCAGACCCAAGTAGCAAACACAGTCCTTGGCAGCGACTTCATCTTGAATTTTATTTGAAAACTTTTCTCAGGTCGAGATTTCAGAGAATGATCTGCTAGAGAAATATTTTAAACAATTCCCGAGCAAAACACACCCTGCTGTGTTGGGAACTCAGCTCCAAGAGTTTACAATAACTGGGGGAAAAAGCAAACAAAAAGCATAGGGACAAAGCCATCAATGTGTTAGGCCAGATGGCCCCAGTTCACTGCTCTCGTCCAGCAACACTCGCTCCAGTCAGAGAGAGGCTGAAACAGGGGAGAGGCACCTCCCACTGAAGAGGTGCTCCTCACACAGAGGGACAGGGCTGCACCCTGAGCACCAGCACTGGTATTTGAAGCACAAGTTCTAGTGAGTGAATCGAATTGAAAAGGGCACTTAAAAATCGAGTTTAAATCAGTAATCTACTATTAACACCAGTTACTCACAGCTACAGTGTTTGACAGCAACACACCCAGCTTGACTCGCCTTGGCAACCAGAAAGTGGCTGAGTTTGTAGCATTTTCTGTTCATTACATGAAAATTATTAATTATTCTTTAACATTTCACCTGAGACTGGTAATTTTCAGGTGCTATCTAATAAATGAATCATTCTGGTTAGCTGAAACATCTCAATTGTTCACTCCAACTTGGCAAGCTCAGCATTATCACCAACACACAAGCCCTGTAAAATTCAACCACCATGGCAAAAAGCAACTCCAGATGCACACTCAACACTGTAATTAAGTCATACAATGAGGAAGTTCCAGCTATCTATATTTCCTCTAGAATATTCTACGCTGACTGCAGTGCTGTTTAAATTATTTCTGATATTTCTATTTATATCATCCTGTGCTGGGCACATATAATGCAATTTAGAAATACAGGTCCTTACATTTTAATTACCTTGTAATTGAAACAGGAATGTGCCCCATACTGCCACAAGGAGGATCGAGCTCTTGGATGCAGCAGGGGTTTGCAGGGCCCTACGTTCAATAAAGGAGCAGCCTGCTCCTGTCACCTATCCCTGACAGAGAGCTGAAGGGAACTGACATTTCACCTGCACACAGATGACACTTCCAGCTGAAGCACCATGCTCCTGCTCCTGGTACCGATTCATCACTCTTAAAATTATCTACACAAGGAAACAAAGTTCTGCTTAGAGCAGGGGGATGACACATTTCTTCTCTGACCACTTTGAGAGATAATAAAGAACTAAGGGATGGATGGATATTGCACATATGCATTTCCTTTCACTGTAAAGGGCATGGATTTGATTTGGTTCATGTCATTTACTGACAAAAATCAGAATTTAAAATCATCAGCAACATCAGTAGTAAGATGCATGTTCCAATGATAAAAATCTGCAAAAGTACATAAACTAGATTGTAAGTGAAGAGCAAATTCCTTCCTAGTGGACATTATTTTATACACAGAAAATGCATTTTAAAAGCACCAACACAGTTCAAACTAACTATACTAGGTATCAGCACAGCTTTTACTCTAGCAGTTATCCTGTAGATTCTTTCCATAGAATTTGTCACACACACTGCCTCAAGACAAGGGGAAAATGGCATAAAAATATTGAGTAGGATTTTCATTAAAAAATTCAACTTAACTTCAAGTACAGCTAACAATCGTTAGCAATTACATTTACATGCAAAATAGTGAATTGCAACATGCAGAATAACAGATTTTTAATTACGTCTGAAAAAAAAATTATTCCCCTTTAACTGATACATCACACAGTGATAGTGAAGAACAGTGAGACACAGGCACCTCCAGTACACATTTAAAATATTAATTGCAAAGCACAGCACATTTGGCAACTCCTGCACTGCTACTTCCACTCAAGTGTAAAACAACATTACTGTGAATTCTGATGTGCTATAGTCTTTCCACCTCAGGCAATGATCTTAAACCTCATTAGCCGAGTAGGTCTGAATGGGATCAGGACTGAAAATGTGCAAAGAGTCAAGACTCAAACCTGGAGGATATTTGTGCGTGAGAAGAATCCAAGCACGCAAACAGAACATTCATCTGCACATCTCTAATCCTCTCACTAGATACAAGAACCTGCCCTTCTTTCGCACACCAGAGCAAACACCACGCCGAGACTGTTTCCCCCAAGACTTCCAGAAATCAATTGTTCTGGTTTGTATTTTTTGGTCTATTAAACATGATTTCACATGATACACACATACATTGACTTTGTACACCATTTGTTCACTCAAAAGCACTCTCTCCCTTTTTCTGCAATGCCGTGTGATGAAATTAAGTGAATAACGCAACAGCAAAGCCATAAATGAGCTGGACTGGAGATTCTCTCCAAACATTCCAAATCAGACAAGACTTCCTGTGCACTACTAGAATCAGATTACCAGGAGTTAAATAACAGCTGTTTCCCACATCAGCTTTACCATGATTTTGTCCAGAACAGCTGTCACTTTTCCTCACCTGTATTTATCCTAATCACCACTTTTATGGGTTTTTAGTATTAGCAGTCATTCAGAAGACTTTTGAACCCACGTACAATACCTTCTTTGATTAAAAATCCACACTACTCATTCAGAAAGCTCCTTCTCCAGAGATAGAATATATGTTTTTGGTGCAAGCTACCCAGATCTGCAATTCAAAATTTTCTAACTTTATATTAAATTATTCAATGCATTAGTTACTTATTTGTCAAAATGCAAGAAATTTTCATTATTTCTGTATGATATACAGTTTCTCTTTTCTTCTCAATTATTAAAAAAAAAGTATTTTTAGCCTTCCTTCCAGCATTCTCTGCCAGACTTAGCTATAATTAGACCTATGCCATTTTTAGAATTTCACTGCTGCCAAACAGTTTGTAACAAAAACTACAGCAATTCTTATTTGTTCCTTTTTAGTTACACTCTGATATCATTTAGCACTTGTCCATTGCCTAACATGCAGTGCTCTCAGCTTTTGCATTTTTATCTATTTATGTTCATCCTCATTACTCCCTTATTTATTAACTTCCCTTTTAATCATATTTTTTTAATCCAAAGGAGTTCTCTTTCACGACTAATGAGTTGTATTCTTTGGCATCTAATGAATCAGAGTTGCATAGTTCCAATTATCATTGGTGTTCTTGTTTCAGCATTTCCTCCCACTCCATTCTCTCCTAACCGCTTTCAAATTCCCATACCTATATTTGTATATTAAACTGAGAAATATGCCATGTTTACTCTGTGGCATTGACTATACTGTGTTTTTGCGTATCAAACCGACCTATCATCATCACTTTTAGTTCAGCGATCAGCAACTTAAAATAACAGTGACACAGCAAAATGAGGGTCTGTGTAATCTAAGGAAGCTGTTTTGTCATAAAACACTAACTAAAGACTTTATATGATGTAAACACCTGTGACATCATCAGTCCTTTCCTCATTCCCTAGAGGAATAAAAAGAGAAAAATCAAGACGTGAAGAGATGTGCTACATTTATTCTACTCATCTTCCAAGGCAAGATATGGGGGGAAAGAAAATCATGTGGTCCATGAGAAATAATGCCCAGCTTGAAAGGCAGGCTGAGGAAAAAGGCTCCTCAGGAACAAACTGCTGAGCTGAACCATAAACAGCTTTTCATGTTTTGAGAGCTGAGATGTAATCATATAAATTGTGCTTCTTGGAAACTCCCCCAATGCATGCTTTCAGTGCAAAGTTTGGATTCCTAGCAAAGAATTCTCTCAGCCTTATTCTGTTTTCAATATTGAAAAAATATTGAAAAAGAAGGGGAAAAAACCAAATGCAACTAGACAGGAAAGTTTTACTAAAGTAATTGTTCTTCATGTTTTAATAGAGACACAGGTATGCTCATATATTTCACAGGATTGTCGGAGGTGGAAGGGACCCAGACAGATCATCAAGTCCAACTCTTAGGTGAATGGCCCAGACACGAATCAAACTCACAACCTCAGTGTTATTGCACCATGCTCTGACCAGCTGGGCTAAACTTGGGGTCACTGGGGACCTCTTCTAATTTGCAATGAGGAAAAGCATATTATTACTGAACTAAGTTTCCTGAAGTTTTATCTTAGGTTCTGTATTCCTCAGCTGCTAGATCTTGTTTTGCACATGCTTAAAATCTAACTGTATGTTCTGTTCCCTCTCAGTGATGAGGAAAGTAAAATGTGTGTGCAGGGATGTACACCAGCAATCAGTGAGTCAATTTTACAAACATTATGTTGAAAGGGATGGTTTATGCCATATCACCAAAATAATTTACACACACTTATTCCTCCTTCTACGAATAAGGCTTTTAAGTGTCCAAATCACTGCTGAAAAGAAAATTGGGTACCCTTGAAAAATGTTATTGTGTATATGGTAATAATAGTGTTCCCAAAAGTTGATAAAATACAGATTTAATTATGCAGGTTCTCATACATCAGTAACTTGCATGTGAGTAAGCTCTCTGCATAATAATATACATACATAATATACATCGATAATACACAATCATAATTGAATGCTTGTAATTATTTTCAGGATCAAAGCCCTTATTAAAAATTCAAATTAAAGTGTTATAATGGTAGTAGTCATGATGGACTTACATGTGGATATAATGAAATTAAGCCCTGTAATAAGTGGGATGTTTTGCATATGCAATTAGATAATCTTAAAAATGATCAATGTAGGGCTGGCAAGTGCTAAAAGAAAGAGATTAAATTGTGATGGTATTACTAACATTTAGTAGGGAAATAAGAAAAAATAACAAAACTCAAACCCCAGTATTTCTAGGAGACACGGTGGACCTACCAAATTACCAAAGAGATAGAAAACCTGAAGGCATGGGATGGTTGCCTGTCTCTGGGCTAATGACCTGAAACTAATCTCTGGGTGATGACCAAATCGAGGCACCGCAGCAAGGAAGGAGCTCACCCAGTGTGGAGGCTGGCAGCCCAGCTCCCGCAGCCCTCCAGGCCAACATGCACAGTGCACTGGGTGGACTTCGCCTGGCTAAACTGAAACTTGTACCTAAGATGAACTGTTTGTTCTCATTCCCTGCATTCTGCAGGTTTTTCATTTCGTTGCTACACTCAAAACATTTAACAGGTTTTGTTTCAATACGGCCACGTCAGTATTAAGATAACTTGAGTAACTACGGCTCTATGGAAACAGGGGTGTGCTTATTAAAAAGTATTTCCAGTGCAGAGGATTGAGACTAAGAAATATTCTCAACTGATGTGTTATAGAAATTCTGCAAGGGAAGTTATACACAGCCTGAATTCAGTGTCAGTAATCCAGAAGGCAAAAATAAGTCAAAGCATTTGAGCTGTGGTATCACTGACGCACCACCCTCTCCCTGTTGAGAACCTGGACTTCCATGTCCTATTTAAATCACATGCTCCTCAGCAGCAGGGCTCCAACATGCTCAGAGTGCACTAAATTTAAAGACCACTTCTATAAAGAAGCTCCAGACATGTTTCTCTGTTCCTAGGGGTAAAGTAACACTTCCCAAACTCTTATTTCATTTTAACTGAGACAGCAACGATGCCTAGTTTGTGCTTAAGGCCAAATATACCTGTACTAGTACTAACAGTAGATTAATCAATGAACTGCTTTAAAAATAATGAACTATTTCTAGCATTGAAATGCTATAAAAGGTGTCCACCATCAGCAGAGCCACAGGTGAAATGGCAGCAGCAGAGGGATGTACAGCTGACATGAAAGATTTCAGCCTGCGCTTGATGCTCGGAGCAGGCTCGTGCTGCAGGAAGCCCAGGGCATGTCCACAGGCGTCGGAAGCACCTGGAGCATCCTCCAGGCTGTGGGGATCAAAAGACAGCGATGGCTGACTTCTGCATTAGAAACTGAGGAAGAGCTTTTGAAATCCGGGACTGTAAGAAGCCACAGAAACACAGGGAAGAAACTACTGACACAAATACCACCAAAGACAGGCACAATCAATGTTCAGATTTGTTTTCTGGCATAGTAATAAGGATTAATACTTGCTTTTGTGGAAAACAAAGGTTAAAGACACTTAAAGCTACCACTTGGGTATAACCAGTTTACTTAAGAAGATTATACGTTGCAATTTGTTTTAAAATTTCAAGCATGCATAAGAACATAAACCTATAAACTTAACTAGGTCCACCAGGGAGAACTCTTTCTAAACAAGATACCCATTGTAACATTCCCCCAGATCTTAGGAATTTATGTTTGTTATCTAGTTCATGCTGTATTTCAAAGAGGATCCACCACCAGCATCGGGAAACAAATGAAAGTGAAAATGAAACGACATCATAAAACCTACAAAAATCATGGCAAATTCCAACTCTATTTATACAGTAATTTGTCAGGTTCAGCATTGCTAACACTGTGTCACTGCTGCATCCTCCTGAAGGCATGGCAGCACAGCAAATGTTTCCTTTAACAACAGCAGTCTGGAGCTTTTGCTTGGTTATAAAGTAAAGCTCTTGATCATTATTACTTAGATCAAAACTTTAAAAGTGTATAATGGATTATTTTTGTAGTATAAAATGGCTTACTTGGTAGTTTCCTGTAATAGCTCGCCCATGCATTAATTTCTTGAATCTATAAAAATGGTGTCTAGGTAATTTTTCCTGTAGCTTTCTTTTAAACATTATTCACTCAACACACACATTTAGTTTCTTCGTAAGTTTCTTACTAAGACCTTTTTTACTTCATCCTGCCTAGTCCAGAGAAACAGCTTCCACAGCTGGTTCTTGCTAAGGAGGGATGGAAAACAAAAGACATTTTTGTTGTACTCTTCACTATGTTTTGGATGTTTATCACCTTTAAAAAGTGCGTCTTAAAATTAGTAAACAAACAAACAAACAAACAAATAAATAAATAAAAGTTTGTTTCTACATAACTGGTGAAAATACGGGAACTGAAATACTGGATTCTATTTATTTCATGCCATTAACTTTTGAAGCGAAGAAAAGTCCCCCAGTCAATATTCAACAGATATAGACAGCTACGGTTAAGAAGCAAAGTGCTTAAATTAGATTATAACTATGGAAACACCAGTAGATTCAAAATGAGGGCATTTTATAACATGATTGCTGTTTCTGATGACATTGGAAATGTGCCTTGTAATTCTCTGCTAACAGTAAAATTCAAGGCAACTATTAGCTTTAAGTTCAAATAATAGTAAAATGTAGAACAGATTAAGGAAAACAAATGAAAAAAATTAATATAAGCACAGTTTATTTAGCACCTAGGGAGGGCAGGAAACATGAGGAAAAGCAGGCTCCTTTTCTTCAGGCTCTATTTATCTGAGTATTGATTAGCATGTGTTCTGTCTGCTCAGACATGCTGGGAACATTTTCCTTCACATTGTGCAGTCCAGAAAGGAACTACTGAAGAAGAATTTGAGGATTAATCAGTGAGTTAATTGAGGTTATCTAGATAATGATAGATGGGAAGAACATACTAAGCAAGTCACTGTGGCAGTCATACTCATCTGTTAAAACCAAAATTAATGGATACACAAAGTTAAGTTCAGTTGCTCATTGATTTTTATCCAGCTGCAGAGGACTATAAAAGAGCTATCGGGGAAAGCTATCCATTAGCTGTCAGCTCGGAATGCCTTAAGAAGCAATTGCTAATCCTCCAACGATATCTCACTAAATCCTAATCTCTACAAATTGTTCTTGGAAGAAGCATTAAACTGGTCATCAAACCAGGTTTTTTAATGCTCCTTAAGGCTTACTCAATCTGTAACCCTTTAGAGATCACACAAAGTACTAAAATATTCAAAAGCAGATAAAAGAAATAAATCAGATGGGTATCATCAGCTGCAGGTCTGCACCCTCCTGCACAAAAGTGTGCTATGAAATAAAAACAAAATGGGGAAATGGACAATTATTATAATAAAATTTTAAAATCCTAGCATTCATAAAAATTAAGATACTACGTTCTGTTTCAAATTTGCTTCACAGCACAATCTCCTATTATAAAAGGGTAAGGAAGCAAATCCTTTTGCTTCCCAGTGCCACAGAAGTTGTTCACTTGAAGAATTTGGATTAGAGTTCTGGGGAGAGCAGAGAGATAACAATTACTGATTGCAGATAATAATCTTAAAAACTCAGCTGGGACAGGCACAAGGTGTGACAGAAATCATCAACCGCACAGCCACACAGAACAGAAAACAAATGGCTGGCAGACTCAAAAACAGCAAGACAACCCAAAATAAAATTATTTTTGAAAAAAGCAAACTGATGCAAAGGGATCATCTACTCTATCTGTCACCTTGCAAAGAACAACAAAAGGAGAGCCATATTAGCCCTTAGGAAAACTTTCAAACTTTCAGTAGGTGAGGACTGCAAAACACTAGACTAGAATGGTCTTTGTGGAAGCAAAGGAAAGTTGGAAGCCACACACTTCTGTGTGAAATGCAGTCTTAAGTCAGACCAGCTCCGAAAACATTTTTTTGTCTATAAAAGGTAATTGAGGATGAAGGTTACACAGTAAAAAATATGTAAGTGGGAATACAGATTGGTTGGCAAAAATAATTTTTTAACATGCAGCATTATAGACCCAAGCTTATCAAATTAAATTAACATTTTACCAACATTCTACATTTTCAGATACCATTTTGGGCAAATTAAGGAAGTTTTGAAATGTGATTCCTTTGTTAAGGAAGTTTTGAAAGAAGTATACTAAAGGTTACAATGTCACAGAATTCTTCACAAATCTGAAAAGAATTTTTAATTAAGTTGTATCTATTATTTGGTGAAGTACATCAAGAACTAAAGTTAGGCAAACATTTCGAATAAAGAAAAGGAATGGAGACTAAATCCAGGTGCCATTTTTGGCAGTGATGACTGGCACTGAACAGGGCTGTGGGATAGGTGCAGTAGGGACAGATGCACGGAATTCCCTCATCGATGTACAGCACGAGTTTTACTGCACGTGACCCCCGGAAAATCAAGTGCAGTCACCCATACAGGAGCATGCTACACAACTGTGAATTAAAAAGGATCCCGTATCATCATAAACAGAATAAGGTGCTACCTAATACACAGTAAGAAGTTCTATTTTTTTAAATGCTGTATTGTCCTTTTAAATACAATATTGTTCTATATTCTCCTAAATGTTGAGAAATATGAAGAAAATGCAAAAGGCTTTTTCTTTCAAATGGTTTTATTCCTCATTTAATTACCTGCTCAGGGGAATAAAGCTGCTACAAATTAACTGATCAAAATACGCTTAGTTAGTACTATATCTAAGGAACAAAGGCAACATGCTGTATTTCTTAAAGTTCCTTCACAATGCATTGAAATATTTATTTGAATAATAATTTCTGGAAATTAGCAAGAACATCAAATTCAGAGGTGGAAAGTGGCAAAAAAGTGCTAAATTATAAAAAGAAGTACTCCAGGAAGTTTAAATTATTCTTGAAGAAGCAAAAGCGACTTATAAAGGCCAGACAGCGCATTTTTAAATGAAAAAGGGAAAAGTCATGGAAGAGGGAAGACATCTGTCATTCGGAATACATGTCCCCGCCACCCAAATTTATTATCCTATTAGAATTTCAAAGTACCAGATAATGATCTAAAGCGAAGATAGGTAATTAAAAAAATTAACTGGATAACTAATAAAAAATACAACCTTTTTCTTGATTGAAAATAGAGACCTATACCCACAAACACAACTTTCCAAAGTGAAAGTGTAGTGGCATGCATATCCCAAAGAAGTTCCGTATTACCAAGGAGCAGAGGAATTAAAGCGAATTAAGGACCCATATGTTGAGGAGAGGACAGCATGATTTAGCCTCCTGTCTTGGTGATGTCTGGGGTTCACATAAGACAAATCCAGCAGCTGTAAACCCAATGCACTGTAGAGGAAAGGAAGCACAAAAGCGGCAAAACACAGGAAACCGTGTCAAAGCATCGTTGGCATTCTCTCCAAATGAAGATCTTGACTTCTGAAGCAAAAAACCTTCAGGAAACTGATGCTTCATCAGAGTCAGACTGTTCTGACTGCTCCTCAGCCAACAAATCATTTGGTTAATTGGAGTTACAGCTCTCCAGTGGTCAGGGTCAGGCACAAGCAAACTGGCAGGAACCATGAAGGACTCACTCACATGAATTCATCTCCTTGAGCACCATGCAGTGCTTAGGAAAACACCATGTTTAGGTAGAATGTCCATACCAAGAATGTAATTTAAGGAACCACAACACAGAATTTGGAAGACAGATCTATATCACTATAAGAAAATACAAATTTCTAGGGATGATATTAAATATTTTATCCCCATGAGTAACAGAAAATAAACTCTTACTGTGTGAGGTTATTTAAAAATTAGTCACTTAAATGCAGTAATCATGGGAAAACTCTGTCAGACAGGAACTTGAACATTGCTAAAGTTGCAAAAAGTCTTCAAACCCTTCTTCACAAAATCAGGAATGACTCAGAAGAGAGTGGATAACTTGACAACTTCCTACCTGATTGATGCAAGCAAATACAGAAAATTCTACTCCACTGTGGCCACTTAAAGGATCACAGAACACAGTAAATGGAAAAATGTGATTGTATTCTTGTAGTCTATTATTTTGTTGTTTCTAGCAGCAACAGCTGCTTCTTGGAACAGCAAGAAAAGGATATCAGGCAATCAGTTTTGACTCAGTTCTCACAGAAAAACAGAAGCTAATTCAAAACACGGGAGTATGATGCAGCTCAGTTATGACAGAAAAGGGGATGACAAGAAAAACAACAGCCATTTCAAAAGCTTTTCAAAATACTTGGGAAGTTGGAAGAAAAGAAAAAGGAAGGAAATAAAGAGGAAGGGGGAAAGCATAAGAATATAAAATGTAAGCATTTCAAATAGCATTGTAATATAACCCAGGAGAGCGTGGAGCTCTTCCTCTCCCTGAAAGCAAGAGAACGCAACAGGGGAAGACAGCAAGCGAAATGACAATATATCCTTTCTAAAATAAAATCTATCCTGAGCAAATGATTCAGAAAACCAAGAGAATTTTAAAAGCTATTAGGTAAAGGCAATAAATAAAGTATTTAAGTGTATCAGTAACAGGAAGGTTATGAAAGAATCAGATGTTCTACTAAAAGATCAGGCATCAATTATGGATACTGCAGATAAATTACTTCTGTGCATTGATCTTTACTGCAGAATATGATGGAGAAACATCTCCTACAAACTTTATATTTCCAGTAGGAACCACTTATAGAGAAAATGAAGCACTTATATATAAGAAGCATCATGGAAAGATTCTAGAAGATTACTTTCTGACGTTCATTGCAAATTCCAGGGCACTTGGCAAAAAATAAAATATAATCTGATAAAAACCCCAAAGCCATAACAAATGAATAATCAGAAATAGATGTGAAATTATGCTTCTGACTCTCACAAAGGGGGGCCAAGATATTCCAAATATTTCTCTCTCCAAAGAACTTCATAAGATTTTCTTGGTAGAAAAGACCTATAAGAATTAAGCAAGTTTTGAATACAATTGAGTTATTATCTGCTTAATAGGAAACAATTATCAAATTTATGTTTTTTAGTTGCCTACATAATTTTTTTCATCCTAATCAGCAAGTGGCAGAGAAATGAAAACTGAGGAGAGACACATGGAACTTGGCAAGAAACAAACAAGACACAACGCAATCACTGGACTTCCACAGTAACTTCAAAAGACATTCTGAATCCAGAGTTCTTTTCTTATTAGGTAGAATTTTGAAAGATAGGGCTGTTTTTTTTTTTTGAAAACCAGCATTTTGGATGAAATACTACTAAAAGGAAAAGAAAAAGAATGATGTGAGCACATTAAGGTGCACACGTCCTTTTGGGGACAATTCCCTGTTCACTGAGACACACAAAAGCTTTTCAGCAAGGTTCTGGGGTGGAGAACACTCAGGTGATGAGGATGATGTCAATAAAATGTTCATTCAACACAGAGCACAGAGGCAGCACGGACAACATAACAGGCTCAACTGGCTAGGGAAACTTTTGGTTTGGGAAATTGAACAGAACCAGTGACATATCCCACCATATGTGCAATTCCTTCTCTAGCCCATATTAACTCTTTCTCTTTGGTAGTACCACCCATTCCAGGAGAACCCCTGGGAGAAACACCACAGGATCCTGAGCTGGAGAGCACAACAGGAATTGTTCCCAGACTATATCACCTGATTGTGGGCACAGCTTATCATCCTGGGGCAATTTCCTTCTTAGCTCTTCAATAATTCACCTGCTGGCAGGAGCCTTATCATCATAAAGGAGGCCTAAGAGAAAGCACACTAAATATTCCCAATACAAACAGTTCCAGTGGCTTTTCCAATCTCCTGAGCTTCTAAATCTGTCTCTCTCATTTCCTCTCAGCATAAGACCTCTGCTCCCACATCTACTGTCCTGTTCTCTCTGGGTATTTCTGGAAGAGCTTAACTGAACAGCAGCAATGGCAGGATCAGCACAGAACACTGAAAACAGCGTTCACAATTTCACTGCATCAGCAAAGCACAGCATAGCATACATCAAAAAAATGAAACGAGGAAAGACAGCTCCTGTTAGGTTTATTATGTACATACCCTCCAAATAATACATCACTTGGGAATAATGGATACATGTCCCTATGGAAAAGGTTCCACAGAATCCATCAATGAAATTTCTATATAGTTATGATGGTCTATGCTTTGAGAAGCAAATACAGCAGAATATTTTAGATTTCATACCTATTGCAAGTTGAAGCCCAACCCTACAGTTAATTTTTAAGACATGTAGTACCAAATCCTCCTTTGATCACATCTTGATTTCATGTAAAAACTCCAAATATACCATGTGTTGGGTTTTTAAGGGTTTTTTACAAAACTATCTAAAGATCTACAAATCACCCTTTCTGTGGTGCCCTCCCCAGTGACTGCACACTAGTTACACAATCAACTGCTTAGCTCTGTGAGAAGTCAGGCATTTCATAGTTTCTATTAAGTTACAGAAAGAGTACCTGGGACTTTGGAGAACTGTAAATTTTTTTTACAAATCAAGACTGACAGAACCACTGAGAGTCATGCAAAATACAAAATATAAAAACATTGCCAAAACCCTTCCACACAGATATTAGCCCACCACTCAGTAAAAGGGGCCAGGCACGACTGTTCCAGACTGGTGGAATTTCAATGCGTCCCGTATCGGGCCATTTGCAAACTTCAGTAGTCAACTCCCTGCAGGAAACCCCATGACTGCCTGGGAAACACATATCCCACCTTGTGGTGTACACACCATATACTCCGGGCATAAAAAGGATGCCAATCTCATTGTTAACATCACAGATCTATTCAGTTATTACTCCTCCTTGTTTTCAGTCCATTTCATTATCCTATTTGCAACTGAAATATTCCCAGCTCTCCATTCCAAACAGCAGATTGTGCCACTTAATGGCAATTAAATGCCCTCAAGGCACTAAAAAGGCTATTACCAACACATGTTTTTCAAACAGCGGTGTAAATCATTTCATACAGGCTTTGACATTCATAACGAGTGAGTCCTCAGTGCAAATGTGTGTGCTGGGGTCATACAGGTGTTAATACAATATTCATCCTCAGTTAGAACTCATGATACTAAACCTTTCTCCAAAATACTGAGTACATGAACATTTTAGGATGTTGAACAGTTTCTTGCCCACCACTAGTAAGTTTCAGTGCTACAAGCATTGTTTTTAAACCCCAAACCTAACAGCAGGATAAATAAGCAAATAAAGCACTTAGCAAGCTTTACACTTACCTATTTACACTGGGAACCCAAGCATATTAGTTCAAGTTATGAAAAACATTTCAGCTAATTAAAAATAAAAAGAAACCAACAAGCATCGGAATCCTATTACTGGAGGTTGAGAAGTGAGAAGTTATATCCCCAGACCAAAGCCACAGAAAAAAACATTTGCCATTTTTTCTCCAATTGCTGATCTACTACAACAATTAGTTGCTTCTACAACACATCTCCCATAAAACTTGTCTCATTGTCCCTCTGAGATTCCCTCTAATAAATGCATTTTAGTGTTTTTTCTTTTTAAGAGATCAGCATAGTTACACTTCATAAAAGTCAATTATGAGCAAATGCAGAACAACAGACTAGGCTAAGCAAGTCACTCCTTTGTAACTGTTTATTTTAAATGTTAGCTAGAGCCCACTTATTCTCACTTATCTCATTGGGTTTGGATTTGGATTAGGATCCCACCTACTCAGAGAGCATTTTGACTCTATCTATAGAAGACTACAGCATACTGAAAGTGTTTCTTCCTTTTGATGTGAGATATGGCAACAATAACACTTTGGTTCTAAAATATAACAAGACAGCAATAAAAAACATAGTAGTTACTAAAATTCCCAGTGACAAGTGATTATAAAGTTAAGCTAAAAGACTTAAATGGGGTTGTCATAATGGCAGAGTTTGGCCTAATGAGCGTCCCAAATTCAAACCCGATTCCCCTCACTGCAGGACAAAAATA
The DNA here is from genome assembly GCA_013400235.1 of Oriolus oriolus. Lineage (NCBI taxonomy): Eukaryota > Metazoa > Chordata > Aves > Passeriformes > Corvidae > Oriolus > Oriolus oriolus. The sequence goes on from VXBT01010833.1 coordinate 434,694, forward strand.
AAGAATCACTAACTAGAGTAACTGGCTTGCTAGGGTGTCTCACAGACAGCCCTGCCCTGCTGTCAGATACAGCCCTGTCAGCTGGGGACAGATCTTGGCTATATTTGGAGATATATTTTTAAATCACCCCAAAAAATAGAAGTTTCTGTCCCTTCCTCTTTAGTATTTAAGTCCAATAGATTTCACTGTCAGAGAATTATTGGAAATCAGACACTCAAGCCACAGAAAAATCAAGGATATCAGGTACTTTCTGAAATTTAAAACAAGACTTGTGAAGTACATTACCTTATTATTTTTTGAGTTTTCATTAATACATACCTCACTACTCATCTGTACCTCTTCACCACGTCTTTATTTCGCAAATAAGAAAACCTGAGCTTGAGGAAAAGGAAGGGACCACTCCCGGTCTCCTAACTTCCAGTAACCAACAGTCTCAGATCTTTTACTCTCACTGAAGTTTTAACAACTTTTTGGGATGAAGAGCAGACCAATAAGCAAGCTGAACCAGTGAGAAAGAAGTCACTCTGCAGCAGCTGACTGGTAGAACAGCTCTACACTGCTAAAGCTGCCCTTTTTCTGGTGGAAGGGTAAGCGAGGGTGATTTTGTTGAGCTGCAGCAGCAAAGGGCAGAGCTCCAGAGCAGGCGGTGCAGCACTGCTTGTTCACGCCTGAGCGCTGTCTTGGAGAAGGAGCTCCACCCACGCACTACAAGCTCGCTTTTTCTGTACCTAGTGGGAAAAGTTACGGGGTTATGTAATGTATGAAATCATTGTACAAAGTAGCGAGCAAAAAGGTGAAACGCTGGTGAATCTCTGCTATTACATTTGGGATTTGGGGTTTGCTGGGGTTTTTTTACGTCAGCTGATTTTCTGTAACAGCTACTGAAATTTCATGTCACATACGTTTCATTTAATATCCTCCTGATTTCCTTTCCTTTAGTTTTGATTATCCCAACCTCTATTTATGCAGAGTTGAACTGAACTTAGAAGTATTTAATTACCACTTTGCCAGTGAAGAGTTCGACCAAAATCTGGTGATAATTAGAAGAAATTCATTATATTTGGACTCTAAATTCTTCTTAATGAAGAGCTCTCATGTAAAACATTTAGTCGAGTGCCTGTCTGTGGTCTATCTCGCTTCTTGCTGTGATTCTTACAGGACTGCTGACCAGCCTACAGCTCCCACTGAACACTCAGTTCCACATGAGCTCCTTGGATTCTAATTCTATTCCACAACACAAAAACATAGGAAATTTATTGTAAAGTAGTATTTGTTAGGAAAAAAGTCCAAGAGTCTATGCTGTCATACATACTGCATTCATAAAGAGGAATACAGGTGCAAAAAAAATATTAAGAGAGTGTTACAATTTTAAAGGATGGTTGAAAAATAATCTCTAATTAAATAGCTCAAATGTAATGTGTCTAATTAACTAGATATAATCTTACAGTATGTTCTTAAAAGCATTTAAATAAAATAAGCTCCCTAATAAACCCACACTGCTTTTAAGCAGCCAGAATTCTCAGTATGCAAATAAAGCATCTCACAAGGGTTATTAATCTTTTGATCACCTAACATACCTCATCCTCACTGTAGGACTCTACCCACCATCATCTCTTTAGTAAGGAATTTTATCTCTATGCCTGTCCAATACACTTTATTTTCTATAGGTACATCACTGACCAGTCAGGTGCCCAGTTAAAATCAGGGATAAGTGTATTTTAATTATTGTAAAATCGAAATAAATATGTCTTCATGGTTCCAAATTATGCACTGTAAACAAACCAGGAATGAGGAGCTCAGTAGCTCCTCAATCTGTGTGTGTTCGGTTCATATTTATAGATCCACCTTACAGAAGCAAAGCTGTGGCTGGCTACAAATCCCCTACACCTGCCAAGGTGACAGAGGACAGCTTTCCAAATGTATGCAAACACAAGGTACAATAAAGCCTTGTAGTGCACCCAAATACTGAAATCCAGTATGTGCAAGTGATCTTTTCAGCCTCCTATAAAATAACCATTACAGTATCAAACTCTTCTTCTCTTAAACATATCACACACTAGCATTTCAGGTTCATATATTCAGATTAAATCCAGCCATCCAAGAACTAAAAACTGAAAGAATTCCCTATTGCAGGCAGATACTTCTAAAACCAATTTAAAATATTAAGTTACTATCCACACTTTTAATTTATGACTAAGTAGGGCTCTGTAAAGAATGTGCTCCAGATATGCAAAGGTATTAGAAACACTTCTTCCCCTCTGTGCTTTTGTAGAGCACAGGGCAGGGTAGCTCATGCTGACAGAGGCAAGGCAGAGGTTGTGCCTTCCCAGGCCAGGCCAACGCAGGCACAGCTCACCTCGTCTCCTCCGCTGCCCACTCGTTCCCCTTCCTCTCTAGCAAGGCGACAGCAAATGTTCACCCTCCCCAGTACCGATGCGACTTGGGTATCCTGTGAATGCTGCATTTTCTCTGTTGGTTTTATGATGATGGGCATCAAGGTCCTCACAGCTCAGAAGGTAATTAGTTGAGGCAAAGGTATGACCCCTCCTAACAGAACGAGTAGAAAGAGAGCCCATGTGCACCATGACAACCTGCTGCAGAAGCAGCCTCAGTAAGCAGCAGACTGCATCATTTTACTGTCATTCCTTTGAGATAATCAGTGAATTCAAAAGTGTGTATATTATCAACTCAGAAACAGCATTGATGATTTCCTCCACCTGTTAAGACAGTATAATTTATAAATTGTTCTAGTTTGCAACCTGTACTTTTCTAATATTTTTTGATGAAAACTAATTACAACTAATTTCATTACACTGAGATACAGCTTATAAATAAGCAGCTGACCCTGTGAAATGTGTTGTTGTATGCTCCATTATAATAAGTAATAAAATAAAGATTGAAATCTAAAAGCAAAAGAAACACAATCTGCTTAAGGAAAAAGTCACTGCTGTATGTATTTATGCATTGCATTCCAGCTTTCTAGTTATTACCCAAAAAAAAAAGAAAAATACAAAAAAACCCCGAGGGGATTGAACTTTTACCCCTATGACCATTATGTATCTGGGCCAGGCTTCAGACTAATGTGGTTTAGCTACTTATGAAATCATTATAAAAGTATCTTTACCCTTCTAAATCAGGAGCGCTGACACTCATCAGAATAATCCCCTCAGTTAAGTTCCTGAACCCACTGCCCACTGAACTCTGGCAGAGCAAAATCTGGCAGGAAAATCACCAAACCATTTCAGCACAGCTTATCTCTGGGTTTCCAACGAAACCTCTGCTTCTCTTTTGTGAATTCACTCACAGATTGAACAAGAAAATTAATTTTCTCTCCACACAACACTACTCTTAAAAAAAAAAACACTAACAAAGCAACCCCTTTGGAAGACAATTACTGGATTGTTTTTAGCAAGTATTATACAATCAATTCCTCTTCAAAGCTTCTGGGATAGCACAGTACTACTCTAATGATAACCCACTAACCACTTGTACGGTAATTCACCAGGGGAGAGGAAACAAAGATTCCCCACATTTTTTTAATATGCAGTGGTATTACTCAGCCACTGAGAAGGGCAGGTAGCTACAACTCTCAGGCACCCTGAGCACACTACTGGAAATGCTGTTTTCCTATGCACTGAACTGGGAGATCTAAGTAAACATTAGCCTTGCACAAAGCAGCAGAGTTTTGCAGGTTAGCAACACTTTTTGGTACAACTTTCTTGGTTTTGTTAAAATCTTGATCACATTCAGAAGCAGCACAGCAAACGCAGGCTTGGGTTGAACGTTTTCAACCTTCCTTGTCAACCACTTGTCACTGCAGTAAAAGTAGACCACCAACACCCTTCCAGGAGAATAACACACCTCATCTCAACCCTTGCCTTACAAGTTCTGACATCAGTGAGAATACTCAGATCTGGAAAAGAGGCTATTTGCTATTAATACTAATTTAATGGTTTGCTATTGCACAGTGCTATAGCCCCTCTGTCTGGTAACAGCCAGCAATCAAGGCTCAGTTCTGGATGAGCTAGAATCTTGAACTCTTATAGGAATGATGCTGTGAAAAGAACAATGTAAAGTTTATTTCATAATTGTGGTCCCAGAAAAGAACTAGATCTTAAAATACATCTTGCCATCCCTAATGCTTTAGAAAGCATTTTCTATTTATAAGCTTCATGAAAAAGTCAATTTTGGCATACAGCAAGCTGAAAACATACAGAGAAAAACTACAAAACAAGAAATACTTTCAAGAATAACAAAAAATACAAATCAGGAAAAGAAATAATTTAAAAGTGGTGTGTAAAAGGATTCATGACCCACATGTCTTGTGACAGTCTACAGCTAAGCAACTACAGTCCTCTAGAACACAAAGATTTTACTACAGAACTCGTTTCAGGCAAACAGGACAATGGTATATTTTTCAAGGCAGTGCTAAGAACACACATAGAAAAAGAAAATGTTCTAAAGGAAACTCAGTTCTAATAAGCACATTTAAACAATGTTGGCAGCTTTTAAAAAGCTGATGTACATTTACTTACACAGATATGTTTAGTAAGCACTCACACTGCAATCTAAGACAGACTAACACATTTAATCGCACAGATGTCCACATAAATTGGCTCTGATTCTGCAGATGCATAACTCTACAAAAGAGAAAATGCATCACTAGCACACTCTAAACTGGGCCTGGAATGTTTGCAAAACTTGGCCATGTAAAACCTCATAAAAAATGGAAGACTACAAACTACTTCATTCAGCACAACTTCTACATAGAATACTATCAGGATATTTTTTTCCTCAATGCTTTACTATAAGAGCTACAAAATGCCTCTATGAAAGGTCTGAATTTTCATACACTAATTAATTTTTCTATAAAGAGCACCTACCACGTTGCCAATATAGATGCACTGCTAATGTGCATCTGACTTACAAGAGGAAAATACAAATGGCAGGTGGGGATGGGACAACTACAGGGCCCTTAGAATTGCCAAGAGATTAATGCAAATTTTAAAAGAAAAAGAAAATACATAAACCCAAAAACTAACAAACAAAAAGATGCTAAAGTAAAAAGAGGAGAGTTTGCAGGTTACTGGGTTGATTTTACAGGGGCCAAAGCAGAATTCAGGTATTCCAACCCAAAATTTCACTTTATCTCTTTACCCAGTTATGTTTTTATTGGACAACGAGCCTCTTCCATTCTACCTGAGCTTTCTCCAAATGTTTAAGTCATGCAGAAATAAAAAAAATAAAACCACTCTGAGGAAGAAATATAAATCAATTTTGGCTTAAAAATTGGTTGTTCAACATGATATGAAGTGAATTATCTTTGAGGCTGAATAGTTTATCTCCTACAGTTAGCAGTCACCATCCAAGAAAAAAAGGCATCAGTAGTAATGTGTTGTAAAAAAGACCTGAAAAGTCATGGAATCCTCCTATTTAAATGCTACATGAGAAACACAGTTTCGGAAATCCAAAATACTGGTTTTAGAGGACAGAAAAGATGGAATACTGGAAGAATTATTCTACCTATATTTTTTAAACATTACTATAGTAATATTCAGTATATTGAAAAAGTTCAGAAGGAATCATTTAAACAGCTAGCAACAAGAATTTAGTTAATATATTTTTCTCTGCTATCTCCAAATTTCTTCAAGGAAGAGTTGATTCAATATGGCATTTCTTCCGCGAAAAGGACATAGAAATTTTTAAGTGCAGTTGCTATTTTAATTTTCCTCGTGGCTGCTTTATTCAGTTTTTTCCTCTTGAAGGAATTCTACCAAGGGGCCCCAGAAACCTGTGTGACAGAAAATAGAAACCCACTCAAAAAGCACCTGCCCACCTGTGTGCATTTACTTTCTCTGTGCTACTTAGAAGCCGCCTGAATGTTCATCCTCTGTCTTGTCCAGGTTAGAAGTGCCCTCGCTCCACCCTCACAGGGAGCTCCTTTCCTCCAAAGAAGATGCACTTTACTAAGTGGAGTGGATTGAGTTTAGGTGTGAAGGGGAAGGTAAGAGTAAGAAAGCAGGTTTATGAGCTGTCCTCCTTGGAAACTGAGTTCTGAGCAATGAGAAAACACAGCCCCAGTTTTGATCGGAAGCACAGCCACCTCATTAAATGACACTTCCAACCCTCACCATATTGATCCAAGAACTAAGTCCCGTGGAGGAAGAAAACATCTCCATAACACAAAGTTATTTCGTTGTTTTTCCTATCCGTGTTTTGTCTACTCTTGTAATGCAAAATAATAACAAAAAAGTACGCGTGCCTAATAGCAGCAGTGACTACAAACCCCTTCCACACAGCAGAACCTGAAAGAGACTTCCAAACTAAAAAAGATGCCCTTCAGCTTGGCATTCAGTCCAACCAGCTCCAATGAAACCTCCAGGTTTCTTTTCTGAACCACACTGAATGGACAAGCACCAGAAGCAAAGCAGCCAAAGACTGGTCCTGGGGTTACTACAGGCTTTGAGATCCTGATCCTCCTCAAAAACTAGCACTGTGCAAATGCACAAATCCGTGCCTGTATTTTGTGTGTGCACACATATGCACAGTATTGCAGAGTTGTTCAAACACAAATAAGCTCAAAAAGAAACCACCAGGCTCAGAGACAAATAAGCCTCTGCTTTTAACCAATTTATTTATATATGCTTGTGACCAAGTCATCCCACATGATTTTACTAGGCACTTTTCCTTATACAGCTTGTTTCCCAACACATCACAGAAGAAATCAGCAAAACCAAACACTGGTAGTTTCAGGTACTTCCTGAAAACCATATGGGCTATGAAACTGAAAGTCAAGGCCAAATCCACAGCAATCCGTGTGTTTACTGGGCTTTGCAGGGGGTTTCAAAGCAATGAGTCATATGATAAATGTACTGCAACACTAGACACAGTACTGTAGATAGAGACAGGTCTTTTGCTTTAATTTTTAATTTCCATTTTCTGTGGGTTTAGATAAACCATCGACATTACTTTAGCATAATCCTTTGCAATGAATCAATAGTTTAATTTAATAATGGTATTCTGTTGTCAACGTATAAATACATCACATAATGTCCTTGTAGAGATGTAAAAAAATATGCCAAATAAAATGCAAAGCTTTGCTTTCACCAGCGATCACAGGTTAAATCAATGTAATGACAAACTTTACAGTCCCCAAAAGAATTTCCTTCAGGGTTAAAAATCAGCCATATCCCTTCCACTCATCATACCAGTGCTGTGCAAGCTCTTCTAGGTCATAGGATTCCAACAATCACTTTAATGAAGGGAAGAGAGAAGAAATATATCTGAATAGAATCAATGTACATGTCTGAGTGAAGCTTATTTGAATATTCCACTTCTTTATGAATTCGGTGATAACTGCGCTAGTCTCTAACTATAAAGAAGATTAAAAATGGAAAACGGAATTAAGTCCGGTGTCGTCCAGCTTAATTGAAACAGATGAAGCAACTTATAGCTGTAAAATGTGAAAATAAAATAAATTACAATAACTTTCACTTCAGTGATGTGGCTGCAAATCTGTATTTGTTATTTTTACCTTGATGGTAGCCTTCCTGTCAACAAGTATTTTAAGATGGGAAACACAAATGTAATCCTGTCTGTGGTACTGACTGAAGGTATGTGAATAGAAAGTAAGTGGGAATGAAGAAGAAGCAAATGCTCATAAAACTCCCAGTTGTTGGCCTCAGTATTTTTTTTTAATTCAACAGCTTTTGAAGCAACTAAAACTGATAGATAACTGGCATATTAATCTCAGTTAATGCTGAAGGCACGTGCTTCGCAGTCACGTGTGCTTCCCTCGATTCAATGACAGCTCACGATCATCATGCGAAGCGTTTGCGATCCATGTCATTTGCTGGCAGAACGCTTCAGAGCTCTGGGAAGAGTAGGTCTGGTTTTACTACGGTTTGGCACCTCCCACAACACCCTCCAGTTGGTGAAAACCCCGCAGTTCCATCTAAGTGTCATCCTTAATGTGAAAAAGATATTTGAGTCAGTGCAAAATAAAACAAACAGCTTTTACCAAAATGTCAGTGCTGGTAGCAGTGCATCTGCCAGATGCTTGTTACTTGAACCCATGCCGTGCATAACAGTCAGAGATATGACGAGGATAAACGACTGGACCAGAAAATCTTTAGCAGGAAATCAAAGAACACTCAGACTCACAAAAAAAGGTTGCAATTGGACTTCACAAGATATATTGATTAAGTGTTCTGTAACATCTCTTTTCTTGGTTACTATGCATTAGTTGAGCCCCACCTGCCTGACCTCAGTTCTCTGCATTAGCTTTTGGTCGTGTGAACACAAGAGAAACCACAGTGCTATTTCATAGCTGAATTCACACAGGAATTCTTATAAGTACAGTATCTCAATTTAAGGATAATAACATTACTAAAGAACCCAGAATACCATGAAAAATGCATATTGGAAAAATCAGGGCATGACTCTTTAGAAATGAAACCAATGGCTTGATAAAAATAAAACCTCACTAGCATGTTCCAGTCTGTTGGTTGATTTTTCTGATCTACAGATCTACAGGACTATCCTTCTAAATCGGTGATTGACTTTTACACTGAGCACTGGATGAAGAGGCTTAGGCTGAAAAGACATAGTCCATACGTGATCATGGAGAACACATGCAGGCACAAGACACAGCGAGATTTGATGAGTAAGTGGCTTTTGCTTAGTCAGAACCTGAAGGATCTTCATCAAGAACTTTCAAAACAGCTAACAGATAGCTTGACTTTGAGTGAAACACAACCAAGAATTATTGTCATTATGCACACCCACAAAAAAGAGAGATTTCACAACACTCCTCAGATGAATACATACACAGAGAAAAGGCTTTACCAACATTTATTCAGGTGGGCAATCATCTGGCTTTCTGGAGAAATAACTCCTGATTCGCCTTCCATTTTCCTAAGTCCCGTTTTGAGCCCATTTTAACGTGTTAAAACAATTAAACAAACCACAACACAAACCAGTATAAATAAAGACAGCTGCTTCTTTTCTTAAAAGCTGTGAAATGGTAAATAACCTATGACTCCTGCCCACATATGTGCCTTGCCAAGCCAGAGGATGACACAAGGGCGTGCACTATTTTGAAAGCTGGGTCATGAGATACATGGTGTCAGATTTGTATTCACAAGGTACAACAGCATCCATGACTTTCATTTCAATAGCATCTGGAACAACGGGCACAGAAGGAACATGCAGCTCAACCTGGGAAATTAGGATTAATTCGTTTTTAGAAAAAATCCCTTTCTTGCTGAGAGCTATTAGGGGCAGATGCAGATACTTGCTTTGGGGTCACACCATGTCAGCAGTTCACAGCACAAAGACTCCATTTCTCCTTTCTCTCCCCTCAGTGAATACTGCAGCCTCAAAGAATTTTACATGTATCCTTAGAGATGCTTATATGTATCAGGAGAGTACAGCTGTAGGCTTTAAACGTTCACATGCCTTACAAATTCAAAACCTTTTTTATGTAATCTATTTAATCTTCCATTAATGATAATCTCTGCTATCAATGTGCCCAAACAGGGTCAATTTCTGCTGGATTTGCACTTCTTGCATTTCTATCCTATAACGGAGCAGCATTTAATGAAGGGAAACACCCTGCTGTAAAAGGTATTAGCAGGCTCCCTAAAAAAATAGTTAGGAAGCTCTGCAACTGCCAGGAACATTTGAAGATTGTGATTTTTCCTCTTCCTTTGTGTGTCTTGCATGGAGGAGAGTCCTGCCAGCTGAACATTTTTTATTAATCAGGATATTCCTGCCTTCTATACCCTGTAAGGAGACAGCCTAGAGGGGTGGAAATTGCTGTGGATTTCTCTTACATACCCAACGAGATAGAAAGGGGAGAAAGGAAGAGATTGCAAGGGAGCATTTAGACCCTGACAGATCCCACCTGGCAAGCCCAGGCAGATACTCACACAGATCACGGCAGTTCGAAGAACCATGGTTCACACGAAGGTTGAAAAGAGAGACATGAGTTGAAAATGTGGCTTCATTTGCTATTTTGTTTTTAAGAAGTACCCTATACAGCTCCCTGCACCTGAGTGAAACAGGCTGGGTTCAGCTCCACAAAAGATTTTCCTTCTGGTAACTTCCGGCTACCTTAGGTTGTACCTATAGAACATGCAGGCTTGGGCACACCTGTAAGGGCTGCTTCTCTCTCAATTACTGTGACAGACACAGGAGAAACGAGTTACTGCCTCGTTAGCTCTTCTGATTTACTGATAGTTTTATTCGTAATCATTCCTAGCCATCCGCCACCTGCACACCCACCCACCCACACATGCACATCCAATTTGCTGTTCTCCCAATTTTGTCAATTCACAAGATCAGCCTGCGCTGCCTATACTCTCTGCCCAAGTGCTTATCAGCAAGTAGACTTAACAGACAAAATAAAGTTCATATTGCTTTCTAACAAAACCCTACAGCAGAATATCCCTACATTAGCATACAAAAGGGGAGCCCTGGGCTGTAAAAGGGATTCAATTGAACTGACGTTCCCAGCAGCAGCAACTAAGAGTTAATGGAGGACACCCAGCTTTTCATTTCCTCTACTGCATCCAAGAAAACGCAGAAAAATACTACAATACAGTGTAATTGAGCATTTCACTAAATAGCATCGCACAGAAGTTCTTTTGGCAAGGATTGCATTTATCCTAAGTAACCTTTATGAGAAGCTGAAAGTTGATGCACCCAGACCAAATGAATCTCCAGCTTTACCCCGAATCCTTAGGTTTGTGTCTGGGAGGGTGGGAAGAACCAGCCACCCAGTATCACTCGGAGAACTAGCCCCCTCCTCTGCTTAAAAAAAAAATAGTCAGTTACGGCAACGCGGTGCTGTGGCTACACACGGGAGCCGGCAAAGCACTGGGATGGCTCTGCATACCTGCGGGGTGCCCCGGGCTCCTTCCCGGCGGAGCTGGCAGCAGCTCCTTCAGGAGCCGGGCACTGGGACGGAGAGAGCATCCCTGCGGAGCCCGCCCTCATTTGAAGGGAGACGAGTGTGCGGCAAGCCAAACTCCGTCACCAGCAGAGAAGCACATGCACAATCTACCCCGCACCTGCTGAAGACCACTCTCCACACTGCCCCTTCTGGGGGGGTCATCACTGGTCCCTCTCGCTCAGATACCTCCCAGCATCTCCTAAGTACCTTTCGCAGACCAGCCTGGAGGGGGAAAGGGGGGAGGGGGTCTGCATCCTTCCTAAATCCACAATGAAAAGCAGTCTCCTCAAATGGCTGCTCCTGCCTCAACATCCATCACACAAGCAGGGAACTTGCCGGGGGTAAAAAGGGGGCGCAAGCAGGGAAAGGAGAAAGAAGCCCAAACTTCAGAGCTCTCCGGGCTCCCGCATGGCAACGACACGGCGGCCACGTCCGACCGACGAATCGCCCCGGCCCGACCCCGCCGGCGCTCGGCCGACGCTGGCTCTGGACGGGGCGAGGCGCGCACCGGGCGGCCCGAGGGCGCGGGGCGGCCCGCGACACTTACGGGTTTTGGGGGTCGTGCTGGCCTCCGGCGTGGTGGTGGTCGACTCCTGGAAGGGAGACAAGGTCCAGGACGGCGCCGAGTCGTGGACGTAGATCTTGTAGGAGGAGGTAGCGTGTGCCGCAGTGGGCCAGGCGGGCAGCGGCGGGGTGCTGGGGGCGGCGGGCGGCGGCCGGGCGCCGCGGCCGGCGG